>WEIU01001157.1:2859-52525 GCA_013389925.1 Aegithalos caudatus | reverse complement strand
AAAAAAAAAAAAGAAAGTTAAATACAGTTATTTTAAAAATAAATCGTTAAAAACCCCATAGTGTGAAGCCTGATTAATCAGTTGCTAATGAGACTACCATCTGCATAAGGCCAAAGCAAAAAACCTCCAGTAGAGGGAGTGACCAAATTAAAAATCCCACCTAAAGTGCCTCTGGAATTTCATGTTGCTGGTAAAAGTTTTTATTCCTGAAATTTTTGGTGCCCTGGGAAGCAGGTAATTCTCTCACCCAGAGCCTGTGTGTGGGGCTGACACATCCCACACGTGAGGCAGCATCACTCCAAAAGTAACATTAAATGTGGGAGCAGATCCAGAAAATTCCTTCTCTCTGCAGCTGTGGCTGCTGTCACTGTGCCCTGCATCGGGATATTTGGGATGTCACGGGCATGTGTGACACCAATCACCCTGGCTGGCGGTTCAAAAGGATCCCAAAAATCCCAGCTTTGATCCTCCAGACCCTCCCTGAGCTGAAGGCCAAACAGGAGCTGTATTTTCTTCCCCTGCAGGAGAAAAGTCTTGGTTTATCCGAAGGATTAAAAGGTTGGGTGGCATTTAGGAAGCCCTAAAACAACAGCTTTGAGGTACTTGGGATGAAGGGGCTCATCTGGCCGTGTCTGCCTTCCAATCCATCTTTATCAGTCTTCCACTGGCACCTAAAAAGACTTTTTTCTTCAAAGCAGCTTAAAAAAACTATTCCCAACCAGGGTGGTGATGAAAGAAAAAGCCCCTTCTTTTCAGCTGACTTTAAATTCCTAATTTTTACATCACATCTCAGTTTAATCTTCCTTTACTGTATTTTTTTTTCCAGCCTGCATCCAAACCCTGAACTGGGACCTCTCTGTTTTCAGGCATCAGAGGTGCAGTTTTAGAAGCCTGAAGTTTGACAGCTCCTCACTCAAAACCTGTCCTAAGGTAAAAACCAGAGTTTATTCGATTTAAAAATGTGATCAGAAAAGCACTGTTTGGGAAATGAGGAAAAAAAGAAAACAGGGCAATAGAGGGGAGGAGAAACAACCCCACCTAAAAATGAGCTTCCAGCACTGACTTTAAAAATGGGGGTTGATAGACAATTAAAATGTTAATAATCCCTTATCCTTGTCCTTTCTTACAGTTTTCCAATTTTTGGGGTTTTTTGGTTGGTTTTCTTTTTTTTCTGTATGTACCCAGGCTGACCTGGCTGTTCAGTCCCATATCAGGTGAATTTTTGAAGCTCTATAAACTTCACAACTGCAGCACACAAACACTTTATTTTTATTTTTTTCTTTTTCCCCAAGACAAACAACATAATCTCCCCTGGGGAAAACAAGAGGGCTCCAAGTTTAGCAAACAGGCTGCAGTGATCATTAGTGAAGCACAATTTCATGGCAGGAAGTCGCCTTGGATCCCATCTCTGCATCCCAGACATTTTATGGGCTGGATGCAGAAGGCTCAGATGGGGAATGTTGGGGTTTTTAACAGCCATATTTTGGGCCCATAAAATAACCAACTACAACGGTTCATTTTCACCCACACACCCAAATTGCTGGTTGGGATCACAATTTCAGGCCCCTGACACCCCTTACACAAACAGACAGTGCTCACCAGAAAAAAAAAAAAAAAAAAAAAAAAAAAAAAAAAAAAAAAAAGAAAAAAAAAGAGACAAGGCAGGAGGGGAGGCTGGGGGGATTGGGATGGGAGTTAAAAAAACACCCAGCAAACGAGCAGCAGATGCCTGATTATACCCTGCAGCCAGGCTCACCAGGAAGTGCTTCCCAGGATGTGTTGTCTCACAGTTCTCCCAGCTCTCCATCACCTTCACCTTCCTGTGCTCTCCCAGCCTCCTCCTCCCGTCTGCTGCTCCAGCCCAGAGCAGCTTCCAACAGCACCAGCAGCTTTAAATTTGCTTCAACTCTTGCCCAAGCTCCTTCCATGGGTGTTTTGGATTGGAAGAAAATGCCAGCAGGAGGCAAAGTTATCATCTCCTCACCCTAACACTTAGTCCTGCTTAAAATACAAATACACAGCATGGCCAAGCTGAGCTGTGAAATATTTTAAGGTTTGTTGGTCATTCAGCGCAGGAAAAATGGGAGGAAATTGAATAAACACTTATTAGGATGATGATTTGGTGGAGTGAGTGGCATCCCAGCCCATGGCAGGGGTGGAATGTGAGGATCCTTCAGGTCCTTTCCAAGCCAAACCATTCCATGATTCTGTGATACATCAAATATTACCTCTCTCCCTAAAAACTTGACACCCCTAATCACCCTCCACTCCCAAACGAGAGGATCTTAATTCAACGCTCATATTTACACAGGATGTCTGTGCTGGAAATAAACTTCCACCAAAGCTTTTCAAAAACAAAACTTCTAACAATTTCTGGTGGGAATTGGGAGCCAAATCCTTCCAAGAGCTTAAGAAAAAAATTATAAAATCCCAGAATGGTTTGGGTGGGAAGTGACCTTAAAGTCATCCTGCCATGGGCAGGGACACCTTCCACTATCCCAGGCTGCTCCAAGCCCTGTCCAACCTGGCCTTGGGCATTTCCAAGGATCCAGGGGCAGCCACAACTGCTCTGAGTAGTAACTAATTACTGAGTTGTAACTTCCAAATACCAGCTACTCAGTAATGTAAAGGGGATTGGAATCAAAATGGATTTTTTCTGGAATTTTCCTGAGATGGAATACCAGGCTAAGCATCCCGAGCTGCTGCCTTGGCAGACCCTAAAGCAAGGAAAAAGGTCACTGGGCTCAAAAGGTGCAGATTTGTAGAGCAGTCCTGCATTTCCAGAGGAATTGTGTGTGGGTGATTTAGGAGGAACTTTCTCATGTCTTTTTAAGTCTCACTTTCAGTGAGAAAATCACACCAAGCATAGGAAGAGGTTTTAGATTTTTAAGGTAAAAGCTGGCTGTAAAAATGAGATTTAAAGGTGACCAAAGCCTTCTGGCCAGACCTTTCTGCCTGGTGTGATCAACCTGGCCTAAGAAAGCAGCTCCACTCTGGAGGCAGCACATTGCATTTCACTTTTCTGTGTATTCCCACTCCTCTAAGCCAGAGGGGAGCTCAGCTTGTAAACACAAATCCTTCAGAGTCTGCCTAGGAAAAGTGATGTTTTTCCAGAAGCCACATCCCAGGAGCTTCTCTCCCTCAAATTGCTTCATTTCAGAGTTGCTCATAAAAAAGCAGCAGCTTCCTTCTGGCTTTCCTGGGAAGAGAAGGTGGGGATAAGCTGAAATCCTCTGCCCTGCCCTGCCAGGATGAGTTTTATCCTCCAGCCCCATCTCCCAGGTGGAACATGTGCACACTTGGTGTGCAGAGCTGCTCTCTCCTGGTGCTTGCATCCTTCAGCTCTCACCCAAGTTCTATCCAAGACCAATTTCCAGTTTCCATTCCCCAAGTTTCTTGGTTTGGATCCATCTGCAGCCTTCCAGCCTCAATCCTCATCTCCAGCAAGGGTCTGGATGAAGCCCTGACAGCTCGTTCCTCTCATAGGATGCCCTGACTTAATTCTCAAAAGTTTCAGAGGCTTTTTAAACTAAAATGTTACATTTTACAGGTGCTGTTTCTGCTGGTGAGCCAGGGATGGAAGAGGATTTACAGATCTCTGGTTTTGGGGATTTTTTTTATTATTTTTAAAATGCAGGTAACTTGAGCAGCAAAAACTGCTGCTGGAGAAGATTTGAGGGAGAGAATCTCAGACCAATGTGCCTTGTAAGGCATCATCACTGGTACAGATTTTCATGGAATCCCAGACTGGTTTGGGTGGGAAGGGCCTAAAAGTTCACCCAGTTCCTCCCCGCTGCTATGGGCAGGGACACCTTCCACTGTCCCAGGCTGCTCCAAGCCCCAAAGTCCAACCTGGCCTTGGACACTGCCAGGGATCCAGGGATCCTGCCCACCCTCCCAGGGAACAATTCCTGCCCAATATCCAACCTAAATTTCTCCTTTCAGTTTGAACCCACTCCAGTTCCTGATGCAGGGACCCTCTCCAGTTTCTCTGTATCCCTTCAGGCCCTGGAAGGAGCTGCAAGGTCTCCACACAACCTTCCCTTCTCCAGGCTGAACATTCCCAGCTCTCCCAGCCTGGCTGCACAGGGGAGATGTTCCAGCCAGGACATCACATCACAGCTCAGCCTTGGGGGAGCAGTGAATATCTCTATTTACTGATATGGAGAAATTCTGGCTGTAAATGCATGATTCCAGCATGTTGGGGAGGGGGTGGAAAAGTGGCTGTACGTCCCACTCACCAGGTTTTCCACAAGGGCTGTGGAAAATATTATTTATCTATTTTTGGGGGTCTGAAATCCATGTCTAAGGGAGAGCAGAGGTGAAATGGTGTTGTGTGACATGCAGAGCCTTCTTTGTTTTAAATGTGAAATATATCTATCCATTTATCTAAATAAATTATAGATACAGCTCAAATCATGGCATGAAATTACTAACAATAGCTACACCACCCTTGAACTGTTTACACCACTGTGCAAAACCAGAGGATTTCTGCTATTTCTCACTCAGCTTCAATCAACGCTTTTACACTTCAGACTCTTGGTTTGGGAAAAATATTTCTGACTTTAATTTTCCAAGCTTTTACTTTGTTTCTGATCAAAGCCACACACCATGAGTTGAGCTGATGTAGAACCACCAGAATTAGTTTCCAGATCACTCATTTTCTGCAAATCACACTACAATGGCTCCACTTATTGTGTGGTTTCCATGATTGGAAGGGAATTTAAAAGCAAACTTCAGCACTCAGCAAATCCACGGAGGTCCCATGACAAATGCAGGGAGCTAAAAGCAGCGAGGGAATGCTGAGCATGGGATGCTGCAAGCTCAGAGAACACAGCCTGGGTTTAATGATTCATCCTAATATTTGCCATGGAAAATGAAAAGATTTAATCTGCCTTCCCAGCACTGGATGGTCTCTCCTAAGTCAGGATCACTTAACACAAGGGGGTGAAATCTGAGCCACAGGGTTGGGAAAGGCTCTGGAGCTGCTGATATTGGGTGGAGTTTGGGTTTCTTTGGAGTTTCTGAAGAATCACTCCTCTGTGGAGCACTAATCTAAACCTGAACCCTGAACTCCAGCACCAGGAACCCTCTCCAGGGTCTCTGACGTTCTGGGGTGGTGTCAGGAAGGAGGAGAATGGAGAAAATCCCAGACCGGTTGGGGTTGGAAGGGATTCAAAGCCCAGCCAGGTCCATGAGCAGGGGCACCTTCCAAGTTGCTCCAACTTGGCCTGGGACACTTTCAGGGATGCAAAGCCCAAAAATTTTTCCAAACCTAGGAAGATGCTAAGGTGTGGAGTCCAAAGGCTGGGAGAACAGCCCAGGGAAAGGCTGGAGCTGGAATTTCTGGTTGGAATTATTGAGGCTTTCAGTGCAGAGGGCTCTCTGGACTTGGCTGTTCCTGAGTTTCATCAGGTGTGACCTTCCCATGCTTCCCTGTTTGTGTGAGTTTTCCCAGAGGAAAATCTCCTCCCCAAGACACATTTCTTCCTGTGTGGTGTTTTGACTGCCCAGTACCAGAATGCCAGGGCACGCTTTCCATACTGATGTGCAGATCCCCATTTTTTTTCTGTAGTATTACTGGGAAAAGTCGTGATTCCAGGTGTTGAAGCAGACAGCAGCTTTTCCTTGCAGAGGGCATTGACTCCCTGCCTATCTCCCATCCTGTTGCTCCCAAAATCCACCACCAGGAGCAACCTAACCTGCAGCTGGATCCTTTTGGAGTGCAAAGCTCATTCCTAAAGTTTGAAGAAGGATCTTCTTAGCAGAATTCCTGGATTAAGAAGATTCTCCAACCTGCTTCTCCCTCTTCCTCACAGCTTCCTCCTGAAGCGCATCCCTGCCTGACTGTGTCCAAAAACGTCCTAGGAGACCCTCCTGAAAACTGTTGTCTTTCCCAGGTAACTATTCTACCACAGGAGTTCCTGAGGGTGGAAGTGCCCTTGGAAAGTGTTTGTGGAGGGCTTTGCACAGGTCTGGGAATGAAAAAAAACTGAAAAATCAAGAAATGGTTTGGGTTGGAATGGCCTTAAAGCCCATCCAGTGCCACCCCCTGCCATGGGCATGGACATCTTCCACTGTCCCAGGCTGCTCCAAGCCCCATCCAACCTGGCCTTGGACACTTCCAGGGACGGAAGCCACCTCTTTCCTGTGTCACCACCCTCATAGGGAAGAATTCCTTCCCAATATGTCATCTAAATCTTCCTTTCTCTAACATTTTTTGAATATTTTAGCCCAGTCTAAGCATGACCTGGTCAACCTACGAGCACAGGGCTGTCTGCTCAGCATCTCCCTGGGTCTCTCATGTGTGAGAGAAGATCTGTGGAGCAGCAAGGAACACATTTTTTTGAACTCTCCCCAGTGTGCAGCCTGTGCCACTTCAGAACACTCAGAAGTAAAAACACTAAAGGGAAAAAAAACCTCCCTTTTTATAGCCTACTGTCTCGTTGAAAGTGATTTATGAAATGGAGCATCCTGCCCACCCAGTGCACAGAACAAATACAGACAGAGCTTTGAAATAGCTACAGCACTGTGCTATTTTCAGTAATATTTAGCTCAGACTTAGCCAAGAAAGCCCACTAAGCTCGGCAGACAGACATAAAAAGAAACGCTCCTTCTGCATTTTTGTGTGTGCGTGCGTCTATTTTGGGTTTTGATCCTCTTTTCTCTGGTTCCATGTCTGACTATCAGGGCAGTCCCAGCTCAGGGGAGCAGCCCAAGCCCAATGCTCAGCACAAGCAGCTGCTCTGGTGCACACACCTCATTTTAAGTGCCTTGATAACCATCAGCATGTGCTTAAATCAAGGTATTTTCTTTCTTGTAGTGGAACTTATCTCTGCTCCCTGTGACAGGGATGGGACCCAGGGAATGGTTGTGTCAGAGGAGGGTGGATTTTGGGAAAAGGGGGTGCTGGGCACTGCCCAGGCTCTCAGGGAATGGGTATGGCCCTGAGGCTGCCAGAGCTCCAGGAGGGTTTGGACACCACTCCAGGATGCCGAGGGTGGAATTGTTGGGGTGTCTGTGCAGGGCCAGGGGTTGCACTGGATGATCCCTATGGGTTCCTGCCAGCTGAGGATGTTCCAAATTCCATGATAACTTTTTGAATTCAGCCCCATTGATAGAAGTGGAAGATGCTGCAGGAGTGGCTCATATTTGGTGTGTGTGTATTTAGGAAGCTCCAATTTCTTCTTCTGTAACTGAGGTTTGATCTCATCATGAGAAGCCTCCTGTCAAAGCTGGCTTGGGGATGTCAGTGGGGGGACACTGTCTGGGCCATCAACAACTCTCTTTTCCTTGCCTGCAAAATCTGAGCTGTGACTTGTTTTCACTGTTATGCTGAGAAAAAAAGACAAAGACAAAGCCAAGCCTAAGCCCAGGTCCTGCAGGTCTGCCAAGCCCATTTCTCCTGCCCCCATCAGTACATTAACTCAGACTGAGCACACAGTGAGAGCTCACCAAGATGCTCTTCCCTTTTCCTGGTGATGTGGAGGTGGAATGTTATTTTTCCACCGGGTGGATTTGTATTTGAAGCAGCTTGATGATTTTGAATGCCTGCAGAGCTCCAGCATCCTCTTCCAGCCAGTTTTTTTGGGATGGGATATAGCAAAGCATCTCCTTGGCTTGTTTTAACCTTGCTGCTCCTGGTTCTGTGTCTCGTGCCAGGCATGCTCAGAAGATTCCTGCCCCCATTCCTCCTCTCTGTGCCATCCAACCTCCTACCTCCCTGGGAAGCTATTTCCCTTGTCAGAAATCCTCGTTCCTGCAGGAAACTCTCACTTGAGTGGTTCAGGAATGAGTGGTTCAGGCAGGATCACAGCATTGTTCCAGACCGAGTGCTTTGGGTGCTGTCTGCGTCTGATATGTGGATCCTAAACTGTCCTAACTCCCTGGAAGTTTGTTTGGGTTTCTCCTTGGAAATCTGTGGGATTCAGCAGCATTTCAGTCTCCAACTTTTCCATCCCAGAACCTGTGAAATATCTGCAAAGCTTCCCAGCTCATCCCAGCTCACATGCACACACCCTCTCATTTTCCTGCTTCTTTTGTTATCCCCAAAACGCTCTGGGATCTGTCTCCCTGATGAAAGAGACGTCAGTGGGGCAGAACTATCCCGAAATCTCCTCGTGTTCCAAAGACAGCCACAAAGGTCCCTCTCCCTGGTGTTCCCACGCTGTTAACACGTGGTTTGCTTCTTGTGGTTGACTTTGGAGATCAAATCCATGTGCTGGGGTAGGAAATGCTGGGGAAGGTCCATTTCTCAGGATGCTTTATCAGACAGGATCCTTTAGAACACACATTAAAAACACATCAAACAAAGCCATTGTTATGGTTCCCTGCTCATTCTGCAAACACCACTGGTGACGAGGGTTCAGGATTTGTGTTGGTGTTGCCTCAAAATTAAATAAATCCCCCTACCCAAATAGGACTCAAAAAAACCCTTATAAAATTATCTTTTAAAATTAAAAACACCTTGTTGTTTTAGTTTAATGATGTATTATCCAGCTGCACAGTCTGATTTAATAAATGAGACTCCACCAGACAGAAAAATAAATTGAAATATTTAATTTGCATCCTTCCCACAGCAGGACAGGTCATTTTTTCTCCTTTATTCTTTCAGCTAAGGCAAACTTTTTTTGTGTTTTTCCCTCATTTGGGAATCATTTGGAATGTGTGCATCTAAGACAGAATATGACTTTAGGAAAGAGGAGAAGAATTTCAAAGAAACAGCTCCAGAACCTGGATACAATGGGATGAGCTTGGGAATAGTGGAATGAGCCCAAGCCAGGATACTTGGTCCTCGGCCCCATAATGACAAGAAATAGCTCCTCATTCAAGACTAAAATCCTGATTCCCAGACTTTCTCCTGCATTCCTCAGTGGGACACTTTGCTCCTCACACATGGCTGTTTTCCTTTCTCCTCCTAGTCCAGGAAAAGCTTCGATCCAGCCTTTCTGTCATGCATTAGGAACTCCACAAACATGTTTACTTAAGTACCAAACCACATGAGCTCAGCATTATTCTATGGCTCCAGCACACATAAATTACAATGGATTGTGGGGGAGCAACTTTCATCCAGGAAAGCCCACAGTGAATTCCCTTGGAGGAGGCTTGGAGCACTAAATGCTCCTTGTCTCCCTCCCATCCCTGTTTTTGGATCTCCTGCTCTGTCTGCCCTGCAGGCTACAAGGAAAGCAAGCACCAAGAGTAGCCCTAGGAAAACCAGGCTATTCCATGGATCCAACCTCTTTCCCTGACACTCGTTTCCATGTGCAGGATCTCAGGTGGCACTCACGGAAAATCCCTTGTCCCCAGCACTGTGTCTGTCACCCTAACAGTGCTGGAGAAGAACAGCAGCTTTGGGGAGGAGAAATGTTATGAAGACCCTCCAAAGAAAACCCTTGTAGCCAGGATTTTTCCCCATCAGAGGATCTGTCCTGGGATTTTGGCCTCCTCAATCCTGCAGGAATCTTGTACAGTGGCAAATATTTCACTATTTTATGTTCTGTTGTTGATGGAGGAGCTGAGACACAAACCCAGGACATTTCCTCCTTCCCAACTCTCTACATTGGAAACACAGGGATGTGGGACATCCCTGGCAGGTCACCAGCTCTAGGATGTCCTGTCCCCACACCTGGCAGCTCTTTCATCCCTTTTGGAGACCCTTTCAGCTGCTGCTCTCTGGTTGATTCCACTGCCATCAACACCAGCAGCAGAAAATACACAAGAAACATGGTGCTGGTGAGCTGATGGTTGGGCTTGGTGACCTTGAAGACCTTTTCCAGTCTTAATGATTCTATTAAGCCAGTCCATTAAATATTTCTATTAACTGATCCCATGAAATGGTTCTATGAAATTATTCTGTGAAATGATTTCATGAAATCATTCTGTGCAATGATTCTATGAAATCATTCCATGAAATGATTCTATGAAATGATTCCTTGAAGTCATTTTATGAAATCATTCTGTAAAATGATTCCATGAGATCATTCTCTGAACCCTTTCTTCCTCAGTGTTATTTAAAGACTGAGGAACCATCATGGCTTCCATGGAAGTTGGGAGAAAGAGAAACACTGCTCCCAATGGCAGCAGGGATCAGTCCGTGCTTCCCTTTGAAGAGTTAATTGTTTTTTGTTGATTGAGCAGCACGAAGCAGTGCTCATCAGCCACTGAGGAAAAGCCCCGTGCCAAGTGTTTGATTTTGCACTCTTTGTTTGTACGTGTAGAAATCCAAAGCCACGAAGCTGGAGAAACTCTACCCTCAAAGCAAGGACTTGCTCCTGTGTTTGTATAAACACGAGTTCACAGAGCCCTGCAGGACAGCTTGACTCGGATCCCAGTATTCCTGCCTTGGTTCTGGCAAGCTGGGACACCCTTGCAGCCCCAGGCTGAACATGGGTAAAGCCACATGCATTAAGAAACTGATCCTGCTCTTATAGAAAACTTCTCCCTTTTAAAGGGTTTTGGATGCTGCAAGGTGTCCAGAAGTCCACCCTTGTTACAACAATCCTGAAAAAAAAAATTTCCTTCTATTTAATTGGGAGGTTATTACTAAAAGGTACCAAACAAAAGGGTGAAAGCAGAGAGGAAGAATTGATAATTATCTTTCTTCATTAATAATTACAGTTCATAAGCTAATTCACAGCTGTTCTAGCTGCCATTCCTTGTATATGTGTATGATATATTCTATTCTATTATATCCTATCCTATCCTATCCTATATAATGGGTTATATATGGCTGATAAGGGCCTTATAATGTTGCATTGTGTTAAACTGATGCCTCATGTCTGTGTTCTGTTATTGTGCACATATCATAAATAAGAAACAAAGAATTAGAGGATTTAAGGAGGAAATCTTTCCCCAAACTCAGGGAATTTGAAGTGCACAAGGAAACTCCCACTGTTCTTTTTTTCAGAAGCATTATCTGGTTAATATTTTCTGTGATCAGAAAAACACAAATTAATTGATTTTTTTTATTTAAGGGAACTAAAAATCATCGCTGATTCCTGAGGCTGAGGGAGCCTTTAGGAGTGATGCCCTTTAAGACTGGAGAAAATGCTGTGCCCACACCCAGGGATCCTCTTCATGGCCAGAGCAGGAGCCTGGCCATGTTTGGGGTCCATCCCTGGGATCCAGGGAGATCACTTGATCCCAAATACATCTGCCCCTTCTTGGACCTGCTGGTGCTGCTCTGCTTGAAGATTGCTGATGTTTCTCCACACTGAGCCTCCTCTCCCTCTGTTTTACCCTGGCACTCACCAGTGCAAACCTTCAGCCCAAACTGGTGCAAAGACCCTCTGTTTTACGGAGATTCCAGACTTTTATCCTCTCCTGAGCCAGAGGAAGCCACACTTCAGGATCCTGGGCCAGAGGAAGTCCCTAAATGCAGGCAGGATGAAGGCATCCCATGGCAAAGCCTTTACCCAGCTCCTAATGGAATACCCAGCAAATTCACCTGGCCCTTACCAGGTCTCACTTGCTCCCCTGGCCTCAGTCCACACTACCCTGAGGGATTACACAGTGTTCCCAACATTCCTCACCTGAAAGAAACATTCTCCTTCTCCTGCCTGCCTTTCCTGACTCATTTCCTCTCCTCATTCCATCCCTGACTACCTTCCCAGGGGATATTTCAGCAGCAGCTGCCTGTGAGCCCCAGGGACCTCCCCAGCCCCTAATTTCACTGAGGGAGCCATGAACCACCAGATTTCACCTGATTCCTGCTGGATCCTGAGGGTTGCTCCAGATGGATGATGCCATATGGCAAGAAAACCATATTTTTGTATTGCCACCATTTAATAAATGTACAGCCAAACCAGAGCCCCAGCCTGGGTTTGTCACAGCAGAAGAGGTGACCATCAGTTTTAGGGTGCCTGTGCAGATGCTGCACCTCCAAAGCCTTTCTGGGAATGAAGGATACACAGAGTTACACCCATCCCTGTATTCCCTGACACAGATCCATCTCCCATCCCATGGCTTTCAGATCCTCTCAAAAAGAGCTGCAAGAGTTGCCAGACACTTGCCTGGCTGATAATACAAAATGCCCTGGGCTAATCAACACAGACACAGGTGCTCATCCCCACCTTTTCCCTGAGTTTCCTTGCCAGGGAACTGTCAGGATTTCTGTAGGCTCCAATATCCATATCCAAGGATGGAGCTGTAGGGTGTCAAGACTGAAAACTTACTGTGAGTCTGAAAAGCACCTGCTTGACACCTGCTCAGAGGGACAGATCAGGGCCTGAAAGCAAGAAAAACAAAAGATGTTGTGCTTAAAAGAAATAAAGATCAAATAAAAGGTACAATCAAAATTCCCTCTGGGTTAAGATCCACCTGCCTCAGTCTCTTTTTTCCCACAGGGAATTTTCCCTGTGGAAATACAGCTGCTGTGGTCATGTTTACCCATGGGACAGTTTTGGGCACTGCTGGGAATTGCAGAGGTTGGATGGACACAGATGGCTTATCCCAAATACTTAGGGCCAAGGCACAGCTTTGTGCAACTACACGTGTTGGACAGAGGGATTAGGGTAACAGGAGCAGCCGGAATTTTTTCCTGGTCTCACTGGTTCCTGCAGCTTCCCTGTCCCTGCTCCAACCTCTAACCCAGCTCAGGAGCTCACTGCAGTGGAGCCAGCAGGGCCAGGGTGGCTGGGGAGCACCCTGGGGACATCAGAGTCCTCTGTGGGGACACGGGTGTGCCACATGCCCTCAGGGGCCAGGCTGGCACTGAGCCAGCACAGTGACCACCCTGCACCCTCCTCTTCACCCACTCCCAGGATATGGGGAGGAGATCCATGGATTTGGATAGGGGAAGTTTAATAAGAGAAGCACCAGCTGTGTGTGCAGGCAGAGCAAGAGGTGGATTCATTCCCCCTTTCCATCCTCAGGTGGCTTTTCAGGCATGGGCAGTGGTTGCTTGGACTTTCCATAAATACGAACGTGTCTCATCTCATTTCTCCTTCCTTCCAGGAGCTTTTACCACGCAGTACAATGCCACAACCCCAATGATCAGGCCTGTCCCTTGATCCTAAGTCCATCTGAATTTTTCTAGTCTCTCTCTGCATGCTTTGGCATCTTGGATTTGATTTCCACTTTCTGTGGCTTCCTAAAACAAACAGGGTCTGTCAATAAAGAGAGCACAGGACCTCTCTCCTTTTGATAACTCATTGTGTGCTGGAGCCTCTTGGGCACAGTCAGCTCCTCTGGGGACCCTGAGATCCCTGCCTTGTGGCCAGTCCATGATCTGTCTCTTCCAGAATTCCTGGGAAACTGGGGCTCCCAGCTGGAATCCACAGTGTGATTGACACTGCTCCTTTGCTGCAGAGAGCTGTGGTTGCCTGAGGTGAAGGGAGCACCAGGAACACCCAGACCTGCATCCTGGCTTGGCCAGGGAAGCATCCAACCCCCTGGGCTGGCCCTGCTGAGGGACCTCGAGGGCCATGTCCAGTGCTGGGCCCTCCCGGCCAGAGAGCCCTGGAGGGGCTGGAGCGTGGCCAGGGAAGGAAAGGGAGCTGGGGAAGGGGCTGGAGCCCCAGGAGAGGCTGAGGGAGCTGGGAAAGGGGCTCAGCCTGGAGAAAAGGAGGCTCAGGGGGACCTTGTAGCTCTGCACAACTCCTGACAGGAGGGGACAGCCAGGGGGGGTCGGGCTGTGCTCCCAGGGAACAGGGACAGGACAAGGGGAAAGGGCCTCAAGCTGTGCCAGGGGAGGCTGAGCTTGGACAGCAGCAGGAATTTGTGCATGGAAAGGGTGCTGAGGCCTTGGCAGGGGCTGCCCAGGGAGGTTTGGAGTGCCCATGGCTGGAGGTGTCCCAGGAAAAGCTGGAGGTGGCACTGAGTGCTCTGGGCTGGGGACAAGGTGGGCATGGGGCACAGCTGGGACTCCATGGGCTGGGAGGGATTTTCCAGACTCAGGAATCCTGGCATTCCATGATCACGGTGCCACATTCTGCTTTTCTACCACCACCTTCTCGA
The DNA here is from genome assembly GCA_013389925.1 of Aegithalos caudatus. NCBI lineage: Eukaryota > Metazoa > Chordata > Aves > Passeriformes > Aegithalidae > Aegithalos > Aegithalos caudatus. The sequence continues at coordinate 38,566 of WEIU01001157.1, read as the reverse complement.
GTGTCTCAAGCCCACCTCACAGAAACACTCACTGGGCTGTTGGATTATTTTTCTCTAAACCAGAAATAGCCTGAAATAATGGAATATCCTGAGCTGAAAGAGACCCCCAAGGTTCTTAAATTTCAAGTCCTGGCCCTGCCCAGACACCCCAACAACCCCACCCTGTCCCTGAGAGCATTGTCCAAACACTCCTGGAGCTCTGGCAGCCTTGGAGCTGTCACCATTCCCTGGGGAGCCTGTGGCTCGATATAAGAAACAACAGATGGTGTTGAGAGGAACATCAGGCCTATTAAGAATAAATTTTTGTCGTTATTTCATCAAAGTTTTGTGAGTTTGGTCAGTATTTTGCAACATTCAAAGGTAAGAAATACTTTTAATGGTGGAACTAAAGCCAGCTGTGGAATCCCCATCCCTGGAAAAGGTTAGAAAAACGTGGAAATATGATTGGACTCAATCACCCTGGAGGCCTTCCCCAAGCTTCATGATCCTGCATTTCTGAATGTATAGCCAGGAGACCTCATTTAGCCCAGATTCCTCTCCAGAATCACCAGCAAAAGAAAGAAATGGATTAAGGCAGCACCAAAATCTCAACCCCAGTCCTACCTTCAAACCACCCTGTCCTGGCTCACCTTCCTCCCACTGTCTGTCACAGCTCAGTCCCAGCCCTTCCATGGAGGAATTCCTCCTGGTGTCCAACCTGAGCCTCCCCTGGTGCAGCTTGAGGCTAAAATGAAGCCCAGTACTGTGGCTTTGGGGTTTGCAGTTAACTGTGGAAAATTTAGGAGGAACAATCAACATAGAATAGCCGCAAATACTTAATTAATTAACGATTTTTTTTCATAGCTGGCAGCTTCATAGGTGTGGGACTCAATCTCCCATGTTTAATGAACCTTTACAAGAGACTTCCTGACAATGTCCAGGTGCTTGCATGGAAATTTTCCTGTTAGTTTTCCATTTTGCTCTGGGTGCTGTGAGCAGAGTAAATGTGTTGGGATGCACAGTAACCTGCAGAGTTTTGGGAATTTCTGTGTTCAGTAGTCCCCTGCATCTCCGGATGTCATTTATCAAAACCAGCTGCTCTTTATATCACTAAGTCTTGTATCAATGTCTATTTAAAGTTAAACTGAGAGCCAAAGAAGCCTGCTTTGATTTAAATAAATCAAAGCACATCACAGTCACAGCAATTAATAATCCAAGGCTGGGGCAAACATGAAGAGTAGGAGAAATCCACTAAGGCAGGGTTGTTTTTGTTTCTTGCTGCTTTTCTAAAGCTTATTAGAAGCAGCAATCCTTTGATTAGACTTCCACAAAAATCCCTCGGCATCAATAGGAATTAAGGGGCTCGATCCTGACAGTCTGTGGAAACCCAGGCTGGGGGATGGATTTTAGGGCTCCCTTATTTATGGCAGGTCATGGAAAGAGAGCTTTCACCTCAATTCTCAGCCTGCAATGCAAAAGCTCCTGCTGAGAATGCAGGCTGAGGTCTCAGCCTCAGCTGTAATTGTGGTGATATCAGGTATTAATGAGCCATGATTTAGGTAATTACAGCTTCAGGAGAGGAGCCTTGGATTATAGAATGAACTTCAAATTCTACTGAAGCAGCAAAATCAGTGTCTGGGCTTATTCCTGCTAAGGTCAGGTCAGATTTCTGTGCCTTCCTCTGGAGAGTTTTGTGCCTCCCTCCCATCTCCTCCAGCAGCAGTTCTGTGGCACTGGAAGGGTCAGGACTTCAGGAATACTTTTGGGAAAAGGCTAAAGAGTGTCCTGGTGATAGTGCCCCATGCTCCAAGGAAGCTGCAGCTGCAGGCAGGCAAGAAGGGTTTAATGGAATGCTCGAATAAGAATTATAAACCTTCAAAAAAACAATACTGTGGTGGGAACCTTTTATCCCACCCAAAATATATTTTTTAGTTTATCCAAACAATTTATGGTCACTCTCATTTATTCCAAACCATCAAATTCAGCTCCTTCAGCCATTTAAAAGTGCAGGGGAATCAGTCTGGGATGAGTAAATTTTTCCAGTCCTTTTGGATCTTCCTCCAGGGAAACGAAGCAAGTAATAAAATCTGGATTGACTTCCACCAGTGAATTCACAGAATATCAAAAATATTTCACTGTGCCATGGGAAAGCAAGAAGGAAAAATACTGGGAGGGAGAGGAAATGAGGATTTACTCTCTCTTGCTTGAAGTGTGACTGGACCCTCACCAAATATGAGAAGGAGAAGCTTCATAGTTGCAACAACTTGTAGTTACAACTAATAGTTACAGCTATTATATCTGCACAGTTATAATGGCTTGCGGTGCCTGCAGTTTGCTGTCAGTTTGGCTCTGGGCTTGGTGGTTTTACAGGTGTTGTCCTGCTAAGGCTGGGATTTGCTTAAGCCTGAGCTAGATGCTTACAGGTCTAAACCTAAACTCTGCTCCTAAGGGACTTCTAGGATTTTCACACTTCCAGAGCCAGCAAGCTCAGCCAAAACTCTGTCAGCATCCCCGTGCTCTGCTGGGCTCCTTTTGAAACTTCATGGTTAATGGAGAGCACCAAACATTTCCACTGATTCCCTCCATCTGATGCATTCAATAAAAATTCACTTTTCTAATGCCCTCCCAGACCTTGGGCTTGGGCTGAGCCATCAAAGAGCCCCTCCAGTGGTCCTGCAGCTCAGCTCTGAGCTGTTTGAGGTTTTGTGACTTTGGCAAAGCCTGCTTTGGGTTCACAGAGTTTGCCTGCTAATTTAGGGCAGAAAAGTGCATTTCACCACCATTTCAGATGATATTGTTTTTGTCCGAGGGGTTACACAAAACAAACATGTTTTGCTGCCCTGGGGAGCTCAGGACACCTCTGGCAGAGCCCAAACAGGAGCTCTATTTATTGACCTCTGTATATATAGTTCCCCCACACCTTCTCCAGGGCATGTTTTTCACTCCATCCTCTCTCCAGGTTTATTCCTCACATTCCCTCCTTCTTGTTTGTCAGAATTAAAGTGAAACTCTGAGTGATCTGTGTTTTGATTTCTGTAACTAAATAGAATTGGGCAAAGGGAGTACATCCACGTCTTAGTCCCCCAGACATTCCAACTAAATTCAGTGGAGCTCAGGTACCCAGAAGTTGCATCTTACAATGAAAATTGGAAAAAAAATGTATATAAGCCATTGGGGATATTTTTTTATTTACTGCATCCACTGAGAAGCTGCCCCTGGATCCCTGGAAGTGTCCAAAGCCAGGCTGGATGGGGCTTGGAGCAGCCTGGGATAGTGGAAGGTGTCCCTGCTCATGGCAGGGGTGGCACTGCATGAGCTTTAAGGTCCCTTCCAAACCATCCTGGGATTCTGGGATTCCATGATTCCGTTGAAGATTCAAAGCACATCAGGTTCCCTCGGTACAGCCAGGGCTGCCTCAGTTACCCTTAGGGGTTTTTCTTCAGGGATTTCTCCACCACAAGCCCTGGAGACAACAGGAGTGACTCTCAAACCTGTCCCTGGTCACAGCTCAGGCATCAATCATAGTCAGGATCAACGCATGATCGAGGTAAATGTGACAGAATCCCAGAATCCCAGAATGGTTTGGGGTGGAAGGGACCATAAAGCCCACCCAGTGCCGCCCCTGCCATGGGACACCTTCCACTGTCCCAGATTTCTCTAAACCCTGTCCAGCCTGGCTTTTTGGTTTTTTTTTTTTTCCTGCTCAGAAAAAGATCAGTGATTTCATGATCTGGGACGCAGCAGAACTGGGCCAAAGATCCAGACATTTTTCCACTGAAATTCCACAGTGGAGATGATCCCACCCTGTCCCACTGCCAGGAGCAGCCACTCCGATGGGATGGGGGACACATCCCCACTTCCAGCCTGTCCCGGGATTGCCAGGACCGACACATTTCTCTGCAGCGCCTCAAATCAAAGGCACTGCCACGTTTTTCCAGAGGGGAAGGCGCTCCAGTGGAAGCGGAGTGAGACAGGGGGATGATTCACAGCTTTCCTGAGGCGCCGCTGTTTTCCCAGCCAGCTCTGCAAGCCATTCATCATCCCTGATCCCTGGGGACGCGGATCCTCTCCGGGGAGTGTCTCCCTTCTCTCGTGTCCTGCCTGCCAAACCCCAGCCCGGGGATGGGAGCAGAAAACAATTAACCCGCAGCTCGTTTTCCTCTCCAGACACTTGGTCCTGCCCAGCTGACCGGTGACATCGGCTGGAGCTGCTCCAGGAACCTGTGCCCTTCCTTCCTTCAGGGGATAATCGGGAGCACACCTGGAGCAGCTGCTGGCAAGAGAAGGAAAGCTGTTCCTTAGGATCCGGTCTGGGAGCAGCTACGCCACACTGTGAGGGGCACACAGGGAGAGGTGACATCACCCTGGGTCCCGAAGTGATTGATTTAATTAATTAATTTAATTTAATTCTTGCTCTAGCAGCTGTGCTCAAACCTCACCATCTCCTCACCTAAGCTCACCTTCCCTGGGATTTCAGTGCTGGCTCTGCAGATGAGCCAAGAGCTGCTGGAAAGGGGAATGGCAGGGGAATACTTGGCAGTCAGGATTATTATGGCATCATGGAATGATTTAGGGTTGAAGAACCTCAAAGCCCATCCAGTGCCACCCCTGCCATGGGCAGGGACATCTTCCACTATCCCAGGCTGCTCCAAGCCCCGAAGTCCAACCTGGCCTTGGACACTGACAGGGATCCAGGGGCAGCCACAGCTGCTCTGGGCACCCTGTGCCAGGGCCTGCCCACCCTCCCAGGGAACAATTCCTTCCCAATATCCCATCCAGCCCTGCCCTCTGGCACTGGGAAGCCACTCCCTGTGTCCTGTCCCTCCATCCCTTGTACAGTCTCTCTCCATGTTTCTTGCAGCTCCTCCAGGCCCTGGAAGCTATGATGAGGTCATCCCAAATCTTTTCCTCTCCAGGCTGGACAATGCCAATTCTCAATCCCAAGGGAGAAGAGCACAGAAATCCCTTCCTGCAGCACATCTGGCTGTAGCCAGACCTTCCTAATACATGAGAGTGGCATTGCAGAATTCTGTTCTTTCCCATATGTCAGGGGAGCGGGGGTGGTCGGAATAAAAGACAAACAAGCAAAATAAAATCCAATCACACAAAATTCCTCCCTTTCCTAATTTCTCACCAGAGCTTGGCGATGGTGGAGGCAGGAGATAATTAAAAGCATGAGGTCATGACGCTGTGCAACTTCTTCCCATGGCCTAGGACTAATTAAACAGGAGTTATTATTTATCATAATTGTTTTTTTATAGGACAAATTGTGCTTATTGTACAAGTGGACCTTTACATGAAAAGCCAGAACAAACCTGTGGATTTCAACTGTTCCATCCAATTCTTTTCCTCAATAAACAAATCCTTTCAAATTCTTTCATGATTTTGCAGTCTGGTCATTGCATTGCTTCCTTCCCCTGCAGGGTTTTCAACAAAATATCACTGACCAGGACCAGCAGCATCTCCTGCAAACCCTCAGCAGTGTTTCCATCCAGATTTTCCTCTGCCACCCAGCCCCAGCGTAACAAAGCCGACATGGTTTTAATTAGTTTGAAACTCCCTATTAGAAAATATGACCATGTATTTCCCGTTCCATGTCAAGTCCAAGCTGGAGCTGTGTTCCCAGCCATGGGATTGGGTTTGGTTTGATCCACGTCAACAATTTCCTGTCATCCCAGCAGATTATTGTGATGTTCCCTGAAGAATGATGTTGGTCCAGCAATCCAGGAGAAGTGGAATGTTTTCTCACTGTTTCCTTGAGTTTGTTGGTGTTTTTTGTAGGATTTCCAGGGGAATTCTTGCCTTGAAAATCACTGTTGTTTTCTCTCTAATGAACTCTCTTGTGAGCCTCAGATTTCCCCAAATTTCCATTTCCCAGATTTGCTTTTCCCTCCTCCCAAAGGTGATGAAGGAGAACAGGACATGGGAGGGAAGCTGTTAGATTACAATTTACCTAATGGCTGTGGGGCCCCACTCCCACAGGGAATATTTGTAGATGCCCATGCTTGAAAAAGCACAACAAAAGCCAAGAGGGTGCAGAAAGAGAAGTCACAAAGTTTAATGGGCAGACTGCAGGCTCAGCATGGAAATTGGTGTCATTTTTGTCCATATTTTCTGAAAATAACTAGGACAAAAGAGTAAAAGGAAAGTGGGAAGACCAAAAAAGCAGATGCCAGATAGGAGAGGGAAGGAGATCACCCCTCCTGGATCCAGCCCAGGTGTTCAGGGTGCTGGGGCCACCCCAGCTTTGGGGGGTACCTGCCCACAGGGGCTCTCCCCACCCTGGGATTGGGTTTCCTGCTCTTCCTGTAAATAAATGGGCATGTGCAGTCCATTCTTCTGGATCTTCCTGGAGATGGCTTGGGGGCCTTTGACGTGGATGCCCAGAGCAGCTGTGGCTGCCCCTGGATCCCTGGCAGTGTCCAAGGCCAGGTTGAACTTTGGGGCTTGGAGCAGCCTGGGACAGTGGAATGTGTCCCTGCCCATGGCAAGGGTGGCACTGGATGGGCTTTAAGGTCCCTTCCATTCTGGGATTCTGGGATTAACTCCTTACTGCCCAGGCTTCTACAAATGTCTCCACGGATCCCATCACTCAGCCCTCAGCCTGGAGATCCTTCAGGAGTTTTCTTGGCTGCCGTGGGAATGGACATTTACACAGGATGGTTCTGGCAGGTCCCAGGCACCAACCAGAGATACTCCAGGGTTTTCCCAGATCTTTTTGTCGCACATAAACTCACACCCCCCCTGCAGGGCCATGTCCTGCATCTCCTTATCCCACATGGTGCTGTGATGGTGGTGAGATGTGATGGTCCCCAAAAAGATGTCACCTCGTTGTGACAAAGGGGCCCAAAGCCCAACCCTGCAGTGCTGGGCACTCCTGGAGCAGCCACAACATTTCACCCCCTGTCACCTCAGCTGTGCCAGCAGCAGAGATGTCTCAGACATCCCTCATTCTTCATGGAGAAAATCCATCCTGGCCACTAAAGGGAAAGGGAGAGGGATAACTGTGTTGGTGATCCCACAGGCTCCCTCCCTGTCTGAGCAAGGCAATCCTGCCCCTAAACCAGGCTCCCCAGCAGATGTTGCAAGGCAGAGCTCCTTAATGAGACTGGCAAGTATTTTTAATGTGGTGATTGCTGGCCCTGGCAGTGGCACAGACACCAAGGCTACAGAAGAGTCCCTTCAATGCAAGGAGCTGCCACTGAGCCTCTCTGACACAGGGACCAGGACACTGCAGATAAGCACTTCTGGGGAACTCTCTCTCCTTAAATAACACATTTATAGAGCATCCAGATGTTGGTTTAGCACTTAACGAGTGTGGGATAAAACAAAGCTTGAAGGGCTGTGTTTGGTTTGGGTTGGGGGTTATTTTCTCTCCTTGATCTCTTTTATTGAGAGTGTACAAATGGAGTGAGTAGAAAATGTATAGGAAATCCATGGATTTCTTCTCTGTGCCAAATAGGACTGGTGTGAGAACACTGCTGGGTCCTGTGGGATGAAGGTGGGGGTGGGAGGATGACCCCATCCCTGACACTTTGGGATGTCACATCTTACCCAATTTATTTACATGTTTGTTGTAAGAGGCACAAGGAAGAGGTAGAGAGAACAACTCTCCAAACCTTGATAATGAGAGATCCTAAAAGGAGATTTGAAAATTGAGTTTTAGAACTTCAACCAGGGTTTTTTAACCAGGACTTTGTGCTCACCTGGTCCTTCAGGAGGGACACCTTTGGGATTGAGGTGTCCCAGAGGGTCAGGGATCATTTGTGAATTGAGAGTCTAACCCACCCCTGCACTCCCAGGGCTCCACCAAGAGCCAAACCAGGAGAGCTGCTGGACACCCAGGCACAGGAGAGGGCAGGGATAATTCCCTGAACCCCAGAACCTCCATCCAGAAGAGCCTGGGAGCATTTTGGAGAAGCCCCTTATGATCCCAGGAAAGTTCTTGGAGCGAGAGCAGCATTGGGAAGACGCACACACAAGAACTTGTGCTTGAATGAGATTTATGGAAAGGAAATCTGGCTCCTTGATCTATATTTCCTCCTGGAATAACTTGTTTTTTGTTCTCCTCACTTCCTCTGCTCCTGGGGCAGAGGGGAACCCTCATCCTCCCCCACAGCTCTGCCATGGGAGAAGCAGGAACAGTTCCAGTTGGTGCTGCTGGAGCTCAGGTGGACATCTCACTCCTCTGGGGAGCAGCATCACCTTCCTGGCCACTTCCCTGCTTCCCAAGCCCCCCTTCCTGCTTTTATGGGGTCCTCCAATTGCCCCAAAACACCTGCAAGGGTGAGCAGTGGTTACTTCTGTGTGGGGAGAAGAGAGAAAACAAACTGTGTATGCATTTGCAAACCCATTTTTGGGCATCCCCAGCCCAAGGAGTCAGCAGGAGTCTGGACATTTCCAACCAGCGGGAAGTCATTAAGCTGCTTTTAAAACCCATTGCTGCTGGGATGTTTTGGAGGATTCCTGAAAACACTGGCAACCACAAACTGAGATTAATACAGCCCCAATGATAGGGGAGCTGCTGCACTCTCCCAGACTGAAACACAGTCAGAAAACTCAGCCCATTCCAGCCTGACCTTCAGGGATGCTGCCAGGCACCCCCAGTCCCTGCAAGGTTGTGCTGGATCCATGGCTTTGGGATTGGGGTTTTTCCTCTTCACTCTCCCAACTTTCTTTCCCATCTTGGCACAAAACATCCAATTAGAAGTGGTGGCTTGGTGTCCAGACACTGGGGAGTGTGAAGAGATGGAGCAGAGGTTGAATCCTTGGCTTTGGGTCTGGATGGGGGTGGCTATTCTCGGGGAAGAGGTGGATTCACACCAGTCAGGGCTTTGCTCTCCCTCCACAGGCAGCATCCAGCACCACCCACTGAGCCAAGCTATCCCAAATCCCATCATTTGGAGCCTCACTCCTCATCCTCCCAGCTATCCCTGCTGTGTCTCTGGGTCTGAAGGCACCATTCCCACCCTACAGCGGTCACTCCCAGCCTCTCACCCTGTGCCTCTCTTTATTTCATCCTGAAGCTGTGCACGTTTGCAAAGTTTAACCTGTGCTTTTTGCCTTTTTTTTTTTTTTTNTTTTTTGGTTTTTTTTTTTTTTTTTTTTTTTTTTTTTTTTGTGCATAAGATCCATTTCCTGGCCTGAATTTCCCTTTTCCTATGACTAATTCCTGAGTTTTCCAGCTCTCAGTTGTGCTGTGTTAAAATCACAGAACCATGGCACAGTTTGGATTTGAGGAGAGCTTAAAGTTCATCTCATTCCACCTATCCCAGGTTGCTCCAAGCCCCATCCAGACACTTCCAGGGAATGGGCCAGCCACAGCTTCCCTGGGCACCCTGTGCCAGGGCCTCTAATTTTCTCTGGATCTCCTCCAAATCAAGATGTTTGCTCTCTTGAGTCCTCATCCTCCAAAGAGACCCAGGGCAGGATGCCTATTTCAGAGCCTGCCTTAAATGAGAGAGGGATTTAAGGAAATTCCTCTTGCAAAGCCTTTCTGGGAAACCCCCCTACACGTAGGCTTTAAAAAATAATACCGAGCTTATTTCTGGGGACACTCCCCATGCAGCATCCACAACACCAAATTCAGCAGATAGGCTCCACATCCCTCTTTTTTTTTTCCCCGTTATCTTGTAGGAAGCTATTATATCCTCACTGCAAAATCTGCCCTGGAGTCTGGCAGAGTGGGACGAGGAGCTGTCGCTTCCAAATCAATTCATGGTGGTCTCGAGCTCTGTTTTTGTTCTGGCACATTAAACAGAATGAAGACATATGTCTGAATTTAAGACATCCTTTGGCTTCCCTGTACACACGAGCCAGCCGAGAAATTTGAACTATTTCAAAGCGCTACGAAAAAGAATTGTAGACACATCCTTTTGTTTAGGCATCTATTTTTAATTATCCTGCCTTTTAATATTCCTCTCCATTTGAGGATAATCAGGGAAAATAGATCCTGCTGGGCATTGTCATGCTTAATAAAAGTAAGGCTGAACATCTGCAAATTTGGCGACAGCGTGGCGCATCTGATGCACCAGCGGCCGAGCTGCATTCCCGGGTAATTATAACCCCACGTGCAGCTGGAAGGGTGTAATTCCCTGTTTACATCCATTCTAGCACTTCTCCCAAACTCTGCTGGCCTGGGGTGCTAAAAATTTGGGAATGGGGGTGTTATTCCCCCCCCAGTCCATGGGAGATGGAAGGGCAGGAGAAGGGAGCGTTGTCTGCCAGTTGGCGATGGATTGGGATCCAGGGAGGAACCCGTGCAAGGCAGGGCTGGCGTTCCCAAAATTAGCGCTGCTGGAATTAAATCAGTGAAAGTGAGAGCAGGCTGCAGGCTTTCCCTCCTCCTATTTATTATTTAATTTCTCTTGGCAGAGCAAACCCCACATCCTGCAGTGGCTGCCGCGCAGGCTTAGCTGCGTTTGGCAAAATCTCCCCACTGCTCCCAGGGAAAATATGGCATTTTCCCCAGGGAAAACACAGCTTTGCTCCCAGGGAAAACATGGATTAGTTCCCCCTCTCCCTTGGCAGGATGCAGAGCCAGTGGCAGTGTTTTCTCCCTTACCCTTGAAGCTGGGCCATCCTGGCTCTGTGCAGGGCTGGAAGTTGGATGTGAATTCTGGGGAATGACCAATGAGCGTGGGCACATGTGGGAGGAGAGCAGGGAATTTCAGTCCGTAGGGTGGCTGTTCACATCCTGCCCCACTTCCCACACCAGGTTCTATCCTTCCAGGGCTGGGCAAGAGGGAAAGCAGGAGGCAGGGAAAAATGACCAAGGAAAGGGGAAAATGCACATTGATGTGTTGCCAGCCCCACTAAACATGCAAAATTCAAACCTCAGCAAATCCAAACCTCCCTGTGAATAACACCTTGCTTTTCCACGAGAATCCTCCTCTCCAGAGCTTCTCCCAGAGGCAGAAATTAATTTATGCCTGGTGGGAGGGAGTGGACAGAGGATGTGACACATTTCTGGATGCTGTTTTGGGGGACAGGGGTGGCCTCCTGCCCTAAACCAGTAATGATAGAAAGAGATCCTTTTTATGCCACATCATAATTCCGTCTCCAGAAAGATCTTAACTTTTCTTTGGGACCAAACTCTTTACGTGCCAAAAAAAAGTCCCAAGGTGTAAGGAGAAAATGCAGGGGGTGAAGAACTAAAAAATATTTCTATTTTTTGTTGCCTACCCAGGAAATGGAGGTTCACTGGTGCAGGTCTCCCAACAGGCAGCAAACTGTCAGAAGCTGCTAAATTATTTCCTAGGGGGCTGAGAGCGGACTCTTTGCTAGGAAAGTTAAGTCCTGACATTCTGCAGGCATTCAAAGCATTTTTGCAGCCTTTCAGTACCTGAAGGAGGCCTAGAAGAGGGGTGGAGAGGCACTTTTTATTAAGGAATATAGTGCAGGACAAGGGGGAATGGGTTGAGACTGCCAGAGGGCAGGGCTGGATGGGATATTGGGCAGGAATTGTTCCCTGGGAGGGTGGGCAGACCCTGGCACAGGGTGTCCAGAGCAGCTGTGGCTGCCCCTGGATCCCTGGAAGTGTCCAAGGCTTGGCACCCTGGGACACTGGAAGGTGTCCTTGCCCAAGGCAGGGGTGGCACTGGAGGGGTACTTCCAGCCCAAACCGCGCTTTGACTCCGTGATTCTCTGCTCTGATGCTTGAACTCTTTGCAGCACAAAAGACCTAAACATCAAAACCCCAGATCTAAACATCTCCATCTTCCGGGGACCTTTTAAGAGAACAAAATTTCACCCTCACCCTTGGCCTGGGAGCTGCCTCCTCCCCGAGCCCTGGAGTGGCAGCTCTCAGAGGCTCCAGGAAGCCGCCCCAGCCAGGAGAGAGCTGCTGAGGGCTAAGAGGCTTCATTAGAGCATCCCTGGGAGCAAGAGGCAGCGCCTCCCCTCCTCACATGTGCTCGGCAGCTGCCTGCCTGCACTCTTGAAAGGACTCTACGAGCTGCAGCTCCAGATGCTGGGGCTTCCAGAGAGGCCCAGCGGTGGACGCCGCTCCGGCTTGTCCCTGGCTGCTGCGCCAGAAAGGAAAAGGGTAATAAAGGAGCAGCTCCCCGCGGCTGGGCCTGCAGGCTGGGGGTTTAGATCAGCCCAGAGACAGGGAGGGAAGTGGTGCTGGAGGTGCAGCCACAGTTGTTGCATCTTCCAGCAAGATGGGGCCTCCGGCGGCTCTGAGCTCCTCCATCTGCAGAGCCCGGTGAAGTCCCCAGGGTCACCTCAGCAGGGCCGAGGCACAGTGGGGATTTGCAGCTCCCAGGGCATGGCTGGAGCTCCAGGCTCCCATCCCACGTGCTGATGGAGAGCAGCAAGCCCTGGTAGGGAGCTTGGAGCATTCCTGCTAATGGGACATGCAATTTCTCCATGTGGGTGTCCTGCAGGTTTGGGGATGGAACAGGCTGGGGTGGGAAAAGAGAGGTCAAGGTTTTAGGTCTGTTTTATGCAAACTGTAGCTCTGTGCTGTGGCAGGTAAAGAACCTTCCCTCAGCAACCAAGCTTTAGGAACCTGCCCTTAACCTGGTGTGCATTTGTGTGTGGAAAACATTTTCACCCAAAATTTAATGTTGGAAACCTCGAGGTCATCGAGTCCAGCTGCTCACTGAGCACCACTGAACCATGACCCTAGGTGTCACACCCACACCCCTTTTGAACTCTTCCAGGGATGGTGACACCAACACTGCCATGAGAAAGCCCATTCCAGTGCTTGACAATCCTTTTGGTGTTCCCTAATATCTAACCTGAACCTTCCTGGGCACTGCCTGGGGCTGTTTCCTCTCAGTTTGTTCCCTGGGAGGAGAGACTGATCCCTACCTTATTACAACTCCTGTCAGGAGTTGTGCAGAGCCACAAGGTCCCCCCCTGAGCCTCCTTTTCTCCAGGCTGAGCCCCTTACCCAGCTCCCTCAGCTGCTCCTGGGGCTCCAGTCCCTTCCCCAGCTTAATTACCCTTCTCTGGACATATTTCAGCAAATTTTATTCCAGTTCAAAGAGCTTCTGCACTTCAATTCCCACACAGCATGTTCTCCAGTGTATTTTGATGACTCTCTATCTGGGCTCTTTGCACCAGAGCTGTATCAGGAATGCTTTGGAGGTGGCTCCCAATCGAGCCATGGAAACCCTGCCTCCCCACTGATGTGTCCAAGGGGGCTGAGGTGTTTCAAGGCCAGAGCATGACCAGCAAGGCTCCTGGGGCTCCTCCTGCTGAAATTCCAGGTGCAGAATTCCACCCAGGGTGTATTCCCCTGCTGACCAACCACTCATCAGCTGCAGCACAACCACAAAGAAAGCTTCCACCACCTCCAACAGACCCTGGGAACACCCTAGGGCAGGATCCCAGCTCTAACACATCCTTAAACCAAGACATTATCCACTCTCTGTGGTGACCTGGGGAAAAGGGACACAGCCTAACTGTGCCCCACACAGGAGGGAGGGATGGTTCCTGGGACAGTACAGAAGGTTTGGTTATTGCTATCACACCACAGATATCTGGAAACTGATAGGGACTGACCCCAGGTGTTCCCATCCTTTGCTCTTGGTTGCTTGGGCTTTGCCCTCCTCTGTAGCAACAGTGAGAGATGGGAAGGACCCTCCCTGCCCACGCTAATTTGAGATCCAAACACCACCAAAAAGCCATGATTTACGGCCCTTTGGCTTAAGAACCTTGTAGTGACCAGCAGGGAGCAGCTGGGATATGGAAGGAGGGTGTTCCCAAGATCAAATTCTTTCCCTGAGGGAGCTTTGTGCAGCATCTCTGCAGGCAAAGCACCTGAACCTCCCCCAGGTGTGACCCCGCCACTGCAAGCACAGCCCCAGCCAGGGCTGTCTTCCAACAGATCTCCTTCCCTGGCACACTGGGAACAAGCCCAAGGAGCCAGTCCCAAGCCTTCCACAGAGAGCTATCCCTTGGGAAGAGCCCAGCAGAGATGTGACAGTGCTACAGCAACATTCCTTATATTCTCCATGCATTAGAGACTCCTGGATCATCTCCTGCACCCACCCACACCATTCCATATTTATTCATCATTAAACAAATACAATCAGCCCCCACATTCCAGGCTTGCAGCTAATTAAAACCACCATGGGCTTAGCTATCTCAGCTTTTCCTTGGCTCCACTTTCCAAAGCCCAAAAGAAATTCAAATAGGAGTCTGTTCCGGCACGGCTCTTCCTCCTCTTGCTCCGCATTCCTCGGGGTCTGATGGGAATTGCTGGGATTCTCAGATGTTGTTAGACAATCAAAGGGCAAATATTCCATCCCCATCCCGATTTTCCTGGGGTGGTTGTGGTTGCAGGGAGCTGCTGCTGTCGAGGGGGCTGAGCCCAGCAGGCCTCGAGCAGCAGTTACGAGATGGCCACAAATTAGAGGCAGCCAGAAAAAATAAAAGAAGGGAGCCTGGACCACAAGTGAGAGAGGGATGAGGACGAGCCAAAGAGAAGGATGATCCAAAGGGAGGGATGTGCTGGTTTAGAGGAGCTTCCAAATTCCTTTCTTGGAATTCCCCCGATAAAGGTAAGCAGTCGGGTGAGGTTCAGTGCCCGGGTCTGGAGCTGCACAATCTCATTTCCACATCTTTGTGGCTTCCGTGCTGCTCAGGCCCTCAGGAGGGCTGGCTTTGAATGCCCAGGGGTTTGAATTCCCAGGTGTGAAATCCTTGTGGAGGCCAGGTCAGGCTGTGCTGCCCCAGGAGAAGGCAGAGGTGCTCCTTCCTACCCCAGTGGCCCCGGGAGCCAGCAGCACCTTATCTGTCACCTCTGGGAAGTGTCACATTCACGGTGCTGCTTCTCTCACGCCCAGCCTGTCGCAATCCAGTGGTGTGGGATGGAGGTAAAACGATTGGCACAGAAGGAAAACAAAAATAATCGGGGTTCAGCTGGAGAAATCTTTGGGCTGCAAGAAATTTTGTGCCCAAAATTTCCATAAGCAACGAAATGTCCGTGTCAGGTCTTTGGTGGTGGCTTCTTAAAAATAGTTACTGAGGGATTTCCTCCTCGGTGTTTATTATTTGGATATTGTCTAATTGAAAATGTGCGACCAGCAGTGATTCTGCTGGTTCTTACGTTTGTCCTCAACACCAGAAAGGTGAAATATGGGTTATGCTTATTTTTAAAGGGTTTTCAAGTCATGTTTTTGCTTTAGTTAAAGGTCTGTTGTTTAAAATCACGTCAGGGAGACAAACCATGAGGTGTTGAGCTCACAGATCCCAATATTAATCCTGCCCTCGGGGACCAACATTTTCCTTCATTGTGAAAATGACACCCCACAACCTTCTCAAACAAACAGGGCATTTGTTTGAAAGTGAGATTTTTGAATGCAGGTTTTATGTAGTGGCATTTTCAAGGTTTGGAAGTGGTGGATGCAGCCACAGAGGTCTTCAAGAGTGGAAGGTGTCAGGTGTGTAGGAGAGGGAACAGCATCTATTGGAGGATCTGGGATTTGGAAAAATAGATATTGGGGAAATTGCCTCTACTGCTCATATTTTTCTTTTCCTTCCCTTGCTCCCTCCTCGCGGCTTCTCTCCCCCCACTCTTTGGAAATAAAAGCTGTATTTTATCCCCCAGCGCAGCCCCATCCCTGGTGTTTGCCCGAGCAGCAGGTGACTTCTCCCAGCTCCAAATCTGCTTTTCCTCCTGGTTTTTTTTTTTCCAACCCCTGTTGCTTCCAGGAGCGCCGAGATGAAAGTGCCCATTAAAACCAGCGTCCCCATTAAGCCAGGGCCAGCTCGGGTGGCACTTTCATGTGGCAGCTGCCCTGTTTGTCCCGGCTCAGGCTGTTTGTCCTCAGCCTGGCTAATCTCGGCCCTGATAAACCCGCGGGATGCGCTGCCCCGGCTTCCTAACAGCTCCCAAATCTCCCAAATTAACACCTGGCCCAGATCAAAGCCCTGGCGTTCCTTTCTTCGTGCCCTCACCTTAGGCACCGAGCCCGCTCCGCCTTGAGCTCGGCTTAATGGTTAAACTACCGCGATGGTGAGCGCCTGCCCGCGGGCATCTCCCGAAAATCACCCGGGAGAGGGAATGCTCCCTCCGACAGGATGGACATGGCACCAGCAACTTGATTTTTATTTTATTCCCATTGCCCGCCTGAGTTTATAACAAATAAAGGCAGGAAAATCATCCCAAGGCTTGTGAGTACAAACGCATTCATTTTTTTAAGAGTGTTTAACACTGAGCTGTAACATCGGCCGGGATGGAAGGGATATTCCTTGGGTTTCCCCAAAAATGCCCTCAGAGCCACGGCCTGGGCTTGTTCTGTAGGACACACCCGGGCAGGTGTGTTTGCAGTGGACACAGAGCATTTCCACCATCAAATCAGACCATTTTTAATTAAAATACCGCTTTAATTCCTCCTTGGACAGGCGGTGGAGCTCATCCCTGTGAGCAGCAGCGCTGTGGGTAAGCACCGTGTCACGTGCAACAGCTCCAGATAATACAAAGTGACACCAGAAATCACACACGGGATGTGACATCAATCTATATGTTTATATTTGCATTTGTATTTGTATTTTTATATATTTTATATTTTTATAATTTTTATATTTTAATATTTTTAATATTTTTATATATTTTATTTTTATATATTTATATATTTTTTTATATTTTTTATTTTTACTTCGAATGAGATGATCATAGAATCCGAGAATGGTTTGGGTTGGAAGGGACCTTAAATCCCATTCCAATGCCACTCCTGCCATGGGCAGGGACACCTTCCACTGCTCCAAGCCCTGTCCAGCCTGGCCTTGGATGCTTCCAGGGATTTTTGGGGATTTGGCTTTTCCTCGACCAGGAAGCCAAGTCCAAGACAGGGGATGTGGAGTGGAATAGATGAAGACTCATGGAAGTCAGAGAATTTTGCAAGGTCCAGGGAAATCAAGGTGTCTTTTCAGGCAGTTTCGTCACCTGGGGGGCTCAGGAGGTCTTGAAACCGCTGCTGGGTTTTGCCTTAAAGAAAACAAAATAAAAGGGCCTATCTTGCCTCTCCCTCCCTCTCCTTATGCAATATCCCAGTGATTAAAGCGTCCTTTTAGGATGTGGGAGATGCACACCGAAGTTCCTCCTTGCCTGGAGGGGTCATCGGGACCTAATCTCCAATATCAGGACAGCATCCAGGGCAAAACCAGGAACAGGAGGAGAGGAAGGAAAGATCTCATCTCACCCACCCAGCCCTACATCATCTCTCCTGGAGGGCTGGGAAGCATAAAAAAAAATTAAAATAAAATAAAATAAAATAAAATAAAATAAAATAAAATAAAATAAAATAAAATAAAATAAAATAAAATAAAATATAAAATCCCTCTCTTTAAAATGACAAATGAAAGCAAGTGTCCTTATAGGTGATATAGAAGAGAGGTTGGCATCTTCCTTTTGACCCACAGAGGTAAAGCAAAATAATATCCTGGTGAAACCAGGAAATTTCTTGAAATTTTAATGAAGTTTAGCAAAAATTTCACTTCAGTGAGGGTTTTTCCACGGAAGAGCAGCTGGGGACTTCCCCAGGGCAAGTGAAATGCTTTGGACATGGAAGGCAAAATTTTATATTTGTGGTTTGAATAAATTATTTGGGAAGCAAATGTTTGGAGCACGAGGAGCAAGCCCTGCCCAGGAAAAACAATGCTGGGTTTGCTTTGGCAGGGATGGCTCCAAGGTGCCTTTAACCACAAGGAATTCTTCACTCTTGGCCTGCTCCTGCTTCCCTCCTTGCACTAACTCCTGTCCTGGATGTGTGGCAGCAGGAAAAAAAAATGCAATTAGTGAAGAATAAATTGTTTTAACAGCATTTTCTGTCATCCCTCCCAAAATAATAAGGGGGTTAAGCATTTCCAACATGCCAAATTGTTCCTCCAGCAAACTCAGTGGGTTTTCTAATTCTGATTTGTTCCTCCAGCAGATCCACTGGGTTTTCTAATTCTGACTTTTTCCTCCAGAAAACCTAGTGGGTTTTCTAAGTCTGATTTTTTCCTCCAGCAGATCCAGTGGGTTTTCTAATTCTGATTTGTTCCTCCAGCAGATCCAGTGGAATTTTTGATTCTGATTTTTTTGAAAGGCTGGATGAGGGATGTAGGAATGACTCCACACTAAGCTGGAGGAGGTGATGCCTCTGTGCTGAGGGGCCTTCCCCTGTGGGGTCCTGCCTTGATCCTGCCAGGTCTGCAGTGAGCTTTGGGCTTCCCCTGCAATCAGAGATTGAGTGGTGGGCTCTGGAGCCAGCAGGACCCTGGAATCTGGGGCGAGGTTCATCGTCTTCAGCTCAAAAATGAGCTGGATGTATCCTTGGAAGTACCTGCTAGGGTGCTAGGGATGGGATTTGGTCACCTAGTGTGATTCCTTGAGGTGTGGAACACCTCCAGGTCGTGTTCCTTCCCCTTTGCCTGGAAGTGGCAATGAGGGGTGAAGTGAATTCCGGAAGGGTTTGTGGGGGTGCTGGCGAGGTCAGGCAGTGCAGGGGGATCCCAGACCAGGCTTTTGTCTGGAGCCAGCCCCAGCCAGCAGCAAGTGGAAGAGCAGATGTGAGATCTTCCTCCTGCACCTCCTGCCTGCCCTTTTGAAGTGGGAGATTAATGACCAAATCAGATTGTTGACTTTACAGGGGCTGGAGCTGGGCTGATGTCAGAGCAGGGATGCTCCAGGAGCAGAGGGACGCTCCTGGAGTCTGCCAAAAGCAGCTAATAAACAAAGATAAATGGAATGTACTTCCAGGTTATTAATGACTTCCCAGCACGGTAATCCCCAGAAACAATAGGGAAATGTTTACCCAGCGGGTTATAGTTTGACTTGGGTTAATGCTGCTCAATTAACCCGTGTGTGCTCCCAGCAGCATCCTGCAGGGACGGATCAAATGGGATGGATTGCCTTGGGAAGGGGGGAAGGAGAGCTCAGTGATGACCTGGGTTTCCTCCAGCCTCTGGAGACACCGGGAAAAATAGTTGGGAGCTCTCTGGGTGCGGTGCTGCTCGGAGATGAAGCTCTGTGTTTATCTGGCCCTGTTTGTCCAGGCTTCTCCTTCATCTTCAAAGCCCTTGGCAGCGTTATTCCATTGATATCCGAGTGGGAAAGGCCAGCAGTGGGTCCTGGGGTGGGGCCAAGCACCGCTGGGAGCTGGCTGGGGGGGACACCCACCCCAAATGTGCCAATTCCCCAGGGCAAGGAAAAGACCACCCTACTCAGGTGCTCCCTGTGGGATCAGGATGCTGAACAGCTGCTGCCTCGACAGGAATTTCCTGGGAAAATTCAGAGGCACATACCTGGGGAAGCCATTCCCAAGGGATAAAGTGGATCCTCCCAGGAATGGGAGCTGTGTGTGTCCACGTGCGTGTTCACCCACAACCCAGAAGGGTTTTCTGCCCACTGCTGGTTTTAAACACAGGATTTTTTTCCCATTTGGAAAAAAAAAAAACAACCAACAACTAAAAGAGGGTTTTTTTTCACCCATAGCTGCCTGGTGGAAGCACAGCCAAAGCTTAAACAGAGACACCAAGAAACTGAGGTTTGTTTTTCTATTGCTTTTCTGAACAATTTGAACAATGTAATTTCAGCCTGTGGTTCAGCTGAAAGCAATCCCAGGACACACAGCAGCTTTTCCATTGGGAATGGCTCCATAGGGAAGAATTTCCTAATTTTTTCTCATTCTCCTGTCTTCCTTCCAGCCCAAAATTGCTAGGAAAGAGCTCACAAATCTGGGTGCCGGGGAGGAGGGAGTTGGGGGCTGCAGCAGGGTGAAAGCAACATGATTTGAAAGGAGAAAAAGAAGTAAAATTCCAAATATTTGGGGTAGCCACACCACCCCAACATCGCTCCCAGCCTTGCCCACCATCAAGTGCTGCTCTCAAGGAATTCTCCATCTGCTGCCGGCTGGAGGATGAGGAAATCAGAGTGAATCCCAACCGCCTGGAGCCAGAAATGTGAAATTAAAACCTTGATAATAATAAGATTTATTAATAATTTAATAATTTAATAAGATTTCATTTCATCATCACAGAGGATTCTATGAACACAGAATCACAGAGTGGTTTGGGCTGGAATAGACCTTAAAACTCACCCCATTCCAACCCCATGCCATGGGCAGATAATCCCAATGTTCTCTCATCCCCTTGGCAAGGATACCATGAAGGATAGTGTCCCAGTTTTTGCCTGTGACATCCTGGATATCATTTTTTGGGGTCAAGTCTTTAAATCCCAGCTCCATAAGGAGCTGCTGAGCAGGGCTGGTGCTCACACCCTGCATCCTGTGTGCTGCTCGCAGCAGGAGCTCACACAGGGAGAGAGAGATTCAGGGGCTGGTTTAGGGACTGAATTAGGGCTGGTTTAGGGGCTGGTTTAGGGCTGATTTAGGAGCTGGTTTAAAGGCTGATTTAGGGGCTGATTTATGGCTGATTTAGGGCCTGATTTAGAGGTTGCTTTAGAGGCTGATTTAGGGGCTGATTTAGAGGTGATTTAGGGGCTGATTTAAAGGCTGATTTAAAAGCTGATTTAAGACTGATTTAGGGTTGATTTAGGGGCTGATTAAAATAGACCTTAAAACTCACCCCAGGCCTGATTTAGAGGTTGCTTTAGAGGCTGATTTAGGGGCTGATTTAGAGGCTGATTTGGGGCTGATTTAGGGCTTGATTTAGGGGCTGACTTAGGGCCTGATTTAGGGGCTCCATCTCTGGAGCACACAAAGGCTCTCCAAGGAAGCTGATGCTCTCCTGCCAGTGCCTTTCCAGGATGGGGAGCTGGGAAGGAGCTGATGCTCACGGGAGCTCATGAATGGGCTGCTGGCTCCAGGGTGGTTTAACCAAAGACATGGAGAAACAATTTAAAAATAATTTAGAAATCAATATAGAAGCAACAAATATTTTAAATCATCATTTAAATCGTTGGATCCATCACCTAGAGCATCCATTGATTTGTAGTTAAAGAGTCACTGCTCTCCAGGGGTTCCTCTTCCAGCTGCTCATCAGTTGTGGGAGCAATGGATCTCAAAAGAATCCCTGTCTGTGTTTTTATCCCAGGTTTTCCCCTGGAATTTTTGCTTCTCATCTTCTCCCTTGCATTTTTCCTGCCCATTTTCACCCTGGAATTTTTTCCTTCCCATCTTCTTTTTTCAGCCTCTCTTGGCATATTCACTACCTGGAGTCTCGTGGACTTTTGGAATTAGCCAACTGCCTGGAGTCTCATGGATTTCTAGAATTTGGCAAAATATAAACAGAGAGGTCCCCACGTGTGTTTTGTGAGGATTTTTTTGCCTCAGGAGCAGTGCAACATTAACCCAAACAAACCTGTTGCTTTCTCCTTTTCCTTTTTGTATTGGGGAAAAGGTTTCTATACTGATTGAGTGATTTTTCAAAGATTTTGTCTGACTTTTTTGTGTTTGCACTCTCATATTCCACAGTGTGAGCTCAGCTACACCTCACATCAGTGTCTGCCTGTGGGACAGTGGCTCTGCTGATTTATGACATTAATCTTTATTTAAAAAAAAGATTAAATTCTTGCTTTGCAGCCTTGTTTATTTTTTAATTTTGTCCCTTCTTGGTGGAAAGTGTCCATGCAGTTTATTGAAGAGAGTGTGAAACTTCCTCCTTTAGATGAACACACAGAGGGAAAGCAGTTCCACTTCTGCCTTGATACCATAATAATGGCCATAATAATTGTAAACCTTTTTTTTTAAAAACAAGTAATTTTAGAAAGCAGAAAGTGTGTTTATTTCATGGCTGGGTTAGCCCCAGCAATGGGTGTAAAAACAATGCTATATTTAGATTCTATGTTGATAAATATAGAGCACCAGCATGTGTATAAATGTTTTCTTTTTCCCTCGGGAATGGAGGAAAGGGGAGGGGGGGAAAAAACCCTAATTGCTTCTCTGGCCCCAAAAAATCAAGGAAAAAATTCCACTTCAAAGTGTCTGAGTGGCTTGAGAGGGGAGTCAGAGCACAGTAGTTTCTCTTGCCCTGGCTCATCACGGCGCTGGATGCAGTTGAAGGAAAACTTTGCATGAGCAAAGCCTCGCCCGGCAAATGGAGCTGGCTCAGTGCGAGGGAGCAGCTTTGAAGGGACCACCTACCACAAACATTATTCCAAAAGCCGGAATTCTTACCACCAGCATCCATGGAGTCAATGATAAACAGATGAGGCAGCCAGCAGAAATTTCACAGAGTTGTAACTTTAACTTTCTGCATGTGTTGGAGAAATAAGGCTTTTAAAAGAGCAGCAGAGCTGTTTATTATTAACATCATTTTATTCCTATTCACAGCGCCCAGCACTGTCCTGACCCACTGCATGTTCCCCCTTCCAGCTTCCTTTACTCAAATATAACTTTTATTTTTACTGGTCACTGCCTAAATTACAGCCAGGAGACTGCCTGAGTTATTTTTTTTCATCATCTTTTATTCTCTACACAGAAATTCCCAGGTGCTTTTTGCTCTGGGAACAAATTGCAGCAGCTGTGATGGGAATTTGGGCATTAAATAGCCCCAGATTGGCTTTTCTCCCTGCCTTCCTCAAAGCTGTCCATCATTTTCTGACTCCTCTAGTTTTAGAAATTGGTGACAAATTTATAAATGAGTTCAGCATCTCAATCAGCAGTTGAGTGAGGCTTGGGAGCAGAGCTCAGCTCATCCCCATGATCTGTTTGGGGTCAGATTGAAGCAGGAATCTGGAGCGTGACTTTGGAAATGCCAACGAGCTTCACATCCATCACTTCATCACATCAGGAGCCATGCACAGAGGATATTTATGGCAAGAACNAAAAAAAAAACCAACAAACCCAAACATATTTTACTGGCTGTTGGGTCTCAGGAAAAATCCTGGAATGGTTGGAAAAAAAGGCACCATTTGAAATATTAGGGCAGTGAATGTCTCAGGCCACATCACACAATAAAATAATAACAAATAAAGAAGTGGGAATCTTGTGGGGAATGAGGTTTTGGTGCTTGTGGTAGGACATTTGAGCTCCTCTCCATAAAGGCTGGGAGCTTGGGAGTGATCTGAGGGTTTAACATCTCCTTTGGGAATTTAATTTGTATTTCTGACAGCAGATTTTTCTGTACCTGAGGCAGCATCCCACCTTCACTGTTCAACATCAGGAAACTTACATTTGCAGTTGGGAGTTTGATCAAATCCATGGAGTTCAGTGTCCAAAGACATTTGGGGTGCCTGTGTCCTACTCTCTTCCCATAGAATCTTCTTTAAAAAGCATTTCCCCCTATCCCTAATTTGGAAAGTGCATGAACACCTCAGATCCACGGGCAAGGCTGGACACCCCAAACCCCACCTTGGAATGGCCACTCCTTCCCCCACCTCCACATGTCCCAAACCAAAATGAGCTTGGATGGTGCCTCTTAAGGAAAATTACCTGTGCCAGGTAGTGGTGCAGCATGGGAGAAATTTGGGGAGGAAAAAAAGACAATAAGCCTAAATCCAGAGAATTTCATAGCTGAAACCCCAGCTATTGTTGCCCAGAGCAGCTGTGGCTGCCCCTGGATCCCTGGAACTGTCCAAGGCCAGGCTGGATGGGGCTTGGAGCAACCTGGGATGGTAGAAGTTGTCCCTGCCCATGGCAGGGAGTGGAATGGGATGGGCTTTAAGGTCCTTTCCCACATAAACCACCCCATGATTCTGGGATTCCCTCTGGGAAGCTGAAATCTCCTCCTTATACCTCCAGGGAAAGCAGAAGGAGCCAACACAGGATGAGCTTTTGGGATGCTCTGTGACCCATCCAGGCAGGACTGAAATGTTTTGGGGCTGTTGACCAAGTCTTTCCCCACTGGGATCCCCAATCACAGGGTTGGGACCCAGACAGCTCAAATTCCATGGCGGGATTCAGTTTAGGTGTGTGCCCATCCAGGCTTTAATGGAAGGATCCCAGGAGAAATCTCTTCATCCACAACCTCTCATTTCCATGCATCCCTAAATATTCCATGTGCACCCTGCACAACTGGGAACCCACTACCAAGGACCTGATCATGAAAAATGTCAAGCAGTTCCCAGGAGCTGCCAGGCACACTCTGCCCCCAGAAATCTTTCTGCAATTCCCAAATAAACAAGAATTCCAAACCAAAACAGAGATCAACCCGAGCAAGCTCCTGCCCTGTGTTATTTTCCTCCTGCTATGTTTAACTCCAGATCCCAGTTTTCAGTAAACAGGGATTGAGAATGATTGGAGTGGGCTGGAGCTTGGCTGGCAAAGCTGGGGTTGGGATTTCCTGTTCCCATTATCCAGCTGCTTTGGCATTTGTCAGAGGAGGTCATGCAGCAGGATTTCAGCAGGAGACACCTTTTGGGCTGGAAATTCTTAAGGAGAACAGGATGAGGATCCATATTGCTGTTGGGAACTCCAGGAGAATGATGGATGGGCTGGTGCTCAGGATTGGGATGAGGGCTTTCCAGTCCTTTCCTCAGGCATCCAATTCATATTAGATGGAACAAAAGCTTTCTTTTCCAAGATTCACGTCCCGTGTCCCCCCCCATCCCCCCCCAAAATAAGAATGTTCATCTACATTTCTGGATATAAATCTTGGTCCTGTTGTGTGCAACAAAATAATTTGTATTTTTTCCCAACATGACAAAAACAAACAACCAAGAAAAAACAAAAACAAACAAACAAACAAAAAACAACGCTGATCAGGGACTCATGGAGTCAGTAAGGCTGGAAAAGAACACCAAGATCATCAGTCCAATCTCTGATCAATCACCCCCATGACCACTAAACCATGAAGGGCCACATCCACTCATTTCTGGAACACTTCCAAGGATAATGAATCCACCTCTTTCCTGGGCAGCCCAGTTCCATTGTTTGACTTCTCTTTCCATGCAGAAATTTTTCCTGACTGCTGGGCAGTGATGCCGGGATAGATTGGTGGAACAAGAGGACATTTCTATCCTAGAATTCCAGGAGCTGGAGACAAATCAACAAGCCCAGACACGCAAGACTGGGCAGGAACAGGATTCCCCATGGAAGCCTCCTGAGGTGTTGGCCCTGCTGCCTAATGATGCCACATCCATCACCTTTTGGGACTCAAAGCATTCCTTGGCTGCTCATCAAGGTGGATTTAATGCAATCATCATTTCACTTCTATGCTTCAATTCATTTTTTTGCTTGAAGAGCAGGAGAAACCCTATTTCACAAAAAAAAAGGCAGGAAAACACAACTTTTAATTTTGGGGGCAGGGGTTTTTTTAATTAATTGTGATGGAACACCTGACACAGTAAATGAAGAGAGAGCAGGCCTAAGAGTGAAAGAATACACATACTATGTTATTAAAAATGGGGTTTTATTTGGAATAAATATATTATATTAATAAATAAAGTTGGGGCTGTTCAGCCTGGAGAAGAGAAAGTTATGAGGAGATCTCACAGCTCCTTCATGGTCTGAAGGGATACAAGGAAGATGGAGAGGGACAAATCATCATGGGATGACAGGACAAGGGAGAATGTGTTCAGACTGACAGAGGGGAAATTTAGATTGGACATTGGGCAGGAATTGTTCCCTGGGAGGGTGGGCAGGCCCTGGCACAGGGTGCCCAGAGCAGCTGTGGCTGCCCCTGGATCCCTGGAAATGCCCAAGGCCAGAATGGACTTTGGGGCTTGGAGCAGCCTGGGACAGTGGAGCAATCCAGAGCAGGGCATTGGAATGAGCTTTAGGATTCCTTCCATCTAAAAACATTCCATGGTTTTATGAATCAAACTCTGCTTTGAATCCTTGACCATCTTCCTCCTCCTCCCCCAGAGCTGCCAGAGGTGCCAGCTCTGCTCTCAGGAATGTTCTCTGTCCTCTTCTTCTCACAGTGACTCCACCACTGTTCAGTTGGGGAGCAGTCCTTGGCTGAATTCAAGCACAATTCCAAACCTTTCCCTTTCCTCTCCACCAGCCATTGGGCAAAAATTCACTTTGGGTGTTCAAATACAGCCAAAACCCCGTGGCTGTCACTGTGGGGGAGCCTTGGGCAAGTGGGCACGGCGGGCAATGAGACAGAGAATTACAGGGTCCAATTCCACTGAAAAACTCAGGATTGAAACCATTCAGGCCACAGTGGCTTTTCTGGGACACTCCTGGCAGGAGGGAAATCAGGAAGGACTGGCTGCAGGGACAGGACTTTGGGGACAAAGCTCGATTTCATCTCGGCCTCAGCACACCAAACACGCTGCAGTTTGTGTGGTCTCTTCCCCAGTGCAAGGGTGGAAAAGCTTTCCTAGACAACTCCTGAGGTGCAGAAATGGGGAAAAACACCTGGAATGTCCCTTCCGATAATTCATGATGTTGCTTTTTATCTCCTTTTTCTGCCAGAGTTGGGATTAAATGAGCAAGACAGCATTTCTTGTTCAGACTCAGATGTTTATTAATTCTTATCTATATTACAGTCTCACAAACCATGATTGCTACAGCACTTCTAGCTAACAAACTGAAAATGGAGCCATCTCTCTTTCTCTCTCTCTACAAGGCCTTTTAAGGATAAACTGTCCAATTGAGAAATGACACCTAAATTATTTTTACTTTTAACCCAGTAACCAACCACCCGTGGCCCGCAATGTGAACTTTTCTACCCAGTTACAAAACACCACCCAGACCCATGAAGAAGGTGAAAAAGAAAGACAGCCTCTGCTCTAAAACTTCCATCTTGCTTTATCTATATATTATTACATTCTAAACCCTTACACTCTAAGTTTTCCACCCTGTGATATTACACACTTCTAATTCAAACTACACACCCATAATCCCAGTGCTATCATTCAATTTTGGAAGCCTTCTCCAAGACCTCAGGTCAAATGCAGTGTTTGCTTGGGGGTCAGTACCTGTCAGCACAGAAAGTCTGAAATTCTCAGTGCCCAGGGAAGGAAAACAGGAAGGAAAACAGAGTTTGGACCGGAGCAGAGGGTGGAAATCAAGGAGTTCTTGGGATGCCTTTGACCACTGGCCTAGAAGTTCTGCACCATGAGCTGAATCAGGAACCAAACTCAACCCCAAAAAACTCTGTGGGGCCACCAAACAAGTTGAGGAGAGGACATGGAGCTGGACCCACCTGTCAAAGCCCTGAGGTGAGACGTCACCCCCGAGCTGAAGGTGAATGTCACACAAACACAAAAGTTCCTCGACAGGCAGAACCCCCCAGGCCTCTGTTTTTGGTCAATCCCCTTTAAAATAAATACTCAGTTTGAGTGCTTGTTTTGCCAGACTGCGAATCCTTTCAGCACACCAGGGCTGGTTCCTTGTTGGGGGATAACCACAAGCCAATTAGAAGTTAAATTGTTGAGCACTTTGCATCTAATTGAAGTCTCTCCCTTCTGCCCACTATTTTTAGTGCTTGGCCCGAGCTGCAGCTCCACGTAGGGTATAATCATGTTTATTTAAGAGCCATGTGTACCTCAGTGAGAAAAATAAAATCCAGCAGGCAGAGCTGTTTTTTTACCAAATATACATGGGTGGGTGGTAGAGGTCAGGTCTAGACTGCTCTGTGTCTCTTGCTGTCCCCCTCTCCCATCAGGAGACATCCTTTTCACCCCAAAACCGTGCCTGAAATGTGTTCACCCAACTTGAAATGCATTTTTATGGTCATTTATTGTCACCTCTGATATTTTCTTCGTCCTCTGCTGCGTACAGAGCAGTGACAAGAGATTCTGGTTGTGCTGGAGCAAATAAAGCGGTAACAGAAAATAAAATAAAAAAGCACCTGGAGAAGGTGCTGTGAGTCAGCCCTGAGCAGCCTCCCTTCTTCCCAGGGCAGTTTGGGAAGGGAAGGGGATTGGGAATGGTCCCAGGAATTTCAGAAGTGATTCCAAGGGCAACAACAAAGTCATGAAGTTGGAGTTTCTTGGAGGTTTCCAGGAAGGGGAAGGAGAGAAAATGGTTATTTGACAGGAGTTTTCAATGTCTGCTCCAAAGACTGGTGGGACTGGGATGAGACAACCTCAGAACCCTGAACGTGAAGAAACTTTTGTATGTGCTTGATGGGCCAAGAAGGGTGGAAGCAAAAAGAAGGACAAGGAACAAAATTCCCTCAAAAATAGAAGAAGAAGATTTTTCCAGCCACTTTTCAAGTGGTCACAGTTCAGCCTGGAGCAGGGACTGAGGGGAGACCTCTTTGGGGTCTTCAACATCCTCCTGAGGGCAGCTCCAAACTCTGCTCTCTGTGACAGGGATAGCACCCAGGGAAGGGCTGGATCTGTGTTAGAGGAGGTTTAGGCTGGATATTAGGGAAAGGCTCTTCCCCAGAGGGTGCTGGGCACTGCCCAGGCTCCCCAGGGAATGGGCATGGCCCTGAGGCTGCCAGAGCTCCAGGAGAACTTGGACAACACTCCCAGGGATGCCCAAGGTGGGGTTGTTGGGGTGCCTGTGGACTGGATGATCCCTGTGGGTCCCTTCCATGGTTCTGTGACCATACAAGGGCCGAGACAGGGAACATCACAGTCCCAGGGATGCGTGCTGGGATCCGGAGCAGAGAGGAGCAGATTCCAAACGTGACACTCAGCCTGAAGGATGAGGGAGGGAGGGAGGAAGGGAGGGAGGGAGAGCCCAGGAGCTCAGAGGTTGCAACAGAAGCTCTGGCTCTGACTAAACCCCACCCCAGCCATCCTAGTAAAGATAAGGAGGGAGATAAGGGGGCCAACTTGTGCCTTAAAAAGCTCTGTCTGTCCCACCACTGCTGCCGGTGACCTCATCATCTTCTTTCCTTCAAACACCCCAAGGAAGTAAACAAAAACAAAGGCCAGGCAGGATCCCATGCTCTCCTTGTTCTTGGCAAAATTTATTTTTTCTTATTCATCTCTGTTCTATCTAAACCTGGGGAACAGCTCACATGCACACTGAGTCATGCTGGGAAGAAAATAGTGGGGTTTTTATTTTTCTTCAGGAATTTTGCTTATATTCCAGTTTCTCACCCCAGAAGGGATTTGAGTTTGTGTCAGTGAGAAGCCATAAATCTTATTTTTAAAATTCCCTTTGATTGATCCTATTTCAGCAGCCCTGCAAAGCATAAAGTCAGTACTAAACCAAACCTAGAGCCCTTCCTAAAATACAGACCTGGAAAGATCTACCTCTGAACTTCTCCTGACTGGAGAAACACATGGTCCTTTTCTTGTTTCACAGAATTAGATGTGAAGTGCCCAGTGTGGATTTGAAAGTGATTAAAACTGTATTGACAAGGAGGAAATTAAAACTGAAAAGTGATGACAAAAGTGATGGTCTGGGGCTCAACAGGATTTAAGGGATAAACTAAAAAACTGAGGTCGAGTTACCCCCAAACACTCCTGGAAAATACATTTATCTTATGAAAGCAAATGTGGGCTGCATTTTATGTTTTCCCATTTTAATGACAGTGAAGGTTCTGAATTAGGCTGGAAATGTGCTCAGGTCTAAGGGTTCATGGCAACACTGAAAACTCCAGCTTTGACAGGCTTTTGCTTTACTAATTTTTTACTTAATTACATCCACAACTTAAGAGAGAGTCAGCCCTAAGGAAGGATCAAGATGCCCAGGTAAGAAGGGGCTGGGTTCTGACACAGGAAGTTGAAATTCACCATCAGGAGCACGATCCCATCTCCAGGGGGTACCAAAACCCTGCTGGGAGCCGGGGGATGCTGGGGCTGCAGGACATCACCACCCCCAGGCCGTGTGAGCAGCACTCTGTGCTCCTTCAGCAGCTTCACGGGGCAGAACTTGGCCTTTTCCCAAGGCCAGGGAGTTCAGCAGTGCAGAGACATGCTCTGTAGGCAGGAAAAATGGGAAGAAAGTAATCCAGGCTGAACCTGGGGTTGCTCAAGAGCAGAGATATCTGGCGCCAGGCAGCTCCAGGGTGGCCACCACCCATTGCTGCTACTTGAGCCCCAAGCAGCCACCTCCAGGGCAGCACCCAGCTGCATATTCCACATGGAAGTCAGCTTTTAAGCAGCAGTGAAGCCTGGGAGAATGTCAGCAGAGGGAACTGATATTCTTCAGTGCAGCTCAGGGCTCTTGAGGGGTTTTAAAAATAAGGCTGTGGTACCATGAGGACTCATAAACCCAACAGGATATAAACAAATCCATGGAGGTGGCAGTAGGAGAATAAGAACCTGACTAGAATTCCTTCCCTTGATCCCTGGAAGTGCCCAAGGCCAGGTTGGACATGGCTTGGAGCAATCTGGGACAGTGGAAGGTGTCCCTGCCCATGGTAGGGGTGGAACTGGATGGGATTGAAAGTCCCTTCCAACCCAAACCCTTCCATGGTGTTTCCTTGCTCCCAGTTGTTTAAAAAAAAAAAAAAAAAAAAAAACACAAAAAACCCACACCACAAAAAAACTAAACCCAGAACAACCTTGACGGATTTTTAAAGGGATCCAAACAGGTCAGCTTAAGCTTCTTTTCCCAGTGCAATGTTTTGGCCAACAATTAAATATTTTCTTTGCTTGTTTTTTGGTTTTGTTTTTTGGGTTTTTTGTTTGTTTGTTCTGTTTTGTTGGCTTTTTGTTTTTTGGGTTTTTTTTTTTTAAGGACATGGTCTCTAAACCAAAATCATTATAAGAGAAAATTTTAAATGCATGGGATGCTAACTGAAAAAAGGGATTTCCCTCCCTGTTGATCACTCAGGCTGATTTTGGTTTCAAATAAAACCAGGGGATTGCTGAATGGGTTTTTCCAGGAACCCATCCCACCTCTCCATGCCAGCATCTCCTCTTATGTTGACAGGACCTCTGCAGCCCCTGCCAGCTTTCAGTGATGTGGAACTGGTGCTGTCCCCAGCTCCTGAGAGCCTGGGACAGCAGAAAACCCTACAGCAGGGGTCAAAATACAGCAGTAATTTGGGTCCAAAGGCTTCCCTTTAGAGTTCCTACTGCTTCCTGGTGGGTCAGACAGGCCAGCTCCTGCCACTGAGCACTGCCAGCTTTCTGATGGAATTGATGTTTGCCTGGGCAAAGGGTCCAGCTTTGGAATGGCATTGCCTGGGAGGAGAGGGGATCACTGGCACAGGGATAGGTTTCGTGGTGTCCCAAGTCCCCACCTGCCTCGCCACAGAGGAGCTGGAAAGTAACACATGAGGGGACAGAATATTTCAATATTGCCCATGTCTGGACAGGGGAAAGTCATCTTGCATGAGTAAACCTCCCCTAAAATCCCCATAAATGCTCTGGAGCAATGCTGGGGTTCAGCAGGAGCCTTGGTCCCACCAAGCCTGGGGACAGAGAGGCTGGGCTCAGCCAGAGTCACTAAAATCAGGTGGGAAAAGACTTCTGGGATCATGCAGCCCAATGCCCACCTTGTCCCCAGCCCAGAGCACTCAGTGTTACCTCCAGCCCTTCCTTGGACACCTCCAGCCACGGACACCCCACCACATCCCTTCCTGGGCCTGACCACCGTTTCTGGGAAGGAATTCTTCCTGAACAAAAGCAGGGAACACCCCAAAACCCCTGACAGGTTTAAAACCGAGGAGCTGTTTTCTGCAGAAAGGATCTGTGCTTTGAGCTGAAAACTCGAATTCCACGAGCTCCAGTGGTCCCCGTGGATGGGAGTGGAATAAATCCCTGGCAGGAACCAGCTCCAGGCTCTCCCAGAGCATCCCCGGGTTTGGCGTGCAGGGCTCCTAATAGGGGCAGGATCGGGGCTCTCCGCTGGCCATTCCTCATCGCTGCCCGGGCTGGGCTGCAGCCAGCGGGAGCTGCATTCCTGGGATGCTCATTTATGGGCAGGCAGCGCTGCCGGAGCGGCCCCACACCCGCGGCGGGACAAGGCTGGGATGGGAGAGAGACAGGGAAGGGCAGCCTGGGGTGTCCCACACCTGCAGGGACATCCTCACATAGCTGGGGTGTCCCAAATCACCAGGAACATCCTCACACAGCCTGGGGTGTCCCAAATCATCAGGGACATCCTCACACAGCTCGTAATCCCACACCTGCAGGGACATCCTCACACACTTTGGGGTCATCCCAAACCTCCAGGGAGCTGCTCCCACACCTTGGGGCCACCCCAGAACAGCAGGGACCTGTTTCACACATCTTGGGGTGTCCTAAATCTGCAGGGGGATCCTGACAGACCTTGGGGCCACCCCAAACCACCAGCAGAGACCTCTTCACACCCTTTGGGTTGCCCCAAACCTGCAGAGGCCTCTTCACACACCTGGGGGTGCCCCAAACTTTGGAACCATTCCCACTCAATGGAGAGATGCTAAAACAAATCAAATTAAAACCATCATGGTTTGGGGTTCTTTGTGTGAATCTAGTTGTTCAGAAATAGAAGGGTGAGGCTTGAGAGTTTCAGGATTGTCCAATTTCTTCCCAAACTGGGGAGTTGGCATCTTCAAGGGCCACCTGGACTGGCTGTGAAGATACACCACCCCCCCCCGCCCTTAAATTAATGGAAAATAGTGAATTAAAGTAAGACCGATACTATATAGAAGTCCTTTAATTTCTGGCTCTCAGGATTAATTTAAAAAGAAATAGAAAAAGAGAACAAATCTTGGAATGTGTCCTTCAACATTTTGCCCTTCTGTTAATGCCATAAAAATCCATACCTCAGGATGAAAAAAGCTGTAAAAATCATCTGATTCTTTACTGATTGGTGGTGGCATTGGTGTATTTTAAACCCAGTTCCACGAGTCCTAGAAACATTAATCCAGGCACAATAAAAGCAGATATCTCAATTTTTTTTTTTTTTAATTTTTATTTTTTTAATCACCTCAAGCATGGCTTGAGAACCCATCCTGCCACAGGAAGAGGGGCCTGAGAGATCACCTCATATCCCAAATCCTGCCATGGGCAGGGACCGTTCCCACCAGAAAAATCCCTTATTCCTCTCAAAACCAGCATCTTCAACCAATGATGTGTTTCAGAGGAGGGTTTAGTTTCAAATTAAGAAGGAATAAATAAGGACCAACACTTCTCTGTGGATCTGACAGCAGCCCTGGATCACCTTCTCAACAAGGCCTTGAGGAGCCAGCATCCAAGAAAAACTAAATCAATAGTTAAATAAACCCTCCTCAGCTCCAGACACTTCCAGAATAATCCTTCCCAGTGCCCATAATCAGCATTTAGAGATTTCCTAAATCAGTCATTGCCCCCCCCGACTCCATTTTCCACGAATTCCCCTTGTCCCCAGGTGACTCCAGCCAGGAGATTTATTTGTGGCCCCGGCTGCCCAGCCTGGCGAGCTCTGGGTTTGTTCTGGACACTCCAGCTCCTCCTCGCATTGGGAAGAGCAAAACCAACCTCAGTCATGTCCTGAACATTGTTTACAGCTTCCAGAGCTCTCCTGCCCTCCCTCTGGCACTCCAGAGCTGCCAAATTTTCCTGGGAGCACGCTCCCACCTCCTCACCCCGTGTTTTCCATTCTCCTGTGCTTCTGGAGCTGCAATATTTTCTGATTCGCCTACCAGGATTTTCACTGGATGCTCTCAGACTTTTTTTCCAACCTTAACGGCTCCGTGATTGTTTGTTTGGTGCTTTTTGTTTGTTTGTTTTTGTTGGGTTTTTTTTTTCTTCCCGGATTTATCTACCCTGATTCTGTGTCACCTATGGATTTCATATTAAAATAAAAAAAGTAAAATAAAAGGTGATTAAAGCTGCAAAGCCCAAATGCCATCCTAGTAGGATACATCATTCTCTCCTTCCACCGCAGCAACAACCCTTTGCTCCCCACGGCTTGCTCCCAATTATGCTAAAAAAGGAGGNAAAATAGATGTTTAGCAAAATATACATTATTATCTATTAATTTAATATTTATATAATACTATTTTTAGTAAAACATATAGTTTTTATTTAACCCTCCTTTGCCCACCCCACGAAATCCATCCGTTCCCTTTCCTCATCCCACAGCTGGGATTTGTGGGGAAAACCCCACCGGTGCTGGCAGCCAAGCCAAGCCTTTCATCAGGCCGTGCCATTTAAATGCTGATGGTGTTAATTCTCCCCAAAATCACCTGCTAATGTGTCCCCTCCCTCCGCCGCGGCTGGATTAGGAGCTGTGCCCAGAAGTGCCCTCCTAAAGCATCCCGGTTATCCTCACCCCCCTCTTAAGGTGTTAATTAGGGACACAAGCCAGGGGCTGAGGGAGGGGAAACAAAGCGACTTGAGAGAGGGGGGGGGGGGAAAAAAAAAAAGAAAAAAAAAAAAAAGGAATAAACATCTCCTTGGATTAGCAGGGATGCAGGGGTGCGTTTGAAGCAGCCCACACCTTCCACCTGGACCACCTGGATGCTCCGCTTCCACTCCCGAGGGAGATCAGGGAGATCAAGGTCTGCTCGGCCCGGCCCGCAGCTGAAAGGCTCGGGACAAAGAGCGGCTCCGGCAGGTGGGTGAACTCCCTCAAAAAAGCCAAATAAACGGGAAAACCAACCCCAAAACCACTCCGGAGCTTTGCGTGTTGCCTTGCAGCCACAAAGGTTTTCACCTGCTCGCTCTGTTTCATCTTCCCGAGCCCAAAGAGGCAGGATTCTGCTCGGTGTCAGCAGAGGCAATGATAAAGAAAAAAAAAAAAAAAAAAAAAAAAAAAAAAAAAAGGATTTTTTTTTTTATCCCTTTTAATGCCCGGGTGTAGGTTTAAGGGGTTTTGTAACCCTTTCTTGCACTGTGTGAGGTTTTGTTCCCCACGCGAGCGTTTTTAGGGGCGTTTAGCTTTAAATGCGATGTGAAGATCAATGGAAGAGGGGAGCAGGGTGTGAGCATCGGCTTTAAACCATTATTAAAATATAAAAAGGGCGCTTCTGTGCGACGGCTTGGGGTGGAAGTGGCTTCTGAAAGAACTTAGGAAGAAAATGAGAAGAAAATAGGATTTGTTTCCTATTTTCTGTAGATCTCCCCAAATGATGGCAAAAACTGCGCTGTGTCCCATCCTCCCTCCCGGGAATTCGATTCCTTTGTGACACGGCTGTCTCCGAGCACAGCAATAATCATTTCTGGAGATCCACCTCCTCGGAATCTACATTCACAGCACACGAAAATCATCTCGGAAA
Organism: Aegithalos caudatus; assembly: GCA_013389925.1. Classification (NCBI taxonomy): domain Eukaryota; kingdom Metazoa; phylum Chordata; class Aves; order Passeriformes; family Aegithalidae; genus Aegithalos; species Aegithalos caudatus. The sequence continues at coordinate 3,697 of WEIU01001157.1, read as the reverse complement.
AACCATGGAGGGATTCCATTTTCCCTTCAAACCATCCGTGTTTATCCAGTCGATGGAATCCAGGGGCTGTGGGGTCTGGGATGCTGCTGAGGTATTTTTAGCTGAGAAGTGCAGAGGAAGAGTCCAGAAAGGGCTGAAAGGCCCCGGAGCCCCTTCCAGAGCCAAAAAGGGCTCCAGGAGAGCTAGAGAGGGACTTTGGAATGGCAGCAGGAGTGGGAATAGCTTCAAACTGACAGCTGGCAGGGCTGGATGGGATATTGGGCAGGAATTGTTCCCTGGGAGGGTGGGCAGGCCCTGGCACAGGGTGCCCAGAGCAGCTGTGGCTGCTCCTGGATCCCTGGCAGTGCCCAAGGCCAGGTTGGACTTTGGGGTTGGAGCAGCCTGGGAGAGTGGCAGGAGTTCCTTTCCAGCAGAATCCATTATGGGAGGCTGCTTTACAGATTTCTATTATTATAAATATTAATATTTATCAAAAATTAATATTGAACTTCACAGAGCTTTGTTGGAGCTCTTCCAGCCCTAGAAGCAGGAGCAGCGAGTACACCGGGGTACCAAGGCTCTTAATCCACCAAAACCTCCTTTTTTGGTGGACTCTCCTCTTGCTTAGGGTTTTCCCGACTTTTTGGAGGGAAAAATTCCCTTAGAGAGGAGGAGAATGGTGGTGAAGTACATCCTGAGATGTCTTTCCCAGCAGGGGTCACTGGTTTGTGTGTCAGGAGCTGGAGGCTGGGGTTTCTCCCTCTGGATCAGAGCAGGAGATTCAGGACACACCAACCAGCCCAGACTCAGAGGCTCCACACACTCCATTTTTTCCCGCCCAAATTTTATATTTTCTACT
>WEIU01001156.1:11324-22331 GCA_013389925.1 Aegithalos caudatus | reverse complement strand
TAGCAAGAGTCAGAGATATCATTGAATATATGCTTGCATATAAAGAAAGAAAATATGTTCCTTGCATACTGGAATTAAACTGACATTTTCCTGAGTTTCATAACTATTAGTAAATAAAATGTTAAATTAATAAGGCATTTTATCTCATTGGAACCTGTAATAATCTTAAGCTTCATGGATGAGAACTGCATAGACAACAGTACAAAATTTATTGTTGTGTAGGATACTTATACTTTGATTACTTGCTTTTCTCTATAGACTTGATGTCTATTATTGCATTTTAAACATCTGCATGTCACAGATTTATTTGGAAGCTTTTACTGCTTTCACTTCTTTCAAAACAGCGACAGTGTAAGGGAGCACTAGAAAATCCAATTAAATACTGCAGCAAATGGTTTGCTTCTAAAAAGGTATTTGAACTACCATATACTCTTGATAAAGGCTCATAAAGAAACATACAAATCAGTCTTCAATTTTATGAGAGAAGGGAAGAAGGGAATTCTGTAGAATTCACAGCATATAGAGCAATCATATAACTCTACATTCATTCCTAAAACAAATGTTCCAGTGTGATTTTAATCTTTATTTTGCCCTCAATCAACAGTGTAAGTAACAGGATAACTGCATTTTTAAATATTTATTATATTGTTTATAGAACTAACATTACAGCTCATATCAATGTGGTACCTAAGATGCAACAGGAAAGATTTTTTATTTTATAAGATTTCCTCTTAAATCCATACTTCCAGTCACACATATAGAAAGAAAAATTGGATTTTCAATGTGAAATTCTCATCTGTTTGCATGTTTTAGGATTTTTCATCTGTTTAGCATTATTTCTTGACTGAGAAGCAGACAAAGACTCAAAAAAGATCCATGGTTTTTCTCTTAAGTTCTTTGTGGTTTTCTGCATTCACTAGAAGAAATGTCCACCAAACCAGAATCTGAAACCAATACTGAGAAGAAAATCATAGAAATTAATTTGGTTAGCAAACTGAAAAAAAAATAGTTTTCCTTCCTTATTAGGCTGAAATATTTAAGTGTAATTACTATGACAAACAGTCAGAAAAAATGGAAGAAGTCTACCAAGAATATCAACATAACTGAGAATATGAGAAGTGCAACCTGAAATTACAGAACCAGAGATGATGTGTGTGCCCAGTCCATGAGGAATCCAGATGAGTAAGGGTTGCACGGGCATCTTTTTCTTTGGCAACGAGATATGTTTATTGAAGAAAAATACTTAGCACGAACAAGTCTCACAGAAAGTTTTGATGGATTTCTAGGGTGCTGCTCCTTCTGTCTTTTGTGTGAGTAAAACAAATTCACTTGAGTTCATAATAGGTTAAATGTGTAAGAGCCAGCAGCACCTTCTAGCATACCTCACTTAGCCGTGTCTTATTTTGAAGAAGACTAGGGAAAACAAGCCAGTAGTTATAGTCAGAAATTCTCCAACATTAGGTCATTGTCCCAAACATTTATCAATATTGCCCTTTCAGTGATTTTTTTCTCCTGTCCTGCCTAACTCAGTTGTGTCTATTTGTGATTCACTGCTTTACAAAACTGTGTACCCAAGAATGAAGTATGAAAACTTTTGAGGATTTATATTGGCAAAGATGCTTGTCTTAACATGTATTTGAATACACTTAAACTATGTCCAAATTACACTGCTAAAACCTGCAGGAAATAAGTTAGGTCCCTGACAGTGGACACTTTTGGAAGTCCTTGCCTGCCTTGTACTTCCCACAGGATGGCACTGCATGGGTATCTGAGATGAGATGGCAGCCATACCATACATGGCTTTTCCACACTATGGTGAGCTCTTGGGCTTTTGCAAAAAGAAAACAGAGATTCAAATCCATCCTCTCTCTACCAGGTGCTCTTCCTAGGCCTGCAGAAGAGTTTAGGCTTGCAGCCAATCAGTGCATGCAGTATAGATATAACCAAAAAGGGAGACTTCATCAGTGGTGAGAGATATTAAAGCATCATTGTTACAGAATATTGTTTCAGTATGAATGCAAAATTAATAGCAGCAAGTAGATTGTTGCTGCTTGTTACTTTTTACTAGCTAAATCTAGGCTTGTGGGGCCAAATATCCATTAAATTTAGAGATGGTTATAATATATCCAGTGTAAGCCCCTCCTAGGTGAAATGAACTCCAGTATAAGAAATTAATTCCACTATATGAGTCAGAGCATTGGGTACAGAAAAGAAGTGAACAGTGTAATATAAAATTTAGCCTGGATTCCCTTTTTCTCCTGAGCGCAGCAGCAGCTTGTATTTTCCTTTTGATCAAAATTGATAATTATACATTGAAATTTGTAGGAATGCTGATCTTGAACAGAAAAGTGATTGCCTCAGCAAGGATTTCACAGATGATAAACTGGATAAACACTGTAAGCTCAGTTCATTAATTATCCAACATTCTCCCAGATGATATTTGGAGTTGAGATTTTGGGGGTATTCTGCTTGACAGAGTAGTGTCAACCAGGGCCAGCCCATAGGGAACTCTGCTCATTCTCCCTGGGGTCTGAGTAAGGTATATATGGAGTCCTCTAGTCATGTATGGCTGTCTGATTATTACCTGCTTTTGTTCTTTATATTGTCAGAGATGAGATAAGTAAGCAAAAGCCCAAGGGCAACCGAAAGAAATTTCAGGGTCTTGAGGTGATTGGTTGAAGATTGAGGACCACAGATAGTGTTTGCCTTGATCCTTTCACTAGGAGGGAAAAATATTGAAGGGAATACGTAGATAAACCAGATCAAAAATGGAACAAGGATGGTGTTATGGGCAGAATTTTTTGAATTTTGGTCTTGATATGATCTATAAAACACCTGAAGGGATGCATTTTTATCAGGGGGTGAAAAGGAGTTTTGTGCAGGAGTTAACAGCTCTGACTGGTTAGAACTTTAGACTAGATTGGCTGGGGGGACAGGGACAAAAACCAGGCTTTCAAGGGATAAGGAACGGGACAGCAAGGCAAAATTAGAGGCAGTGCATTCAAATGAGCACCTTCAGTTTGGTCTATGAGGGGCTGGCTATGATGAGCTGCATTTGAAATGTCATTAGTCCAACATGGGCAGCATGAAGAACTAACAAGACAAATGCAAAGCTTTAGCCCAGTCCAGAGAAATTACATTATTGGCATAAAGAAAACCTGGTGTGGCAAGTTTTGTGACTGGTGTAGATGAGGGATGGTTACAAGTATTTATAAGAAAAGGCAGTGCTGAAATAACACCGGCCCATTATAAGATGAGGATGGTCACGTCACAAACAGGGACATGGACAAGGCAGAAGTGTTTAATGCATTCTGTGCATCCACCTTCAACACAGATGATGGGCTCTGCAGGTCCCAGTGCCCTGACCCAAAGGACATGGCTGTAGGAATGATAATCTCCCAGTCAACCCTGAACTTGATTTGCTGCTCTAGGTGCATCCCTATAAATCTATGGAACCTGGTGGAATTCATTCAAGAATACTCAGAGAGCTAGCTGATCACAAAGCATCTCTCAATGACTTCTGAAGGCTTTTGGAAATCTGGAGAGCTCCCAGTTAACTGAGAGCTAGCAAATATTGTCCCAATTTTCAAGAAGCACAAGAAGGACGACATGGTAACTAAAGGTCTGTCAGTTTTATTTCAGTGCCCATTAAAATTATGGAGAAGGATATTCTAGGAGTTACTGAAAATCACCTGAAAAACAACACAGTCATTGGTCACAGCCAGAAAGGCTTCCTGAAGGGAAATTCCTGCTTATCAAATCTGATTTACTCTTATTACAAGGTAGTAAACCCTCCTTCTCAGTGGGTGTACAAGGGAAGCAAAAAGATGTAATCCCAGTGTTCTTCAACATCTTCATAAACAACTTGGAACCAGGACCTGAAGAGATACTTAGTAAGTTTGTTAATAATACTAAATTGGAGGATTTGCTGACTCCCTCAAAGACAAAGAGGTCCTCCAGGAAGATCTTGACTATGATTTAAAAATCATTAGTCACTGACTACATGAAGTTTAAGAAGGCCGAGTGACATATTCTGACTCTGAAACAGGACAATCTTGGATGTATGGACAGACTGGGGAACAAGATGCTGGAAAACAGCACTGCGAAAAGTGACCTGGTGATCCTGGTCCATGGCAAGTAGAACATGAGCCAGCAGCGCCCTGCCAGCCAGGAGGGCCACCCAGGTCCTGGGGGGACATCAGGCACAGCATGGCCAGCTGGGCAAGGGAGGGATTGTACTGCTCTGCTCTGCACTGGAGGGGCCTCACCTCGAGTGCTGGGGGCAGTTTTGGGTGCCACAATGTAAGAAAGACATTGAGCTGCTAGCAAGTGTCCAAAGGAGGGTCATGAGGTGGTGAAGGGCTTTGAAAGAAGTGCTGTGAGGAGAGGCTGAGGTCACTTGGTCTGTTCAGCCTGGACAAGAGGAGACTGAAACGACACCTCATTGTAGTCCATAGATTCCAGTAGACCAACAGATCTCTTCTCTTTGGTGACCGTTGACAGACCTGAGGAAATGGCATGTATTTGTATCAGAGGAGGTCTAATTCAAATATTAGGAAAGGTTTTTCACCCAGAGGGTAGTTTATCTCTGAAACAGGCTCGCTAGGGAAGTGGTCACAGCTCCAAGCCTCACAAAGATCAAGAAGCATTTATACCACACTCTGAGGCACATGGTCTTGGGGCAGTGCTGTTTAAGACCAGGATTTGGACTTTAATGAACCTTGTAGGTCCCTTCCAACTCATATTCTACAGTTCACTATCATTTTACTTATTTATCCTAAAGAAAAAATAAAAAAGTTTTAGAGAGTAACACTCACATGAAAGTGAAATAGAAAGGAAGTTTGAATGATATAATATTTTTATTCCCTTGGGGACATCATACCCCCAGTCTGATGATGACTAATATAGCTGGAGAGGGAAGGATATTACCAGATAATGAAACTGTTTATTGTGTATTCTGCTATTAGGACAAGCTGCTTTCCTCAGTAGATTATTCAGGACATCTCAGGGATCGCATTTCTACAGCCCATCTTGCTTGTTTCTGCTTCTTTCTTTATTTTTTTCATGGTAAGAGAAAAACACCATCCATGATCAAAAGAAGCAATTTAAAGGTAGAAAGTTTTTCTAAAGTTCATAGACTCCTAATATATTCTGGGAGTTTCTGTAACCACTGGGACTGATAGATTATATCAATTGCAGGCATGTTATGTCCATAGTGGTTTCATTCAGTGGTTAACAATGGCAAGCAGTTTTAAAAATATGTGTATTATGGCCAAAACTGTACAAGAGAAGCCCTCTACATATGTGCCTTAAGGATGAATAGAAGAAGATTTCATTTAGTAGTCTTGAATTGTACAATAATACAAAACAGGGTTTTTGGGAGACAACAGGTAAATTGCACATTGCCTCTCCCAATGCAATAAAATGTTTTTTCCATCTCCATTATGAGTCTTGGCCCTATCTTGGTGTGCATAAAATAGGGTTTTTATTTAATTGATATCATTTTAAGAATAATATGACATATACCTTTCCCAGTTAGAAGGTCTAAACAAAATATTTCAATACTTCTACAAATAAAATGCTATATGTATGTAAGAGGTTTTTGAATTTATCACTTTTGCCTTTTCTGATAGAAAACGCTCCACTGAAAACTATGTCATGTCAATAAAATTTGGAAATTGGTATGACACAGAATTTTCTTAGATTTTATATCTCTAGTGTTTTAAGAAGTTGTTACTTGATGAAATTTAGTACATGCTGGAAAAATTAATAAGATCTCACAAGAAGCAACTACTTCAACATATTACAATTTTTTTTTTTTTTATTTCCTCCACATCACTTGTTTTTATAAGAATATCTTTTTATCTGGAAGGAATTATATAATTAAATTTTTTCATTTATAAGTCTCATCTTATACGTATATTGTCTCTCTGTGGTGAACACGGATTAATTATGCTTTAGTACTGATTCTACCATTCATAGTGCAGTAATATTGAATTTTGCTTAGGAGCAATATTTATGAGAATGGTTAGTCAAGGTGGATGGAAGAAGTGATAGCCCCAACAGCACAAGGAAGTAGCAAGGAGTCATCAGGTTAAAGGATGTTAAAACACAGAGGGTAAAAAAAAAAAAAAATAAAAAAGGTTTTATGACTTAAAAGGAACAACTCACACCAAAAATAAAACCAGGTAATTTGTATGAGAAGAGAAAATGAGGGATAACAATTATAAAATTGCATTCAGTATATTGCAATATATATTGCCCAATATTCTTCTGAAAACTTTGCTGTAATATTGTTAGCTTTATCTACTCACCTCGTTTGTCCTCATTTTTGAGCCTTCTTATCAAAAAACCCTAAAAATTCAAGTCTATGTATGTATATATATATATATATATAAAATTTCCTATGAAAATCATGTTTCCAGACAGATTTACCCTGTTAGCAGAAGAATAAAACAAAGCATCATGGGAGGGCAAATAGCCAGCTTGTAGGCAGCTTTAAAGTGCTAGCTTTATTCTGTTCTTACTGCTTTTGACACTGTTTCTTAGTTGATTTATATGCTTCTTGTATGAGGCACTCACAAAGCTTATGCTTTTGCACTGAAGGAAAAGATAAATCACATAAGATGAATAAACAGACTCAGGGTTTTAATACAGTAAGAATATAATTCTTTTTAAATTCAGTAAAGTATTGACAATCTGACAGTAGAGGCATAGGAACACCTTCTTTTTATATATTTCTTATATTTCTCCACTTTTAAAATCACAGAATAAATTTGTGTATTTGTCCTATCTTTACATTTTTATCCCAGAAACCTAGGCCAGATACTTACAGCTTGTGGCAGGATTAGAGAGGAGAAATGCTAACTACTAGTCATGATTAATCATAATAAAAGTTTGAAGCCTGTAAAAAAACATTATTTAGATTAAACTAATGTTGGCTTGTTAAGAGTATTTATAGAAATATATTCTCATGCCTTATATATAGAATGTTCACACAGAACACAAGAAAGAATAAAATAATCAGCTCAGTAAGACATGGCATCCTCTTCACAGCACTGTCTAAAATGGAGAGTTACAGAGCTTGGAGAAGCTCTATTGCCTATCATTAAGTGGAAATATTCCATTTCCTGTGGTACATAGTATGGCGATACTTGATATCTTTCTGTTAAAGAGAAATAGTGAATAATCTGGGCCTGTAGGGTCTTTCATTCCTGTAGTAGTAACAGAACCCAAAAGCATATATAAAAAAGAGAACTACTACTTGCCACTGCTTTCCACTGATAAAACAAAAATAGGAAAGATACTGTCTACTTTGAAGCCTTTAAGAAAATAAATTCAGGTGAGAGTAGTTTTCCACTCTAGTTCTTTCAGAATCTACCCTCAGTTTTCTGTCCATGCTTATTTCTCTGAGTAAATTGTCGCTGTACAAGGAAACAACTCTTTTGATTTCTGTCACCCATAAATTCATATTCTTTTTGCTTTTGCTTCAACCCTTTAACATGAAATCTGTCCTTAATGGTCTGGCTAACCAGTGTCTCTCAACAGTTTCCATAAATACCTCACTACTAGAAAAAAATGATCATTTTAAAGGAGAGTTTAAAAAAATTCCGTTCCACACCATCCTTATTCTAATAGTATTGTTTTAAGAAGTTCCTGAATTAATCTGCAATTTGGTGACAGAGTATTATAAGAAACTCATTCCCTTATTCCAGTTTAGTAGAGAGCTGTGTTGATCTGAAATAACAGTATGAATATGGAAGGCAATGGAGAGAAGTCAGAAGTGGCACTGTACTTAGCTGTGTTAAGTCAGGGTGCAGGAAGCAAATTCCAGGTGGAAAGGATTTTTTATTTATTTAAGGATGATTAATAATTTCAAATAGTTTAAAGCTTAATTAAATTTAAACTTTCAATGCATATAGTTCATTGAGACTTGTTTTACTTTTGCAATAAAAATGCAAATTTTAGGCAAATTATAACAAAAAGTCATTTGAGAAATAAAATAGCTCTGAATTTTCTGTGAATTCTTTGATTTTTTTTCCTAAGAAAAATGTTTAATAAAAGCAACATGTATTCTCACAGCATCACTGAATGAACAACTTTTCTCCAGGAAGTTCAGCTAATTTGGATTTATCTCAGTTTAATGCATGAAAAATCAATAGATACACTGAAATCAGAATGGGAATGATACATCTTCACCCCTTTTGTTAAGAACTGGTAATTTCTGATCGATTTTACTACTTTTCACGTGCTTGACTACTACACAAAGTCATAGTTATTTATACACTATGTCATTGTGCTATAACTACTGAAGTGTCGTAGTAACTACAAGCATGTCAGAAGACTGCCACAGCACAGAAAAAAAAAACCCAAAAAATTACTGAATTAATAACATCATATCATTAGACCAAAACTTTTACACAGAACCATGCAAATAATAAGGAAATGTGAACTTTGTATTGACACTCTTGGCAGAAAAATGCCATTCAGAGTAATGCCATTACTCTCAACAAGCTGGAAAAATGGGCTACTATTCCTCATTTGGATTCTTTGCTGCTTTTGTCAGAAATGTTGTGTGTGGTGGAACAAGGGTCAGCAGTCCTAAGGTGAAAGAAGAATATTTACTGGTCATGAGTGGACTTCATGACCATCAGCTAGGTGGACAAGCACTGAGCAGCCTGGTCTAAACTCAGGACTGGTTTTCAGCACAATTCTGGACTAGTTGGCCAAGGATATATGTTATGATTGAGCAAATCTCAACTCCCAGCAAATTGTCACTTCTATCCCAACAAAAACTTTAAGGATGGTTTAAAGAAAGAAGTGGGAAAAAAAACAACTTATGATTCTGGGAAAGTGCTTACCAAACCTGTGGGGTGTACAGTGAAAGGGGAGACGTATTTGAGGTGACTGCTACACTCCCACAAAGATGTTAGGAAGATATGTCAGCATTTTATTATGGAAACTCAGAATATATTATGCTGTTTTATTTTTCTTTTTATTGAATTTTGTAATTTGAACAATATTCTGTTTTTATAGCAGGGTGTTGATAGAGAAACAATATAAAGGAACTCAGAAATGATGTTGAATAACACTGGTATGTCTTTATTTAATTCTTACATCAATTAAACTTTCTGTGGTGGTCTAGTTATAAATTTTATTAAGTGAAATTTACATCTCGGTGGATTTTTTAAAAATGCTCAAATTTTATTCCCAGCTCTAATTTGGAGGTAGACCCCAAACATCTAACAAGTCTTTATTTTCAAGATCAGAATCAAGGTCATTTATTTTAATGACCTCTGTGAATTCATGGTTTTGGTGGGTTCACCCTGGCTGGATGCCATGTGCCCACCAAGCCAGACTACCACTGCCCTCCTCAGTTGGACATGGGAGAGAAAATACAACAAGAAGTTTGTTGGTTGAGATTGGGAAAGGAGAAATCACTCATGGGCAGGCTCAACTTGGGGAATTTCATTTAATCCTACCAGGACCTTGTCATGAAAACCCCCACACAGGGAAAGACAGAAGCCTGCAGACACTTTAAATGAAACCTGATAAATGCTGTCACCAAAAAAAAAGTAGTTCACATGTACACTTTATAATTTCAAGGATTTTTATAACTATTCCGCTAATTGTTTGAACACTTGTGATTAACCAATTCTGTAAGAGAAAATATTTAAACATATGTAGTTCTGATAAATTACTATGATTTTTTGTGTGTCTTTGTGTGCATACAGCTGTTTAGTATGTATAAAGTAACATCATTAAGAGTTCTTATTTCAGGATCCAAGTGATGAATAAAATAATTCAATAAAATGGCAGAGCTAGCAAGTATATTTTTCTTTTCAATCTCTGTGAAAAAAAATAATAGAAGTCCACAATTTCTTTGTTCTTCAGGCCATTTTTAATGAATTTATGGAAATGAATGTATTGCATATAATGTAAAAATGGAATCTTGTCAGTTAATAATTTCAACTGGTGACATATATCTTCTAGTGAATTATCTGTGAAGAAAAGCTATCCACTTACTGCAAACAAGGTTTCTACATAAAGGATTAAATAGCCATAGTTGAAATTATTTTCTTATGAGCTAATGATTACATTTAGAACTATTTTTCAACTCAAAATGGAGAATAATATGACAATTTTAATGGAGCAATTTTAATAAAACTAATGAAGGTATTGTCTGGATTTTGATCACCAGACAAATATTACATAGCTCCCTTCAGGTCTGGAGGGATGATTTTTTCCTGTGAGAAAATCTTTGATCAGAAATATTACTTGCTTCTGATGATCGTATGCTGTTATTTATACTTATAAAAAACAGGAGACAAGAAGATCTCTTGAGAAATCATTCAATCATCTTAAATGAAGAAACAATGAGCCTATGTCAGTTTGTCTGTATAAGCCTAAAATGTTCCTCATTACCTCATTATGAAGGTTAACTATCACTTTGGAGTCAAACCTATTTCATCTTCCTCAAATCCCTCTTATTTTATATCATATGCTTTAAATAGCTTGCAGTTTTGCATTATTTCAGACTATGTTAATATGATATCTATATTAAAACCTTCATCCTTAAAATTTTAGCTTGTTTCAGATGTTTTCCTAACATGAAGAATAGATTGGTTTTTTTCTTGCTCAGCTTATTTCAAAGAGCCCAGTATTCTCTGTTAATGTTATTTATTTAAAAAGAGATCACAATCTCTCTAATATATTAATTATTCAGAATTATCCATTAATTTCCTCTATAAAATAGATTTTGTCTGTAGATTAATGAAATTGCAAGTATCATAGGACTATAGAACTGGAAATAGAACTTTTATACAAGACAGACAATTGTAACCTATTTTATATATCAAGAAAAAGCAAATTTCAAATGTTATATGCAATACTAATAATACAATATTTGTTATTTACATGTTATTTATGCAAATCACCTACTGAGATACCAGCAATATTAAGCCATCCTTTATAGAACTTACCAGTGTAACAAAAAAAAAAAAAAAA
>WEIU01001155.1:227644-244436 GCA_013389925.1 Aegithalos caudatus | reverse complement strand
AGGGAAGGGTTTTTTGCAGGCATCCCGAGGAGGTAGCGGGATTTTGGGAAGGGGCTGCAGGGAAAGGGAAGGGCAGGGATGGAAGGCAGGGAGCGAGGAATTCGTGCAGCCTCAGCTGTGGCAAAAATCCTGAGGAATTCCCTCCTCATCCCCGGATCCCGGGAAGTGTCCAAGGGATTTGGAACAACCTGGGATGGTGGAAGGTGCCCCTGGATGGGGCGGGGAATGGGATGGGATTTAGGGTCACTCACAGCCCAAAGTATTCCAAGATTCTGGAGGTCCTCTGCTGTGGAGCCAGGCTGGGAGAGCTGGGAATGTTCCCCTGGAGAAGGGAAAATCCCAGGGAATGCTGAGAGTCCCTGCAGGGGCTCCAGGAGAGCTGGAGAGGGACTGGGGCCAAGGGATGCAGGGACAGGAGCCAGGGAATGGCTTCCAGTGGGAAAGGGGAGATTGGGCTGGGATCTTGGGCAGCAATTCCTGGCTGGGCTGGAATTCCCAGATTTGCTGGGGCTGCCCCTGGATCCCTGGCACTGCCCAAGGCCGGGTTGGATCCACCTGGGATGGTGGGAGCTGTCCCTGCCCATGGATGGGGTGGGAATGGGATGAGATTTAAGCTCTTTCCAACCCAAACCATTCCATGAAAAGCATGGAGAAGTCTGGACTGTTGAAAGCCAGAGATCCCATTCCAAAACATCAGCGGAGGGAATCACGATTTCCTGGGCATGGAGAGCCTGAGCTGATCCTGTCTGGGCTCCTCAGGTCCCATCTCCCCCATGGAGCATCCCAGGGCTGAGTCCAGACTGGGATTTGGGAACAGGCCCAAAACTTTGGGATGGAGGGGGAGCAGGACAAGGAATGTGGAATATCCTTGGATCAGATTCAGTCTGGGGGGGATTTGTGGGGTGTGGGAAGAAAACGGGGCCACGGAGGGTGGAAAAATGGGAGGAAAATTCAGGATTTTGGGAATGGGGCTGGCAGGATATTGGGATAAGGAGACATAGGGAGGAATCCTCAATTTTGGGGTGGGATTTGTGGCTGATTGGGCTCAGAATTCCCAATGGGGTTTGAGGGATGTGGACAAAAGACATTTTGGGATCTGGTGGCCTGGAAAAAGGGGGATGTTGAGCACATGGATTTTCCTGCTGCCTCTTTGGGACAATCCTGATGGAAATTGTGGACAGAGGACGGAGCCAAGCCGGGGAAAATTAATGGGAATTACCAGTGGAAAAGCCTGGGAGGGCAGGAAAAGCAGAATATCCCCGTGGATAAAAGAAAAACAAGATACATGGAGCAGAGATCCTGGAATTCCACACAAAAGACACCCGTAATGAGCCGAATTCCCAAAAATCCCTGGGAACGGGCTCCTCTTTTTTTTGGGGGGGGGAGTTCGTTTGGTTTTTTCCCGAATCCGCCACTCCTCGCGCCCTTTCCATTCCCCGGGAATGTCGGCCCGGGGAAGACGGAGCGCTCCCGGGGGGATTTTTCCAGGGGGAGATTATTTTAACAAGCACTTTTGTAGCCGGAAATCAGGGAATTTAACCTAACAAGGAACTACAGGGCCGGCGGGAGGAATAAATCTCCTTCCCACCTCTTAATTTCCCAGCCTACGGAAAAGCGGCCTTGGATCCAAAGGAGAGGTGACCCCCAAGGCCATCCCTCATTTTGACACATCCATGCCTCGGCCCCTGCCTGAACCCTGTCCCGAAAAATCCAGGGAAAAATAAAAATCCAGGAGACGGCTCCCTTTTTGTGCCTGGATCCCGGCCCTGCGTGGCGGGAATGTGCCGTGCGTCCCGCGGAGCTCCGGGTTTTTTTCAGGGAAAAGGGGAAGTTTGGGGAGGTTCTAGCATCCCGAAAAAAAAAAAAAATGGGATGTGCTCCGTGTTTTCCTTGTGTTTTCCTCGTGTGGGTTTGTTCCCTCGGGGCGCTCAGGGATTTGGATCCAGCCGGATTCCGTGCTGGAGTTGTTGGGGTTTTTGTTTTCCAAGGAAAGCAAGTCGGGAATGCTTCAGCTTCGGGAAGATTCGGAAGGAATTTCTCAGCTGGGAGAAAAAGGAAAGGGAAAAATGTCCCCCAAAAATCCAATTGCGTGGATAATGCTGGAATTTTTTTTTGATTTTTCCTTTTCCAAGGAAAGAGCAAGGTGGGAATGCTTCCACTTCAGGAAGATTTGGAAGGAATTACTCAAGTGGGAGAAAAAGGAGAGGGAAAAATGCCCCTCAAAAATCCAATTGCGTGGGCAACGCTGGAATTGTCGGGATTTTCCTTTTCCTTTGCTGAGGAAAGAGCAAGCTGGGAATGCTTCCACTTCAGGAAGATTTGGAAGGAATTACTCAAGTGGGAGAAAAAGGAGAGGGAAAAATGTCCCTCAAAAATCCAACTGCATGGATAATGCTGGAATTTCTTTGGATTTTTCCTTTTCCAAGGAAAGAGCAAGCCAAGAATGCTTCCACTTTGGAAGGACTGGGAAGGAATTTCTCAACTGGGAGAAAAAGGAAAGGGAAAAATGCCCCTCAAAAAATCGACTGCATGGATAATGCTGGAATTTTGGGGATTTTTCCTTTTCCAAGGAAAGAGCAAGTCAAGAATGCTTCCACTTTGGGAAGATTTGGAAGGAATTTCTCATCTGGGAGAAAAAGGAAAGGGAAAAATGCCCCTCAAAAATCCAACTGTGTTCCAGGCTGGACATGGATAATGCTGGAATTTTTTTGGATTTTTCCTTTTCCAAGGAAAGCAAGCTGGGAATGTTTCCACTTTGGGAAGATTTGGAAGGAATTACTCAAGCGGGAGGCAAAGGAGAGGGAAAAATGTCCCTCAAAAATCCAAGTGCACCGTGGGCTGGGAGCAGATAAGGCCGGAATTCCGACTTTCATCTGGGAGCAGTGAGGAAAAGAAAGCAGAGCTTTCCACTGGAGTTAAAAATAAATCCCAGAGCCTGGACAGGGAGCGGGATGAACCAATGGGATGGAGGAGCCAGGAATGGGATGGATTAACCCCCACTTGAGGCGTCTCCCTGCTGTTATCCATGGATTCCAGGTGGGATTCCAGGCCGTGATTCCGATGGCAAGAGGAAGATTTCATTCCAGTTATCCTGTCTGGAGCCATCCCATGGGAAGGTGTGAAACAGGAGAAGGAATTTTGCATGCTGTTCCTGATTTATCCCTATTATCCAGAAATCAAAGGAGCAGTGAGGTTGCTCATCCTGGAATTCCAGGGAAGGAAATTTTGGGATAAAACCTCTGATCCCTGAGGTTTTTCCATGATTTCCACCAGTTTGGGGTCAGGGTTGTGTTTTTGGAAGGATTTTGGAGCTCCTTGGAAGTTGGAAGAACTCAGTTCCCTCATCCTGGGGAATTTCATTCCCTCAGGTCCAAATTGTCCCTTTTGTTATTCCAAAGGGTTTGAATTCTATGGAGATGGGATATTTTCCATGGAGTTGAGCCCCTTTGCAGGGGAGTGACCCCCCCCAGAGCTTCCCCTGGATCCTTCTGGGATAGACTTGGGAAAAGCCTGGAGTGTGCCTGGAATTCTTCCACTTTTCCCTTTTCCCAAAGATAAATAAATGAGGAATAAACTTTGGGATGAAATGGCTTTGTTTAAAACAAAATATCCCGGGTTTTGTAATAATCCCCCAATTTCTGGGATTTTGTTCCTTTAAAAAATTCCATTTAAGTTTTTTTTGGGGGGGAAGGTTTTCCCTTCTCCCCGTTTTAATAAACGAGTGCTGGGTTTGCAGCCGGGAATATCCTTTGGAAGGAAGGAGGAATTCCCAAAGTGGAATTCCAGAGGGGAGATGGAAAAGCTGTCCCTCATCCAAGAGGCCTGAAAAGGATTTTTCCCATTCCTGCAATGAGATTTTCCTTCATTCCTGATTTTTTTTTTTCACTCCCCTTAAACCCCTGAAGAGCGGAGAAACCTTGGAAAAGTGACCTAAATTTCCTTTGGGATGAACTCCTGGCCTGCAAGGGAAAAAAATTCCATAATTTTCCAGCTGAGATGACAGAAATCACCTTGGGTTCCCTGAAAATATTCCCTCGGGATTGAGTTTGGCTGTGTCTTTCCTTGTGTCCAAGAAAAAGTTGTCTCTTTTCCAGCTTTTCCAGCTTTTTCTTCGCTCCATGATTTTTTTGTCCCCAGGATGGAGCTGGAACCCACAGGTTCTTTTGGGATTCATCCCTGAAATCCTGTGGAATGTTCCTGGAAGGAACGGTCAGCTTTTCAGGGAGAGAAAAGATGGGAAAACCAGGAATTAAAGAGACACCAAACCTTCTGTGCTGGTCCAAAGGGAAGATTTGGTTCCACAATTCCTGAATTACGGAATTGTTAAGGGTGGGAAAACCCCCTAGGATTGAATCCAAGGCCACCACTGATCCATGTCCCCAAGTGCCACTTCCACGTGGATTTAAATCCCTCTGGGAATGAGGGCTCCACCCCTGCCCTGGGATCTTTTTCCAATGCTTGACAACCTTTTCCAGGAAGAAATATTCCCTAATATCCAACCTGAGCCTCCTGGCTGGAGTATTCCCACTTTTTGGCACCGTCTAGCTGGAATAAAACATCACGGCCAAGGTGCTGAAGGTGAAGCTCAGCTCCCAGCTGGAATTAAACAAGGAATGAGGGTGGGATTTCCTCCATTCCCACTTTTCCTGCCCTCTTCAGGAACTGCCATCCAGGAAAAGAACTGGAGCTGCTACATCTCCTTCTCCTTGCATGGAATTTCCTTGGAAAAGCGGGATGGGGACCAGCACGGGACATGGAGATCTGTGTTTCTCCAGCAGGGATCTCTCCAATGCTGGAATTGCCATTCCCAAAGATCCAGCAGGGAATTTTCAGACAAAAAGAAAAATTCCATGTTTTTTTGTCTTCCTCACGCAAGAACCGCTCAAAATCCAACCAAAAATGCCGGAGTTTTTCCTCATTTTTCCTGCTTCCCGACAAAAAGTCCGCTCCAAAGCCTCCCTTCCCATCCTTCTCCGGCTGTTTCTCCCTCCAGTTTCCATGGGTTCCTTTCCACATCCATGCCCTGACATCCTGTTTGTTGCTCTTGGCTCCCGGGCCGGGATTTGTTGGGAATTACAATGGAGCCTCTGTTCCCGGGAGTTGTTCTGGAGTTGCCTTCAAGGGATTCCAAGAGCCGTCGGAATCCGTCCATCCCTCCTTTTTTTTGTTTTTAATTTCAAGTATAAATAAATTGAAAGGAAAATAATTATTCCCGGGATTTATTTGACAGTCGGGATTTCCTGACACCCAGCGAGGCCGGAACTTTCGGTTCCAAGCCTTTCTTGGATGTGGATGGATATTGATGGAAAAACTGGCTCCAGGCAACCCCCACAGAGAAAATTCCCACTGGAAAATGCTCCAAACCTTTCCCTGGAAGATGTAAATGTCTCTTGCCACCAAAAGGCTTCTCAGCCTTAGGAAATACCATTTTCCTTTAAAAAAAATTCCCATTTAATTCCCCCAAAATGTTTCCATCTCTCTCCCATCCAGAACCCACCATTATCCCTGGATGAATCCTGTGGAATTCCCAGATCCTTTAGGACTCGTTTTGGGTTTTGAGGGGGTTGGACCCAACGTGGAAGGAACCACAAATTTCCTCCACTTTGGAATATTGGGAAAAGGTTTGGATTTGGGTTATTATTTGGGAATTTTATATATATATGTATATATATATATAATTTATATAATATATTTTGGGAATTATTTTGGAAAAGAGACTCCAGGACCATCAAGTCCAAAGGCCAACCCACCAAACCTTGTCCCCAAGTGGATCCAAGATTTCCAAGGATCCAAGGTTTCCACAGCTTCCTGGACAGCCTTTTCCATGGCTTTCCCAACCCTTTTGCTGAAGGAATATTCCCAAAATCCAACCTTCTGTGCCATTTCAACCCTTTTGCTGAAGGAATATTCCCAAAAATCCAACCTTCCATGGCTTTCCAACCCTTTTGGTGAAGAAATATTCCTGACAATCTGNATGGCTTTGCAACCCTTTTGGTGAAGAAATATTCCCAAAAATCCAACCTTCCATGGCTTTGCAACCCTTTTGGTGAAGGAATATTCCCAAAAATCCGACCTTCCATGGCTTTGCAACCCTTTTGGTGAAGGAATATTCCCAAAAATCCAGCCTGAATCTCCCCTGCTGCCACTTGAGGCCGTTTCCCCTCATCCTGCCACTTTTTCCCCGGGAATTCTTGGATGTGTGTTTTTCCCAGGAATTCACCAACAGGGATCAATCAGCCTGGTATCCTGGACGGCTTCATGGAATTCCTGAGGAATTGCTCCCAAGGGCAGGACTGGAGAGCTTGGATGAGACCCCTGCCTGTTTTTTCTGCTGGGATTCGAGGTGGAGATAAAAAAAAAAGCAGGAATCAAAGATTTAAGGAGCAAAGAGAGCCGAGGAGAAGGAGGAAAAATCCCACCTCCCTCCCTCCCCAAACCTTTGTTTTTTCCCAAGTTTTTCCGCTTTTTCTGCTGATCTGGAGGAAAAGAAAACCTGCCAAAAAAATTGGGAAAGGAGCAGGTGACGAGGAGCTCTGTCACCGGGAAGAGCCTCCGGTGATCCGGGGCCCTTCCAAAGGAATCAGCGTCACTCCAGCTCCTCTCCCCACGGATTTCTTGGAGCTTTGTGCTTTGGAAATGTCACCGGAGCTGCCCAGGGTTGGTTTTTCTGGGAAAGGTCACCCCCGGTGCTCCGTCAAAAAGCTCCTTTTGCCTTTTATTCCGGAAAAAAAGTGAAAAAAAAAAAAAAAAAAAGTGGATATTTTGAGTTGTCCCGACTGGAAAAAGAAATCGTTGGTGGTTTGTGACAATTTTTTGGGAATTCTCACCCTTTGGAGTGGAGTTTTCCAGGTCGCCGGGCTCTGATGAGCTCCTGCCTTCATTTGTCCAACTGGACAAAATTCCTTTGGATCCTAAAATGTTGGGAATGAACTCTGGGAAAGTGCTGATCCTTGGGAAATGACTCCAAGCCTTTTTTTCCCAAACCGTGGGAAGAGAAATGGGAATTTTCCTTTCCCAGAGCATCCAGCAGCTCCGGGAATGTCTCATCCTTCTTTCCAAATGGGCCTGGGAGCACAAAAACTTCACACTTGGATTTGGGATTGCACAAATTCATGGAAAAGCAGGAAAATCCATGGCTGGCATGAAAAGGAATTTTTGAAAGATCCAAGGATGTTCCTGAGCTTCCTCCAGGGGAAATCCAGGCTGGAATGTGATTTTCCTGGGGAAGCTGCTGGGCACAGGAGGTTTTGGTTCAAAGTGGGGCCAGGAGGATCCTGAAATTTTCCTACAATTTCAGCAACTCAGGGAATGCTCTCGGTGTCACCAATTAACTTATTCCCCCAAAAAAAAAAGAATTAAAAAATCATTGGAAAAATTATTCAAAAATAACTTTTAACAATTTTTAATAGCCAGAACTCCTGAATTCCTAATTCTNTTGCTCCTGGTAGCACAGGTAGGAAAAGGATTTTCCTCACTCACAAAATCCCAGGATTCTCCTCACCCACAACATCCCAGGCACTGAGATTTGGGGACTTTTCTTCCTTTTGCTCCCAAAATTAAAAAAAAAAAATAAAAATAAAAATAATAAAAATAAAAAAATAAAGAAAAAGAAAAAGAAAAAGAAAAAGAAAAAGAAAAAGAAAAAGAAAAAGAAAAAGAAAAAGAAAAAGAAAAAGAAAAAGAAAAAGAAAAATATCTGTGCCTCAGATCCCAACCAGAGCCATCCTGGCTTTTCCAAGAATTTCTTGCTTCCCTCACCGGATTCCTGAAGGATCCTTCCTGAGAATCCAACGGCACCTGAAGGATGGGATCTGGGAGAGTTTAATTCCAGAGGTTGTGGAGATTTTTTTTTTTTTTTTTGCCTCTTATTGGCTTTTTTATTTTTAATTAATTGAGGGTTTTGTCTTTAATTAATCGGCATTTTTATCTTTAATTAATTGTTTGTTTTTTTCCTTAATTGATTGGGGTATTGGTCTTTAACTGGGGTTTTTGTCTTTAATTAATTTGGTTTTTTATCTTTAATTAATTATTCGTAAAACTTTAATTAATCTTTAATTAATCATTAAATAGTTTTTTTCCCTTAATTGATTGGGTTTTTTGTCTTTAATTGATTGGGTTTTTTGTCNTCCTTAATTGATTGGGGTATTGGTGTTTAACTGGGGGTTTTGTCTTTAATTAATTGGGGTTTTTGTCTTTAATTAATTATTCGTAAAACTTTAATTAATCTTTAATTAATCGTTAAATAGTTTTTTTCCCTTAATTGATTGGGTTTTTTGTCTTTAATTGATTGGGTTTTTTGTCTTTAATTAATTGGGTGTTCTGTCTTTAATTATTGGCTTTTTTCTCTAATTAACTTCATTAATTGCGTTTTGAACACCCGAGGAGGGGCCCAATCCCGACTCCAAAAATGAGGGAATTAATCCAATTTGTCCGGCTCTGATGAATCCCGGTTTTCCTCAGGAAAAGTGGGAAGGAGCCCTTTCCTCCCCCCCCACATTAATCACAGCACCCATTCCACACAAATTCCCTGAAAATTTCCCAGGAGCTAAAAAACATGGAAAACAAAAACAAAACAAAACAAACAAAAAACAAAACAAAACAAAACAAATTAAATATGGGAATTTTTTTGTCTGATTTGTTGGGACCCATTCCACAAAAATTCCCTGAAATCTTCCCAGGACCTAAAAAAAACATGGAAACCCCCCCAAAAAAATATTAAATATGGGAATTTTTTTTGGCTGATTTGTTGGGATGTTTAATTCCCCAAAAATATCTTGTCCCAAAGGACAGAGAATTCCAAAAAAACCCAACTCCTTTTCGTAGGATCTGGCCCTTGGCTCCTCCCATTCCTCTGGAATTCTTCGGTTCTCCTGGCAGGAGAGGGATGTTCCAGATCCTGACATTCCAGCCGCAATTCCAGGGATTAAATTTGCCTTGGGAGAAATTCTTTTAGAATGCTCCATTCCAGGATGAAAATCTGGGATTAAAATGAATAATCAAGTTATTATCAGTAATAATTAATTAAATCATGGATTCAATAATAAATAATCCAAGGTATCTGTCATATTTCTGGCAAAAAGCTGGAAAAAACTTGGACACCACATGGATAAACAGTGGTGGTTCAGCAGAATTCCCTCATCCATGGATTTCTGGATTAAGGAATTTTTAGGGATTTCTTGAACCAGGCCTCTCTGAGGGCCAAGATCTCCAGGAAAAAAAAAAAAAAAAAGGGACGGGGAAATTCCCTCCTTTGTTTCCTGGTGGAATTAAATTATTCATTCCCAGAGGATTTGTCATTCATGATCCTTTTTTTTTTGGTAAGAATGATCCTTGGATCCCTGAGAAGGATTTGGGATTGGACAGGGAAGGGAGGGAAGGATTTACAGCTGTGGCCCCTTTTCCCATAAAGTTATCCCAAAGGACACTCAGCTTATCCCATGAAAAACCTGGATACCCAGCTCAGAGCTTAGGTGGGTTCACGCTTTGGAATCTGGTGCCAAATATCCACGGATCCATGTGGAATCCACCCTTTTCCTTTTCTGTGACTCAGCTCTCAGGGAACGGATCACTGCTGGCAAAAATCCTCCAACAATCCCAAAAAACATGGAAAAAATCCTGAAAAAACTGATCCAGAGAGGAAAGTCTGGTATTCCCAATTAATCCATGCTTCCCAGAAAACCCAGGAATTATCACCTGTGAATCCTGGGATGAAGGACGTTGTGGCTGGGATTGCAGATGGATCCTCTGGGAGCCATGGAATTGTTGCCAGGATTGAAATTTCTCCCTGGGATTGTCCCTGCTCCTTTTCCTGGGAAAAACTCCAGATATTCCTGAGGCAGAGGCTGGAGATCTCCTTCATCCCTTTGGAGGAAGGATTTGATCATTCCAATCCCAGCTGGAGCTGGGATCAAAGGCCTGGCTTTGACCCCTCCAACAGGAAAACCTGGATCCCTAAAATTCCCTGGGAATCCCTGTGGGAGGACACAGAGACAGCGGTGTCCCTCCACCCTGCCCGAGGATATTCCCTAAGGATTCTCCCTGGATGACTCCAGCCGCCAGAAGATTTCCAGGGGTTTGAAACAACAAAGGATAATTTATATCCCAGTGTGGCCGGCAGCGAATTCCAAAGGCCTGGAGGTGGCGGATGGAGCCGCCAGCGTGGAGACTTAATTGCAATTAACCCCTGGATGCGGCACTCAGCTCACGGATTGCTGGAAAAATTATTGATCCCAAGGGTTTTCCAGTGGGAAATGTCGTTGGGAAATCCAATCCGAGAGTCTGGGCTGCAAAAACTCTGGTTCTGCCCCATCCTGGGATTCTGTGGAATTCCATCGTTCCTGTTCTGAGTGGGGTTGGATTTATTGGGAGAGCGGCCTCGGGTGGTTCTCCTGTCTTCCCATGGAATTCCAGCTTTTCCTGGTGTCCTGGCTTTCCTCTGTTGTGCCAGTGTGGCTCTGCACAGGGATAATCCCACTCTGCTGCTCTTGCAGTGTCAGGGAATCATGGAATGGCTTGGGTGGGAAGGGATGTCAAGGACGATCCCATTCCCACCCCATCCATGGGCAAGGACACATTCCCTGATCCCAGGTGGATCCAAGCCCCAATGTCCTGCCTGGCCTTGGGCAGTGCCAGGGATCCAGGGGCAGCCCCAGCAAATCTGGGAATTCCAGCCCAGCCCCTCTCCACCCTCCCAGACAGGAATTGCTGCCCAAGATCCCAGCCCAATCTCCCCTTTCCCATTGGAAGCCATTCCCTGTGTCCTGCCAAACCTCTCTCTCCATCCCATTTTTATCCCATTCTCCAGGTGACACCAGCTTCCCAACAGCCAGGAGACCTGACCAGATGAGAAGGACAATCCCAACCTTCCCACCCGGACCTGGAATCTCCTGACAGGAGCTGTGACAGGTTTGCAATTCCCACGGGAATTGTCATCGCATTCCAAATCCATAAAGCTGCGATTTCTTACTTGGAGCTGATTATTGGAAGCAGATTTATTAGGGATTAACGAGGGGAACGCGGGAATGATGAAACCCCTCGCTAATCTTCGGGATGGTTTTGATAATCCTCGAAAATGGCAGCCCAGGAAAACCCTTATCCAATAAATCCCACGGGAGGGGGGGGTTTATTAGGACAGTTATCCTGTGTTTAAATATCAACTGATTATTAGGAACACATTCCTTGAAAATTATCCCTGTCCCAGATCCTTATCTCTGCCACCACGGGATAAAACAAACACAGATGTTTTCCCAACCAACCGGGAGTGGATTTGAAAGGATATCTCAGTTTATTATCCCTATTATTTTTTTTTTCGGGGAATGCCGCAGAGCCTCGCTGTTTGCTCCCCATTCCTGACATATCCCGGAGGTTTTTCATTCCTGCCTCAACAAAACAACCCAGGAGAGGTTGGCGGGGGGGGGGATCCATCGGAATCCTGGATCGGGTTTTTATGGCAGCCCCCAGCCCCGGCTCTCCGGCTGTTCCATAAACAAGGAAACCGGAGACCACCAAAACATTCCCTGGAAAGAAAAATAAAAACAAATAAAAATAAATCCAGGCAGGGTTCAAATCCAGCAGCATCCCACGGAACTGAAGGAAAACAACCGCGCGTGCTTGGGATGAAAGTTTTCCAAGCCTCTCTGGGAAGCAAAACAAGGCAAATTCCCAGTTTTTTGCTGATCCAGCTGAGAGGCAGCGGGAGAGGAGGGAATTTCAGGCTCCCCGGGATGGAGCGTCTGCCCGGCTCCCTCGGGGCTGATCCCAATTTCCCGGAGCAAATCCAAGGCTCTGGGAGGTGAGGATGAATCCAGGGAATCAGCGGGATTTCAGCTGGGATGTGGTGGAGGATTCCTCGCTCCTGAATCCTGGGAATGGTGTGGATATCCCACAGAGTTGCCCAGTTCCTGGCTTCCTCACCACCCTGATCCACAGCCCCTTCCCAACCCCAAACTTCCCAAATTCCTCCCTTCCCAAACACTTCACCCCAACTGGGAAGAGAAAGAAAATCAGAGGTTCCACCTTGATCCGGGTGTAATTCCCAGATCCGTGGGAAAGGTTTTCTCTTCCTGCTGGCTGGAAAATAATGGGATGCACAAGGTAGAATATTATTATTACAATTATTATTATTATTATTTTTATTATTATTATTATCAATGCAATAAACATTATTAATGTCCTTAATATTTTTATTATTTTTATCCAGGTGTTAATCCAGCTGTGTTCCTTCTTCAGATTCCCTTTGGAAAACTCCCAGTTTTGGCTATGGGGGCCTCTCCTCCGAGAGAGAGAGGATGGATCCATGGATCCATGCCTCAGAATTTGGGAATTGGACCCTCAAGAGCTTCCTGAAGGCTGGGATGGGTTGTCAAGGAGGGACAATTCCATATGGAAGTTCTGGGAGGGACTTTGGAGAAGGAATGATTTGGGATGGAAGGGGCCTTAAATCCCATCCATTCCTACCCCGTGCCATGGGCAGGGAAAACTCCCACTGTCCCAGGCTGCTCCAGCCCGACCTTGGACAATTCCAGGGATGAGGATCTCCAACCTTTCCTTTCCTTTCCTTTCCTTTCCTTTCCTTTCCTTTCCTTTCCTTTCCTTTCCTTTCCTTTCCTTTCCTTTCCTTTCCTTTCCCTGCTGGACTCCAATTTTGTCACAATTCCCCTTTCCCACCCCCTTTGGAATTATCCCATTCTCACCTCCGACATCTGAATCATTCCTGTCCCCTTGCTCTTCCCAGGCATCCCAAGGGTGTGATTCCCACATTTCCTTAACTCCCAGACTGCCCATGGAGACAGTGGAGATGGAAAGAACACCTCTGATGTCACCTCTGGGATCCCGTGGGAGCAATCCCGGATTTTTCCTTCCCTTTTTATTCTCTGCTGCTCTGCCCAGCTCCGACCAGGCTCTTCCCAGAGTTTCCCTGGAGGATCCGTCGCATCCTTGTGTTTCTCACTGTCAGGAAACACTTCCTGAGATTCAGCCGAAGTTTTCCTTCTCCTTAAATTCATTCCCTCTCCACCCCTCCCCTGACAGCCTCACCCTGGAGAAACTCTATTTGGATTTTGGGATTTCATTTATTTTGTTATTCCCAGTGAATTTAGGAACCTGGATTTTTGTCATTTTGGGAAGCCCCATTCCCATATCCAGGGTATCAGGCTCATCCCTTGTTACAGCCCTGGGAGGGCCATTTAAGATCCCCAATCTCCCAAATTCCTGGAAAACCAAAATCCAAAGGTATTGGATGTCCAGAGCAGGACAGGATTGCAGGAATATTTTAGGGATTGACTCCTGTTTATGAGCCTCAAAGTTTTCCCAAATGCCTTTTCCACCCCTTCTGCCCCTTCCAACTGCCAGGGATCCAGGGGCAGCCCCAGCAAATCTGGGAATTCCAGCCCAGCTCCTCCCCACCCTCCCAGGCAGGAATTGCTGCCCAAGATCCCAGCCCAATCTCCCCTTTCCCACTGGAAGCCATTCCCTGGCTCCTGTCCCTGCATCCCTTGTTCCCAGTCCCTCTCCAGCTCTCCTGGAGCCCCTGCAGGGACTCTCAGCATTCCCTGCAATTTTCCCTTCTCCAGGGGAACATTCCCAATTCTCCCAGCCTGGCTCCAGAGCAGAGGGACTCCAGAATCCTGGAATGATTTGGGTTGGAATGGACCTTAAAATCCAATCCCATTCCCACCCCATCCATGTTCAGGAACACCTCCCATCATCCCAGGTGGCTCCAAGCCCCAGTGTCCAACCTGGCCTTGGACACTTCCAAGGATGGACCAAAATGCCACAAATTCCCCTGGATCCCCCCTTGCTCATTCCAGAGGCAAACCAGCACCTGGAGCTGCATGGGGCAGACCTGCAGTGCCCAGGTTCTCCCAGATTTCTCCAATTGGGAATAAACAGAAACGACTCAAAGGCGGCTTCCCTCGGCCCGGCCTTGGAGGATGTTTTGATCCGAGTCGCGAAAACAAACCCGGGATCAACCAAGCCGAGGAAACCTTGGTGGATACCTCGGAAAATCCCCAGGGATCCCGCTCCAGGGGAAGTTTCTTCCACATTCGTGGAATTTATGACCCCTTGTTGGCCGCCACAAACAAATAAATAAATAAAATTAATAACAATAACCGTAAAAATAACCAGGAATCGCTCCCGTCATCCGCCGGGCTTCCTGGATTTCTCTTAGAATTTCCAGGAAGTTCTGGGCGATTCCAGGGGCTGAGTAACATCCACAACATTCCATGGGGCTGGGTCTGAGGTTGGGAGTTGTTTCCAGCAACTCTTGGAAAGACAAGGTCGGTGACAACAAATAAATTGGTTGCCATGGCCAACGCTGATATTCCCGTGTTTTTTGAGAAGGTTGGGATTAGGGAACGTGACCCTGGAGGGCTTTTCCAGCCTTAACGATCCCGCAGTTCCGTGGTTCTGTTAAATTGTAATTAGTGGATTTCATTCCCGTTGGATTATTAATTAGATCTTGCTGCAAACAGATCCACAAATATCCCAAGGGGTGTTTTATTCCCTAAGATCCCTAATTAGCCTTGGACATGGGATCTGAGGGAGGAAATTAAGGAAGGTCTGGAATTCCCTTGCATGGAACGTGGCAATGAACTACAATCCATTGATTAGGAAATTCAAGGTCCGACACTGATCAGCATCCCAAGATTCCTGGTTTCCCTAAAGGCTCCCTCTCCACAAGGGTTTCTCCAGGTTTTTCGTTATCCATGCACCCAGAGCTGTCACTTCCAAGAACAAATGGAACCTCAGAGTCCTCAGGGCTTCTCCAGGTACCACTTTTCCCAAGTTTTTCCATAGGAATGGATGTAAACTCCATCTAAATCCACCTGCCCAGCCATGGATCCTTATCCCCATCCCTATGGATCATCCAAGCATGAGGAGCAGGATCCACCTGACTCCAAGGTGGTTCCCAGAGTGGAGAATCCCTAAAACTGAGAGATCAGCTCATGGAATATCCCTAAAAACTGAGGAGCTGGCTTTTGGAGTATCCCAAGAATTGAGGGGTTAGGTCTTGGAATATCCTTAAAATTGAGGGATTGGCGCTTGGAGTATCTCTAAAATGGAGGGATTTGCTCTTGGAGAATCCCTGGAATTGAGGGATTGGCTCCCACAGTCCCAAGGAGAAGAAGAGGCTTCAAAGTGGGATCCCAAAAACCAACGTAGGGACAAAGTTGGGATCCACTTGGGATCAGTAAAAAAGCACACAAAGGGAAGGGAAAATTCCTAAACACCAGGAAAAATTCTTCCCTGTGCGGGTGGGGAGGCCGTGGCACAGATTCCCAGAAAAACTTCCTGCCACATCCACAGCACTGAGTGCCACATCCAGGAGTTCCTTGGACACCTCCAGGAATGGGGATTCCACCATTCCCTGAGAAATTCCAGTGCCTGAGCACCTTTTCCATGGAAAAATTCCTGCTGATGTCCAGCCTGAGCCTCCCCTGGCACAACCTGAAGCTGTTCCTCTTGTCCTGTTGTTCCCTGGGAGCAGATCCCAAATTCCCCCCAGCTCCCCGTTCCTGCCAGGGAATTTTGGAGAGGGAAAAGGTCCCTCTGGCTCCTCTTTTTCTCCAGGCTGAGCCCCTTTCCCAGCTCCCTCAGGAATTCTCCAGCCCCTTTCCCAGCTCCCTCAGGAATTCTCCCAGCCCCTTCCCAGCTCCCTCAGGAATTCTCCAGCCCCTTTCCCAGCTCCCTCAGGAATTCTCCAGCCCCTTCCCATCTCTATTCTCTTCCCTGGAAACGCTCCAGCCCCTCCATGCCCAACACTGAACACGGAATTCCGTGTGTGACCTCAGCAGTGCCCAGCACACAAATTTTAATTTAATTTGCATTAATTGCTTTTAATTGGATGAAAAGAACTTAACCAGATCCAGTGAAAAGTAGATTTTCCTTCATCCATCCAAGCTTCGGAGGGATTTGTGTCCTATCTGCCTGCAATTCCCACATGGAAACGGGATTCCTCTAAAATCCCGGGATTTGCACCTCTTCCCTTAAATTGAAGGGCCTTGAGCTTGTCCTTGCTGCCGATAGGATTAAACTGAATTTCTCCTAGAATTCCCAGGAAACTGGAACGGTGAATCCACTGCCAGGACCCTTCCAAATCCATGGATTTTGCCGCCCTTCCAGGACCTCCCCTCCTGGATGTTGTTGCCCGTGTCCAGCTCAACAAACCGTGACTCACGAGGGGAAATTCCCTCTTTTTCTTTTTTCCCAGGAGGCTCCTTCGGAGGCTGCCGCTCTGTCTGGCCATTGAGAGCCGCTTCCTGACCCTTTCCATGGAAAATTTCCTCGGCTCATTGCTCCTGGATAACGAGCTGGGGTTTATAAATAGGGTTGGAGCAGGGAAATCCCACCTGAGAGCGGCTGGAATTGGAGCGAGATCCCGGAGAGAGGCCCCCTCCCTTCCTGCTGGATCAGGGGAGAGTTTGGGATGCTGAGGATCTCGGCATCTCTTCCGAAATCCAAGGAATTCTTTGGGAAACGTGTTTGCTCCCTGCCTGCTGCCGGAGGGGAGCGGCTCTGCCAATGGTCTGCAGGGATTTGGTCTGGGAATGGAAAAATATCCATAAAATAGAAATATCCGTAAAATATAAATATCTGTAAAATAGAAATATCCATAATATAGAAATATATGTAAAATAGAATAAACTGTAAAATATAAATATCTGTAAAATAGAAAAATCTGTAAAATACAAATATCCGTAAAATAGAAATATCCATAAAATATAAATATCTGTAATATATAAATATCTGTAAAATAGAAAAATCTGTAAAATATAAATATCCATAAAAT
>WEIU01001155.1:179106-227154 GCA_013389925.1 Aegithalos caudatus | reverse complement strand
ATAAATATCTGTAAAATAAAAAAACTGTAAAATATAAATATCCATAATATATAAATATCCATAAAATATAAATATCTGTAATATAGAAATATCCGTAATATAGAAAAATCCGTAAAATATAAATATCCATAAAACAGAAACATCCATACAATAAAAATATCTGTAAAACATAAATAATATCCCTCAGGTATCTTTATCCCACAGGAGCTACTGGTGGGAAGAGGTTAAAATGGAACACTGATCCAAGGAAAAATACCGCTGTGGAGGCCAATTCCAAGAAATTGGAAAGGTTTCCCAGATTTGCTGTGGCTGCCCCCGGATCCCTGGGAGTGTCCAAGGCCAGGTTGGACATTGGGGACTGGAGAAACCCGGGATAGTGGGAAGTGTCCATGGGCATGGAATGAGAGGAGCGTTAAGATCCTTCCCCACCCAAACCATTCCAGGATTCTGGAGCACACTTTCCCTTCCCAAGTGGATTCCACTCTGTATTCCATGATGCAGATCCCTCTGGGATCCAGGGACACATGGAAGAGAGATCCAAATTAATTATAATTAATTATTATGATCCTGTCTAAATGTACAAGCTGCTTTTGTTCCCAAAAATTTCCTGGAGCACGGCTAGGATAACACCCGATCCACAAGGACTTTCTCTTCCTTGCTCCTAAATAACTGGAGTATCCCAGAGGTTCCTTTTTATGGGATTTAAGACAAATTTGGGAATCTTATCCCTGCCCATGGCAGAGGGTTTGGATTATTTGACCTTTAAAGTTCCTTTCCATCCTGAATTATTCCATGATTTTGTGACAAACGGATCAAAATAATTCAGGGATTTCTGTGCCAGGGCTCTCCCTCTCTCCCAGGTTTCCAGGGATTGTCTGGGCTGCATCCACATCTCTATTTTATGGATTAATCCCACCTCTCCCACTGCTTGTCTGGAATGCTTAAATTGGTGCTTGGCTCTCCCAGATTTTCCCGATGGATGGAGCAGAGCTTGGGCACCTCCAGAGAACAATTTTGGGATTAAAAAAAACAGGGAGCACGCTGGGCTTTTGGAATCTCATCCATCACCTCAGAGTTTTTCCAGAAAAAAACAGTTTGGATGCTGGGCTTTAGCCCCAGTTTGAAGCCAGTGCATCCCAACTTTTTGTTTTATTCAGGAAATAAACTAAAGGATGCTCCAACATTTCCCAAGGAATCTGAGGACACTTTTTTATCCCGGTGCACATTCCCAAGGGTTGGATTGCACCCTGGAGAAGGAGTCCTTATTCTCCCAGATCCAGGAAATCAGGGAAAAAAGAGCAGGAACGTGCTCCGTGTGTGGCCTCCAGAGTCCTCTCCTCCAGGAAAACCACGGCACCAAGTCCAAGCCTGGGGCTCAGCACCAGGAATTTGGGAGCTGCTCCTTGACCGTGCCTTGGCCTGGGATGAGCAGCTCCCACGTGATTCCTTTCCATTTCCCACCCCCCCAATCCGCAAAAAATAAGAAAAAAGTCGGAAAAATCCTTCCCCCATCTGGAGGATTAAATGTTTAGGAGGGGATCCAAGCTGGGCTGAAAGCGGTGGCAAAGCTCCCAGCGTTTCACCGGGAAAAAATTTCCAAGTTCTAAGTGCTCCGGAGATTTTGAAAGGGAAATTTCGGAGGCTTTCAGCTACTGCCCAAAAAACAGGAGAGGCCTGGACAAATCCATGGATCCGCTGTTATCTCCCTTCATCTTCCCTTTGAAAAGTTGGATGTGGATTGGAACCAAAGCCGCAGATGGGAACATTCCTGAATTTTGGGAGCGTTTTGAACTCCGGGCTGGATCTGCATGCAGTGGGAAATGTGCTTTATCTCCATAACCCAGGGCAAACCGAATCCTCCATCTGGGGATTTTCGGGAAGAGGGGAGGGTCTGCGTGGAAGTTTTCCAGTGGGAATCTTAAGCTCAGCTCATCCCTGCGTTCTCCTCTTTTGGATCCTTATCTGTCCATCAACGCCAGGGTGAAATGTGGGATCTCTGCAGGGAGACAGGCAGGAAAATTCACGGACTGCCGGGAATTTCCACAAAATGTGGCTGAGAATGGGAAGCGTTGCCAGAGGAAGGCCTGGATTTGCTGCATATGGGCTTTTTCCAGCCGCTGGGAATTCTTTCAGGATCAGCAAGTGACCGCATGAAAGGTTAAGAGCCACTTAAGCACCCTTCAGAATTTGATGGATTTTAATTAATCACCACCCCCAGAATTCCCTAATTCCCACCCCGTCCACGGGCAGAGAGTATCACCCAGTGGCAGATAAAATTCCTGCCGCTATCCTGGGGGAAAAAAAATAAAAATCAGTGACATTCCTGGAACTGGGAATGCTGGGACTTCAAAGCCTCTTTATTTTTTTTTTTTTTAATTTTATTTTTTTTCTGCCCAAACCAACATTTTTTTCATCCGTGGTTTTCTTTAATTTGAGAAAGTGGGAACAGGCTGGCGGATAAGGAATGATCCATGCATTTTCCTGCCTCCCATCCGTGCCCTTTGGCCCTCCCCAGACCTCCCTGGCGCTCCTGGCCGTGCCCGGGGTGAGGATTTATTGCGGAATTCCTGGGGCAGGGCAGTCCAGGGGATATTTTGGGAGCCAGGCCTGGCTGACGAATCCCAACAAGGCCAAGCTTGGAGCGCAGACATCGGCCGTGACTCACCAGGATGTGCTGGATATTCCCAAGCCAGGCCTAGGCCGCTCTTCCTGGCCTTCTGAATCATCCATGGAAAAAAAAAAAAAGGGATTAAAAAAAAAAAAAAAAAAAGCCATCCCTCTGTTGCCAGCGGTTTTCCATCTGTTTTTAACTTGGGGATGGCCTTTGGATGGTAGGGGAGGATTTTTGTTGGGATTTAACTCCGCAAATGTCTTGGAATACGCACGGCAGCGTGGCTGGCCCCGGGATTTGGGGGGTTTGGCCTCTGGGATGTTTTTTGGGAATCAGGCAAGGAGAAAAGGCTCCGTAAAAATGGTGTGGATGTGGTGAAGGGGGATTTTTGGGGATCTGGGAGGGCTCTGTCTCCAAGGAAAAGGTGTTTCCTTCCGAAGGAAGGTTTTTCACATTCCCCTCGGGAATGCAGGGGTCAAAGCAGGGTCACTGCTGCTCCTGGGCTATCATCAGCAGGAAAACACTTTGGGAATTTACCCCGTGCCAATCTGGAGAGGTTCTGGCTGCTCCTTCCCTGGAAATGTCCAAGGATAGCCTTGGAACAACCTGGGATAGTGAGTGGTGTCCCTGTCCGTGGAAGAAAGGTTGGAATGGGATGATCCTGATCCTTAAGGTGCCTTCCCACCCAAACCATTCCATGATTCCACGTTTTTCCCTCCTGCAACCCCCTAC
Organism: Aegithalos caudatus; assembly: GCA_013389925.1. Lineage (NCBI taxonomy): Eukaryota > Metazoa > Chordata > Aves > Passeriformes > Aegithalidae > Aegithalos > Aegithalos caudatus. The sequence goes on along the minus strand of WEIU01001155.1, from coordinate 223,811 downwards.
CCTCACACAGGGAATCTTTCCAGCTTTTCCCTGCCCACATTTGGGTATTCCCTGTGTCCAGCCCGATACTTTCTAGTGGAAAGGAATTTTTCCCTGTGGATGAGCCTTTCCTTTGGAGCAGAGGAGATTCCTTGCAGGGAAAGAACCAGGGAAAGATCCATTATTGATGGATGGATCACACAGAATCCAAATCCGAGGTTGAATTCACATTTTTATGGCAATTCCCATCCAGACCAAGTAAAGGAAACTTGGGAATGATGATGCTATTGCACCTGGAATGTCAGGGGCTGCTGATATTCCACAGGATCTGGATTTCTCTGCTCATTTTGAGCAGGGATTATTTTGGTTTTTTTTTGGAGAGGCCACTGAACCTGGAAAATTTGGGAGCCAAATTTGTGCCTGTCCTGGCCCAGGCAGCGAATCCGTAGCCAAGCAGTTAAAAAACCTGGATGGAAAAAGCAGGGAATATTTCAAGGAATCGCGTGCAAGGGACTATTTTTGAGGGAGATTCATGGCCTGGATAAATCTCAGCTGGAGAAGAGCTCTGGATCTTTGGAGGGAGAAATGATGGATTACAAAGGGATCCCAAATCAAGAAATTCCTGCTGTGGTATAGAAAAAGGATTAGGAAAATATCCTTCCCATGGAATTAAATAGTTCAGGATTGGCTAGAGCATGGCAAGGAAATTATGGATAACCTGGAGATTTCCTTTGGAACATCAGTGGGATGATCAAAGAGATGACACTGAAGTAAAGCTTGGATGAATCCAAAGGAATGGGTGAAGGAAAAGCGAATTGAAGACTTGGAATTTATCAGGAATTACGAGGAGAAAGGAAATAATTTATGTCCAAAACTTTTCCAAAGGAAGTTTTGGTAGGGATTTAGGTTCACCTTCCTGAGTTGAAGGAGACAAAGCTCCTTTGGGAAGAGAAGTTGGAATCTCCATCACTCCAGGCTTTAGGAGGATGCTGGATCTACCAAAAATGTCCAGGAGAAAATGGGAGCAGAGGACAACCTGGAAGATCTCCTGGAATTCTCTGGCACTTTGCTGATTCCGAGGGACAATCCCACAGGAATGGGCGTTCCCAGGAAGAAATTTTCCAAGGAAAAGTCACAGAAGGAAGGCTGAGGTGTCCCTGAAGTTCCCACTTGTTTTCATTTTGCAACCAAAACCTGACACCCACCAAGGGAATTTCCCTCTCCCTCTCCCTGGCTCGGGATGAGGAAACATTTCTCCAAAATTTTCTTCTCCTCCTTTCCCTATTTTTCCCCTTTTTTTAATTTTTCCCTTGGGAGACCACAGGCAATCCGGGCCCTATTTCAGGGAGCTCCAGGGAATTGCCGGTGACTCAGGAGGATGCAGAACATTTTCCGCCCTCGGAGCCACGGGGTGCTGGAAATCCCAGGAAATTTTGGAAAAGATGGGAAAAAATGAAAAATATCCGGGAATTTCTGGCACTAAATCCGGTCATGGATAGGTCAAGGTCGGAGCAGGCAGCTCTGGACAGCCACATCCCAGTTGGATTTTTGGGAAAATGTGGATGTAGAGTTTTCCATGGATGGAGCCTTCCTTGTTTGCTCCATTGTGTCTCAAGGAACAAAATGTCCTTTTCCAAATCCATCCCAATTTCTGGAGGAAAGGTGCTGGATTCCAAGGAAATCCAGTTGTTCCTCTGTTTCTCCATCTCCATGAGGCTCCGGTGCCTTGGGAAAAAGCTCTGGAGCTGAAGGGGGTGACTGGAAATTCCAGCAGGAAGGAATATTTTATCTGGTGGACATTCCTACTCTCAGGTGTTGGAAGGCACCTCTGGAAAAGGGATCTGATCTCCCAATGGATATCTGGGAATTGGATCCTGGACTGACCCACCTCTCTCCAAGCACATCCCGGGTGTTCAGCTCCGTGTCTTTGCTTCCCAGGAGGTCCTGGATCCCTCTGTGTGGGAAGGATCCAATCCCAGACATTGGATCAAGTCCCTGCTGGCTGGGAGAACCCTGGAATGCCGTGAGAGACCGGGATGGGAACAATCCAGGAGCTGGGATGTGAAGTTTTCCCAGCTGAGTGATTCAGAGGAGCAGAGCCTGGGGCGGGGGCGACAGCAGGGAATGAGATCTCCCATGGGATGTGCCACCACCCCGGGACAATCTGGAAGGGCAGACACCTGGAATTCCAGAGCCTGGTGCTTGGAATATTCCCACCTCTTGGATATTCCCACCTCCAAACCGGACTTTTCCAGCAGGCAGGAAAAGCAGAGCCTGTCCTGGCCACCACTGAGTGACCTCGGAGTGACCAATTCCAACCGGGACATGGCAGAGAACTCCACATCTCCCTTTTTCCCTTCCCTTCCTGCCCTTCCTTGTTTTTCTTTCCTTTATAAATAGAACTGGCTGCCTTTATGCCAATAAAAACCAGGCAAATTTCAGGCTGTTCCCTGTAATTCCAAACCTGCCCAGGGCTGGAATTGTCCCAGTAGGGTCATGAACTCTTTTCCATACATCCCAGGCCTCTATTTTTAACTGGGAGCTGGCACTGGGACATTCCAATTGCTGTTCCAAGAGGAAAATCAGGATCAGAAAATTGCCTGAAACTTCATTGCTGTCCCACATTCCCAAGAAATCAAGGCTGAGGTGTTATCCTCGGAACAGGGAAAAGCAGGATGGCTTCCAGAGAACTTAAGAATCATGGAATACGTTGGGTGAGAAGGAAATTAATGATCCAGTTCCAATCCCATCCATGGGCAGGGACAATTCCCACCATCCCAGGTGGATCCAACCTGGCCTTGGGCAGTGCCAGGGATCCAGGGGCAGCCCCAGCAAATCTGGGAATTCCAGCCCAGCCCCTCCCCACCCTCCCAGCCAGGAATTGCTGCCCAAGATCCCAGCCCAATCTCCCCTTTCCCACTGGAAGCCATTCCCTGGCTCCTGTCCCTGCATCCCTTGTTCCCAGTCCCTCTCCAGCTCTCCTGGAGCCCTTGCAAGGACTCTCAGCATTCCCTGCAATTTTCCCTTCTCCAGGGGAACATTCCCAGCTCTCCCAGCCTGGCTCCAGAGCAGCTCCATGGATGAGGATTCCAGCCCTGCCCTGGGCAGCTGTGCCAGGCCTGGAGATCCCTTTCCATGAAGAAATTTTCCCCAATATCCAACCTAAACCTGCCCTCCTCCATTTCCTCTCCTCTTGTCCTTGTCCATCCCACCCGGAGCAATCTGGAAATGGGGAACCAAAGGGAACAAACCTTGGGAGCTCTTCTAGCTCCATGCCAGCAGGGAATGTTGTTCCCAAAACCCTTTGTCCCAAGGGCTCGTGACCACGGGGACTTCCCAAGATCCACGGGGAGGGCAGAACTTCCCTCCGTGTGTCCAACCAGGACAAATCCCACGTGCCAAGGCAGCCTTGGAAGAACATTCCTTTCCTTTCCGGCCCCACGCCCTGCTTGACTCATCCCAATCCGTCCCCATTCCCTCTTTTCCTCCAGGAGATGACTCCAAAGGCAGAATTCCTGGCCAACATCTGGAGCTCGGTGGCCACACGAAGGCCGGGAGCTGCTGGAGCCGGAGTGTCCCAACATCTGGAGAGCTGCTTGCTCCCAGCTCAGAGGCCTGGAAAAGTTTTTATCCAGCAGAAAGTGCCGGAATCTCCCTTGGGAACGAGAGGTATCTACAAGAACTTTCCTGTTTTTCTCTTTTTCCCTGGATTAGCAAATCTACGGAGCAGGAGCAATGTGAAGGCACGGAATATGGAATAGGAGGAACGTGAACTCATGGATTGGCTGGAATGTGGTTTATTCCCATCGCTTTTTGGGATGAGGGGGATGTGAGGAGGATGGAGAAGGAAAGGAGGGAGGGTTTTTTTCCAGGAGCTCTGTAGGAAAATTGTCCATGGGAAGGTCTGGGATGGATGAGGAGGTTTTCCTTCCATGAACAGCCAGTGATCTGAGGGAAGATTTTCCTGGAATCTCCCTCAATCCCGTGGTTTGGATCTCCCATCCCTGCAAACCTTCCTGAGGGAAACATCCAGATGAGATCCATCTTTGGGAATAGTTTAGGAAGTGGTGGTCCTCCTGCTTTGTCCTCCCTTCTCATCCTGGATTTGATCCCTGAATCCTTGGGTGTTTATGCCAGGAGTTAGACTCTGGTGATCCCCATGGATCACGTCCTTCCAGGGTGTTCTGGGATTCCATCATTCTGTAATTCCATGATAACGAGGGGTGTGATCCAATCCCCTGTGCACGGCCAAGAATCCATGGGATACCTGAGGTACCCACATGGGAATGGTTGGAGCAATGGAAGATCCTGGGAATTCTGTGCTGGAAGGCGCAGAGCAGCGGATGGAGCCAATTCCCTGGAATTCCACTTTTCCAGGCATGTGAGACGTGCTAATCCCCGTAATATTCCCAGAACACGGAAACACCATCCACAGGCAATTCCATGAGCTCTTCCAGGGACCAACTTCCACATTATTCCAGGTGGAAATATTCCAGGTCCTGTCAACCCCGCCCCCGTGCCTCAGTTTACCATCTCCAAGCCCAGGTGGCTTGTCCCTGTGCCACGGATTTGGGATTTTTTTGGGATTTGGTGGTGGCAGCAGCCAGGATGGGGGAGAGAAGTTCTTTCCATGGAAGCAGAAGGAAATTCCTTGCAGTTTCCAGAAGCAGCCCCTGCAGTGCCCTTTTCGTGCCGCTTCCCAGGGAGAAATCCTGGGAATGCTCAAGGGTTTGGACACCAGACCTAAGGGAAAAGGAGTAGGGAATGGTGGCAGCTTTCCCTTCTTTATTCCTGACATTCCTGACCTCGGCTCTGCTCCGATGAGTCACCGCAGTGACTCACGGGCCGTGGTTCATCCCTGGCATTTTCCCCCCCTTTTCCCGGGATTTGTGCCACGAACTCCTCCAAGCTCCTCGGAATTGGTTTCAGTTTTAGTGAGAGGAGAGAAGGCTTCGTCCAAATTCCACCAATTTTCGGGATCCTGGGAGCTGTCTGGAGGGAATTCCGAGGACATTTTGTGCATCCCTCCTGTCCAGGTGCTTCCCTTCCCTTTCCCTCCCGTTCCATATCCCTCAGATCTCCCACCCCATGGATTTTGCTCCAATAAAATCTGAAATTCCTGGTTTCCTTGGATCACTCCAGGACACTTTGGATACAGGAGCAGGGGATGATGGCTCGGAGCTGGAATTACACAAGCAGGATAGCAGTCCAAATTCCAGGTTCCAAAGGGATTTCCACTTTGTCTATCCTATCCTTAGAAATAGGATTGTCTCTCTGTGCCATGGAATTCCATGTCCAGGTCTGGGCCCCTCAATTCAGGAAGGACACGGAAGGGCTGGAGCATTTCCAGGGAAGAGAATGGAGCTTGGAAAGGGCTGGAGAATTCCTGAGGGAGCTGGGAAAGGGGCTCAGCCTGGAGGAAAAGAGGAGCCAGAGGGATCTTTTCCCTCTCCAAAATTCCCTGGCAGGAACAGGGAGCTGGGGGGAATTTGGGATCTGATCCCAGGGAACAGCACTAGGGAATGGCCTCAGGCTGTGCCAGGGGAGGCTCAGGTTGGACATCAGCAGGAATTTTCCCATGGAAAGGGTGCTCAGGCACTGGAATTACCCAGGGAATGGTGGAGTCTCCATCCATGGAGGTGTCCAAGGAACTCCTGGATGTGGCACTCAGTGCTGTGGATGTGGCAGGAAGTTTTTCTGGGAATCTGTGCCATGGCCTCACAGGGAAGAATTTTTCCAGGTGTTTAGGAATTTTCCCTTCCCTTTGTGTGCTTTTTTACTGATCCCAAGTGGATCCCAATTTTGTCCCTACGTTGGTTTTTGGGATCCCACTTTGAAGCCTCTTCTTCTCCTTGGGACTGTGGGAGCCAATCCCTCAATTCCAGGGATTCTCCAAACTTTGGGAGTCAATCCCTCCATTCTAGGGACTCTCCAAGAGAAAATTCCTCAATTCCAGGGATTCTCCAAGTGCCAATTCCTCAATTTTAGGGATTTTCTGAGAGCAAATTCCTCAATTTTAGGGATTTTCTGAGAGTCAATCCCTCAATTCTAGGGATTCTCCAGGAACTAATTCCTCAATTCCAAGGATATTCCAAGAGCCAATCCCTCAATTCCAGGGATACTCTGGGAATATTTCCAGGTACTCTCTGAAATTTCCTGACAGGAGGGTGCAGCCAGGTGGGAATGTTCTCTCCTCCCTGCTATCCCTGGATTTATTTATCCGCTCCTGGAGCTGGAAATCTTTCCCTTGGAGCACAGCCCTCGCTTTTGCTGAGGGCTCTGCTCCAGGAGTGGAAGCACAAGGATATTTTTCTTTTTTTTTTTGGGATTCAGGAGGACAAGAGGTCCCAGAATCCTGTTTTCCAGAGGAGAGCAATATTTCTGACTTCATTCCCCAATGCCAAGTTAGTGAAAGGACAGCCTGGAAATGTCTTGGAAAACAAGAAGGAAAGAAAGGATTGGATTCCCAGACCTACCTGGCTCCTGTCAGGAGAGTGGGAGTTTTCCATATTTCCCAGGAAATCACCAAAAAATAAAATGTGCTCCTAAAATTGATTGGTTGGGATTTGAACTCCTTCGGAGCAAGGAAAATCCTGGATCCGCTTCTGTTTTTTGGGATTATTTGGGTTATAAAAGGAATGTGTCGATTTTCCTCTCGTTCCCTAAGGGGGAACGGCTTCCCAAGGAATGGATAGATGGGATATTGGGAAGGGATCATCCTGTCCCTGTTCCCTGGGAGTAAATCCCGACTCCCACCAGCTCTTCCCTCCTGCCAGGGAATTGTGGAAAACCAGAAATTCCCGCCAAGCCTGCATTTCTCCACCTGGAGAAACACTTCAACCATGGGAAAAACCTTGGGAAAGCACATCCTGGGATCCATTTCCCCTTGGATTGGGATCCCTCAGCCAGAGCAAGGCGAGTTTAAGTGGTCTGGACTAACAAAGACCGGGATCAGCCCAAAAATCAGGATCCTGCACGGACAAAGTTTACGGAGAAAGCAGAGCACATTTTCCCATTTTTTTTTCATGGGATTTACTCAATATCAAACCATTCCAAAAAAATACTTTGAATATTGATAAAACCTAACTTTCATTGGAATTTAGCAATCCCTCCGGAAATTTTCCCCAGAAAGTTCAGGATCTTTGTGTGGGCGCCGTCACCAAACACTGATCAACCTTGGCCTGACCTTTTTGAGGTAAAAAACCCCAAAAAAGGTCAAATTCCTCTCGGAGTGAAAATTCCAACAACGCCGGTACAGAAACGAGCTCAAACCCCAATATTCGCCTTGTGGGTTTTAAAAAAATGTGGAAAATTGCGGAAAATGGGAAAAACCGGGCACAAGATTGCTTGAAAATCTGTAAGAAACGATTTTTCCATGTCAAGTGATCCCACGGGAAAGGAGGAATGCGGAATCCATGTTCCTTGTCCCTTTTTCCTAGCGGGACAAAAGGAACAAACAAACACCCGGCAAATAAAGATCATTTTCCTGCTGGGAGCATGTGGTCTATCTCATTCCCACTTCATCCCAGAAATCCTGCTTTTTCCAAGCCCTTGTGCAGCAGAATTCCTGGCTCTGGGCCTCCCTGCTGCCAGCTGAGCCCCCGGATTCCTTCAGATTCCTTCCAAACCACCTCTGGGACAGCTTTCCTCCTGGTTCTCCGGCCACTTTCCCTCTCTGAGGTTGCTTCCCTTCCCAGGAAAAGCGTGGGATTCGCTGCTCCGGTTGGGAAATGCTGGAGGAGGGCCTGGTTGGGAGAGGAAACCCGATCCAGCTCCTTTCCTGGTGGTTTGGGGCACGGATCCCTTGGATCCAAGCCATGGGATTGTTGAGCAACCCTGGGTGAGTGATGGAGGCAAAATCCGCTGGAGAAATGAGGTTTCCATGGAGGCCCTGCAGCCCAGCTGTGGGAGCGAGGCTGGAAGTTTGGGATTTGTGGGATTTGGGAGGGGAAGGAGACTCATCCCTGGGCAGGCTGGCCCAAAACCACAGTGGTCAGGCCCTGAACTCTTGATCCCAAAATCCTTGCTCTGGGAATGACCTTGACTCATCCCTTGTGGTTTCCTGGAGGGATAGAGGGAAAACCAGGATCCAAGTGCCTGGAATTCTAACAGGGCTCCCACCAAGGAGTTTCTGCACCACTATGGGTGTTGCATGTCCTGGGAGAAGCTCCAGATCTTGGGAAAAAGCAGGGAAGTGGGAGGTGGGATGGGGAAATCCAGATGGATCGGGTTGGAGGATCAGCCTGGGCAGCGAGGTGCATCCACACCCTGTGCCTGGTGCAGACTGGGAAGGAATGCCGGGGATTTTTCCCTTAAAAAAGCAATCAGGAAAAACTGTTTTCCTTCCAATGGGAGCCTGGACAATCATGGAGCAGGACTCTGGAATGATAAAGGAGATGAATGGAAAATCATGGAATGATTTGGGTGGGAAGGGACCTCAAAGACGATCTAATTCCAACCCCAACACCTCCTGCTATCCCAGGTGGATCCAAGCTGGCCTTGGGCAGTGCCAGGGATCCAGGGGCAGCCCCAGCAAATCTGGGAATTCCAGCCCAGCCCCTCCCCACCCTCCCAGCCAGGAATTGCTGCCCAAGATCCCAGCCCAATCTCCCCTTTCCCACTGGAAGCCATTCCCTGGCTCCTGTCCCTGCATCCCTTGGCCCCAGTCCCTCTCCAGCTCTCCTGGAGCCCTTGCAGGGACTCTCAGCATTCCCTGCAATTTTCCCTTCTCCAGGGGAACATTCCCAGCTCACCCCCCAAAACACCAAGGACTCATCAGGAAAACCTGCTGGAACTTCCTGTTGCTTTTCCTTCGCATTCCCACGTGTTACCAAAATCCATATTTCTTCTCTCCCATCATAAGAAAAACACTCCTGAGCAATAAAAATTGGGAATAACATCCCTGAAGGAGCTTTGGTTCTGCTCCCAAAAAAGCCCTCCTTCCAAACCCCTCCCATTTCTATGGATGGGAACAATGATCCCGGGTCAAGATTTCCAATGCCAGGCTTTTTTTGGAGTCAGAAATTCCAGTCCAAGGCAGGAACGAAGGAAAGAATTTTGTTTTCTTAACCCCGACAAAAGAGCAAATTTCCAAAGGCCAGAATTTCCCGGGAATTAGAAATCCTGAAATTTGGCTGGTATCACTTCCGAGCCTGGTAGCAGCTGTTGCGCCAAAATTCGGGAATAAATAGGATTTTTCCAGGCTGACTCATCCCAAATAAAGGAGCCACTGTGTTCGAGCCAAAAGTGAGGAGATTTGCCCTTTCCTGATAAATTATTGAGGAATTTTACCTGGGAGCAGTTGGATTTTCCAGCCCTTTTTTTCCCCCCAAGCTTCCTGTCTTTTATTCTCGCCTCCTAACGAGGTATTAATGAGCTGCCGGTGGTTTCTTTAATTAAGGGCAAAACCATTAATGGGATGGGAAATCTTCACCGGGATCCAGGTTTTTAATAAAAAAAAATAAAAAAGAGGGATGTGTTACTGGGATAAATCATTCCTGAAAATTTCCAGCTTGGAGCAGTTATTCCAGCGCCATCCTCGGGCTCTTTGTACCCATGGGAAGTGCTGGAGTTAATTTATGCACAGAATGTGGGAAGCCTGGGTGGAATTTTTTGGGGATAATCAGGAGAAAATTCCACTTTTTTTTTTTTGTTCCCATAGCTTTGTGCCATTTATCCTTTCCCGAGGAATGGCTTGGGGAGAAAAATGGATCATGGGAAAAGAGATATGGCTTGAAATTCCTCACCTGGATTTATTCCCAAGTTTCACTGGGAATTTATTTCCAAGTTTCCAATTTCACCCTTCCATCCGTGACAGAACCTTCAGATCTCCCAAAATTCCTGATTTCCCATTTTTTCAGGGAATCACCAACAAGTTGGGAGCCCCACAAATGGAATTCTTTGGAAGTGCAGAATGAGAAAAAAAAAAAAAAATCCACACTTGGAACTCAGTTTGAGTTTGGATCTGACTCCAGACTTGGAGTCGGGAATGTGAGAGCAGAAATTCCAGGAACATCTTCCAACCTGGTTTATTCCATGATTAGAACAAACCTGCCTGTATGGAGCTAAAAATCCTGGTCACCAAAATATCCTGGAATTCCATGGGAATTATTCAATTCTCACAACATTCCCCATATCTACTCTGCCAACTCCTTATCCATCTGAAATTCCATGTGTACAAAGGGATGTCGATCATTGGGAGGGATGATTCCCAAAGCTATAAATGCTGGGATGTGCCAAAATCCCAAAGTTTTCTGCTTTAATCCTTGCCATATTTGATAGCTGGGAAGCTCCAATCCTCTCTCATTCCCAGAAAAGCTTTTAACAAATGGGGATCCCAGAAATATCCATGGAATTTGTGGATAGATGGAGGGAAATGAAGATTTTTTCCCCATGATTTGGGCTTGGAGTTGATTTTCCACCTTTTAAAACCCATCCCTAAATCACCTCTCCCAGTTTTCCCAGATCTCCATCCTTAAATCCCTCCAGGGATGGGACATCCACACCCCCTCTGGAAAATCTCATCCAAAGGGATGGAGCGAGGTCGTTCCCATCCTTTTTTTAGTTGGTGTTTGTGATGATTCCTGAAATAAAAATCCCAAACCTGCGGGATTTTTCCCTGAAGATCAGCTCTGGTGCCCTTGGCACAGAGGCTGGAGCTGCTCTGCATTCCCATTTTCCTGCTGGAATCAAGCAGGGAATGATTCCTCGGCCTCTCTCCCCTCAGTTCCCTCATGGAAAATCCGGCTTTAAATACCCGGATAACGCAGGGAATCATCGGACTGGCCGTGGTTTCCTCTGGGTTTGGCCCCAAGAACTTTGGGATTCGGATCAATCCTGCCCATCCCAGAGGGAAAAATCTGCAGGCACACGGAGCTGATCAGGCTTTGTGGGGTTTTATTTTTAGGGATATTATCCCGATGTTTTAAGGATTCCACGGTCTCTCCCTCCAAACGCCGGGAGTGGCACAGCTGACCTTTAGCAGGCTGTAAACCGATCCCTCTTCCCACTTTTCTCTTGGAGCCAAACGGCTCCGGGGAGCCAAGGATGACCCAATCCCGGAAAAACTGCGGCCTTTTAAACCCGACCTGTTGATAAGGAATTTCTGGGATGGATGGGTGGATGGGAACAAAGGACGGACACGAGCCGGCGCTAAGCTCCGGAATTGGAATATAAACACACCAAAAAAGAAAGGGGGGGAAAAATCCGCCTGGAGGAGCCACAGGGAAAAGGGTGGGATCCAAGATCCATAAAAATGTGGTTTTCCAGGGCAGGCAGCTAAATATAAAAACCCTATGGAGAACCATAAATTCCTAATAAATGGGATTGAACTACTGGAGAGGAATCAGGCCCGGGGAAAGAGCAGGAAAGCTGGGAATGAGCTGAGAGCTCTTTGGGATGTGGATTTTGGGGGATTCCAGAACCGGATTTGGGCCCTGGATCGGGATTTGGGGAATGGTGTGGGAATTGAAGGTGTTCCCCTTGCTCCCAGAGGGAATCCCACAGATCCCAAGGGATAACCAGGAATAATTTGGCTCTCATGGACATGAAGCCACTGGAACATGGAATTTCACTGGGACCCAGGAGAAGGATTTAGGACCAGTTCCAAATGGATTTTCCTACTTTTCCCAGTCGAGCTGAGCTGGGCAATGAATCACTAAATCCCACGGAATTCAGTTTGGGATTCTTCCTGCTCCTGTTTTAAGGATGAACTGTGGCACCTCTGCCTCTCCCAGTGGCCCTCAACTTGGGCTTCATGGAATTTGTCACCACAACAGGCAGAGAATTCCCCAAATTCCAAGTTTTTTCCGTATCCTGAATGAATTCCAGATCCATAACTACCGCGAGATAATTCCATCCCAAACTCCTCCCTTGGAATTCCATGTGCCTTCTGCACTTCTGAGTCCCTTTTCCTGTCCTTTAGCCTCTGGAAGTGTTCCCTTGTTGGTTTTTCCAGCCTTTTGACTCCTCTTTTCCCTTTGGCTCCTGGCTCAGCCCTGATCCCTGCAGGATTTTCGGGATGCAGAAGGAATTTGGATCCTTGTCGTCCTCCACTGGAGCTCCCATTTTCCCAGCTCCGGGATCAACGACTCCCACTGCCGAGCCTGCCGGAGCTGGGTGAGAATTCCTGGCTCTTCTTCCCAGTGTTTTCCAAGGCCAGCGAGGCCGGAGCAGGGAGCTCATTAACAGGGAGACTCCGTGAGCCAAGAATTCATTAGGGAAAGAAATAATTGGGATCTTCCCAAGGCGGCTTTGCGCAAACAGAGCCGGGAACGAAGGCAAGGAAAGGCCGGAACGGCGGGGCCGGCACGTCCCGGCTCCCGGATTTTGTAGGGAATCTTTGTTGGCGGTGACGATCCCGGGTTTGGCTCTTCCCGAGGACAAATGTCCGGGAACGCTCGGTGACGTCACCGCCAGCCCTGGCCTGGATGTCACCTCTTGTCCCTGCGTGGCAACAACAACAACAACAAAAAATCCGGGATGGGCACGGCCGGGAAAGGCCTCATGGAATGAATTCCCAAGTTTTCCAAAGGAAAAATTCCCGCCTTCCGAAGATCGGTGCTGCATTCCCAAAAGGTGGATGGGATATCCAGAAAAATAAAAATGGGAGGGTTCAGGGTGGGCTGGTCCTGGTATCCAGGGCCAGCCTGGAAAATGTTGTGGGATTTTTTATGAATCTTTTATTTTTTATATAAAATTTAGTTGTAATTTAAANCATTTTAAATGAATTTTTGTAGAATTCTAAATATAATTTTAAAAACTCAAATAAAATTTCAAATATAACTTCAAATACAATTTATTTTTTTTACCATTTTAATTAATTCTAAATGTAATTTTAAAATAATTTAAAACATAATTTAAATATATTTTTGAATATATTTTAAACACATTTAAAAAAACCCCATTTGAATACACTTTCTACAAATTATTTTCATTAAATGTAATTAAAAAATACAATTTAAATATGATTCCTAATGTATTTTCAATATAATGCTGATATAATTTTCAATATGTTCTATATAATTTGATATATACTTTTCAATATAATTTTAAAGTATATTTTTGAACATAATCCTAATTGTAATTTAAAAATATAATTTAAATATTATTTCTAATGTATTTTTGATATTATTTTGATATAATTTTCAATGTGTTTTATGTAACTTAAAATATAATTTGAAAAAAAAATTAAATTTTAATAGATTTAAAATGTAATTTTAAATTATATTTTAAATATGAGATTCTCAATGGAGCAGATTTTAATTTTAATATATTTTATCTCTTTATCTGTTTTAATCTATTAATTATTAATTATTTATCTATTTTCATCTATTTAAAATATAATTCTGAATTTCATTTCAAATAGAATTCAAAAACGTATTTTAAACATAACATAAAATATAGATTTTATATAATTCAACATAAATTTTTTAATACAATAATATTTCTGGAGAGCAACACATCTTTTCCCAGCTAAACCAAATCCAGCTCTCCTGGAATTTCTGATCCCCGCGGGAGACCTTGGTCTGCTCCAAAATTCCAACTTTTTTGGAATTTTTTGGGCACAGAGCACGAGAACAACCAAGGGAAAATTCCTCCCACGTAATTATCATCCATTAATCCCAATATAAACAGGGTTTTTCCCTGTGTTAAAAAAAAAATATGGTTTTTCCTATGGAAAACCTCTTCCATCCTGGTTTTCCATGATTTTATCACGTTCTCCAGGAATTCTGTTGTTCCCAGTGCTGTTCCCGTTTTCAGTCTCTCCGCGATTTCCCGCTCCCGCATTTCCAGCCGTTCCTGCCCCTCCGAAGTTTAAGGTCACCCAAATTTTCCTGTGCGTTTATGGACAAGACCGGATAAATTTTAGCCTCTGGAAAAATGGGATAATCTTGGATCCCAACCCTCTCCACCTAAAAACATCAGGAGCGCAGCAGGGTTTTCCTCCCCTCCTTTGGAAATGTCTGGAATTACCTGGAGAAGGGAAATTTGTGAGGGGCAGCTCAGCTCTGATGCAAAAATTCCCTGTTCCAAACTCGGATCAAAGCAGGGGAGGACAAATTCCAAAAGTCCCTGTGGGCCACTGGGAAAGGGGAGATTGGGCTGGGATCTTGGGCAGCAATTCCTGCCTGGGAGGGTGGGGAGGGGCTGGGCTGGAATTCCCAGATTTGCTGGGGCTGCCCCTGGATCCCTGGCAGTGCCCAAGGCCAGGTAGGATGGATTTGGATCCACCTGGGATGCTGGGAATTGTCCCTGCCCACATCAGGGGGTAGGATTGGATGGGATTTAAGGTCTTTTCCAACCCAAAGCATTCCAGGATTCTGGAGCTCTTTTGCTTTGGGAGAGCTGGGAATGTTCCCCTGGAGAAGGGAAAATTGCAGGGAATGCTGAGAGTCCCTGCAGGGGCTCCAGGAGAGCTGGAGAGGGACTGGGAACAAGGGATGCAGGGACAGGAGGCAGGGAATGGCTTCCAGTGGGAAAGGGGAGATTGGGCTGGGATCTTGGGCAGCAATTCCTGCCTGGGAGGGTGGGGAGGGGCTGGGCTGGAATTCCCAGATTTGCTGGGGCTGCCCCTGGATCCCTGGCACTGCCCAAGGCCAGGTTGGATCCACCTGGGATAGCAGGAGGTGTTGGGGTTGGAATTAGATCGTCTTTGAGGTCCCTTCCCACCCAAACCATTCCATGATTTCCAGCCTCTAGGACACACTTCTGGGATCCTGGATCCTCCTGAGAGCTCCAGGCTCTCCCTGGCATTTGGGATCCTCCATTTCCAGGTGAAGAGTTCGAAGCTTCCCCTTGGGAATCTCTGAGGCGTCAGAATTCCCACCCCACCACGTCTCCCTTGGTTCATCTCCCAAAATTCTTCCCAAAAAAGCAACTCAAAAATCAAATGAAAGCGTTTGGAATTTTTCTTTCCAGTAAAATTTTTTTGGAGCAGAAAAAGATTTTTAAAAAAAATCATTTGGGAATAAAATCTTTTTAAATAAAAGTTTAGGATTTTCTGGCCTGATTGGAATTTGGAGCTCCAAAAAGCTCCTCCCACACAGGTCATTGTTAGAAAGTAAGTTAGGAAAAGTCCAAGAATTCCGAGAAGTTCCACATCCCATGGAATTCCTTCTGGATGTGGTGCCGTTTTTCTGGAATTTAGTGAAAACAAATCCTAAATAAATTCAGAGGAAGCGGAGCATCATTTCCGGATCGCTCTGGGAAGGAATTGTTCATCCTTAGAAAATTTTATCCTGATCCAGTCGATTTTCCCATTTCCAGCAAATTTTTTACCATTTATTTCTCCAGTCCATCCCAATCCAGGTGATGCTGGAGGCGCTGGAATTTTGGTGTTTTGTTGGAGGCTTTGAGCAGCAAAATTCCAGGGTTTGGGCTCCTCCAGCTCAGCCAGAGGTGATGGATGGATGATTCCAAAGGTTGGAAACGTGGCTGGAGCTCGGCTGTTCTGGAGTCTCAGCCAGGGACACATCCAACATTCCCAGCCTGGGAATGTCCCTGCCAGGGGACGTGGGAAGCAGGAACTGCCTCCAGATAAGGCCCTGTTACCTTTCCCTGCTGTTTTCTTGGAACAAAGAGATCCATACATTCTGAACCCTTTGACTTACCCCACTCCTTCCCGAGTTTTTTTCCAACCACAAGATTTCCCTCAGTTCTGGGTTTGGTTTCTTCCCATCCATCTTTTCTTTTTCCTTTTTTTTTTTTTTTTCTTTTTTTTTTTTTTTTTTTCTTTTTTTTTTTTTTTCCCCATTTTAACTCTCACCCTTCCTTGCTCCTCTCTCATTCCCTTTCTCCCAAGGCAGGGAAAAAAAAAAAAAAAAGAAAAAAAAAGGGAATTTAAATTCCAACCGCTCGCGGATGTCAAAGAGGCGGGAGCGGCTCCAAAGGCAATTTTTTGGGGAGTTCATCCAGAGGTCAAAGACGTTGGCAGCAGGACAAGGAAGAGGAAAAATCCAACCCGGGCCCTGCTGTGTCATCGCCATCCCACTTGGCCGGAGCGGGATGGGACCGGAATGGGGCAGGAATGTGGCTTTCCAAAGCTTTCCCACCCTTGGCTTTGGCCACCGGAGTTTTGGGGTGGCCCAGGAGGAGAGGGAATGGGAAGGGCAGCCAGGGAGAGTGGAAAGGAGGGAATTTCGGATGGATGCAGAGGCTGGGGCTGTTCCGGGGGGTGGGATGTGAGGAGGCAGGGTGGGATGGGAAAAGGGAAAAGCGGGATGGAGGGAATGTTGGGATGGAGGGGATGGGTGACAAGGTGGAAGGGAATGAGTCCCTGATAGGCAGGAAAAGGTGGAGATCCAAGGGATTTCCATGCCTACTCCTCCACGGGGCAAAAACTGGGATGTTCCCAGTTTCCATCAGCTCATCCATGGATTGGTGAGGTGCAGGTCAGCAAGGAGAGAGGCTCCCTCTCCAAGGAGCAGAAAACATGGAAAGAATGTGGGAAAAGCCAACAACTCATGGAAGGGTGGAGATTCTTACTCAGGAGAAGTGTCCAGGAAATCATGGAATCATGGAATGGTTTGGGCTGGAAGAGACTTTAGATCCCATCTCATTCCAACCCCAGCACCTCCCACTGGTCCAGCAGAACCTGGCCTTGGACACTTCCAGGCCTCTGTTCCTGGTTAGTCCCATATCCAAGGAAAATATCCCTTCTATGGAACCTTTCCAGCCCCTTTCACCCCACACTGGTGGATGACATCAGTTATTCCGTGTTTATCCGGGATGAGGCATTGTCTTCACGGATAATCCCTTGCCCAGCTGGGAATTTAAAGGTGACAGTTCCGCATTTTAGGATCTGTTCCCAATTTTTCCATGCTTTTCCATCTGGGTTTTTCCCGGTTTCTCAGGAGAGCCGTCAGTTCCATCAGGAGACATTTTCCTGGCTGACAACACTCCAGCTCCAGCAGCAGGACTCCCTTTGGAATGCTCATCCTTACCTATTTTCCATGGAACTGCTTCAAGAGGAGCTCCGAGTTTTGGTAAGAGTGGGACAAAGCAGGACGAGTTTATTCGGGATAGCCGGAATTCCAGAAGCGGATTTCAGCCCAGACCGCTCCATCACCTTGGAATGGCCTTGGGATCACATCATTCCTTTGATCCCAGCCTCATCCCAAACCTCTGGGAATGGCAGCTCATAAATCAGGGAAAAGAGGGATAAGCAGGCACAGCATTCCCTCTGTCATTCCTCCCTAAATTCCCTCTCCTTATTAAACACGGAAAAGTTCCCAGACTTCCCACAACACATGAGGGAAGCTCCATGGAGACTCCTGGATTTGTCCTGAAGGAGCAAGGAGAGAAAAGTCCTGGAGTTTTGGAATTTTTCTGCCTGTTATTAATAACAATAATCCATAAATTACCGGGATTTATGGAGGGGTCACTCGGAGTTTGGGCCGGGCCCTGGAAGAGGCTCCGGTGTGGGTGTGAGAACCTCTGGAAAAGGCCTCTGGAAACAAGGAAGGAGACAGGAATCACATTTTTTTGGCAGAAAGGAGTCAAGAGCTCCATCTTAAAAAAAAAAAAAAAAAAGGAAAAAAAAGAAAAAAACTCCACCGAAATAGATCCATGAAAAAAATAAACCCAAGGACATTTTTCTCTGGACTCCAAAAATAAACCATTGGAATATCCAGAGTTTGCTTTTTTAAGGGATTTTTTTTTTATTATTCCCCCATCCCTGGACATTTGAACGTCCAAGTTCTGGCAGTTTTCCTTAGAAAAAATATCCGGCTTTCTCCAAGCACTGATGGTAAAATGCAGAGGGAAAAATGGGAGAATCCAGAGCTTGGGAATGAGATCCGAGGCCTTTCACCTGGACATCGTCACCTCATCCAGCTCAGCTCGGGATGGCTTGGGAAGGTGCTTCTGGAAAGATCCCCCTGGAAAGACCTTCATGGAATCATGGAATGGTTTGGGTGGGAAAGGAACTTAAAGATCAGCGAATTCCAACTCCATGGGCAGGGACAACTCCCACTGTCCCAGGTGGATCCAACCTGGCCTTGGGCATTCCCAGGGATCCAGGGGCAGCCCCAGCAAATCTGGGAATTCCAGCCCAGCCCCTCCCCACCCTCCCAGCCAGGAATTGCTGCCCAAGATCCCAGCCCAATCTCCCCTTTCCCACTGGAAGCCATTCCCTGGCTCCTGTCCCTCCAAGCCTTTGGAAATTGTCCCTCTCCATCTTTTTTGAGGCTCCATCCAGGCGAGATCTCCCTGCAGGGGAGTGAGCAGCTTCTTTCCAACCACATCCTGCAATTCCCTTGCTGGGATGTCCCTGGAGCAGTGGGGGCTGCTCCAGCAATTCCCACAGAACAGGAGCCAGCTGGAATTTCCCATCCCAAATTAAAGCCCTTAAGTGGGGAGATGGGGATTTAGGGCTCCAAAGCCTGGCTTAGGGAAAATTCAAGTTTTAAGTCCTAAACCTGGGCCTCTCCAGCCCTTTTGTGCTTCCCTAATCCAAGAATCAGCACGAGGATCCCACTCTGGATAACGTGGAAAGGATAAAGATATTAAGGACAGCGGGGAGCTGGATGTTGTGAGGATGGAAGCCAAGGATCGGGAGCGGGAGCAGGAATCAAAGAAACCGGATAATAATTGAGGTGGAATTCCACCAGCGGTGTTCCTTGGCAGGCTCCCGCCGTTTGGGATGGCGGGGTTCCCCTCACCTTCCCAAATCCCGTGGGAATTGTGGATGAGGAGCAATCCCTCTCCAGTCCTCCGGCTCTTCCCTGTTTCCCTCCTGCTGCTCCCGGCAGATTTCCCGATGGCTCGGGAGCTCTCCGGGCGTGCATCGGAGCTTCTATATTTGCTCTCGGCCCCTGCCAAGATCAGCATTCCCAGTCTATGGAAAAATATCCGTCAGCCGGATGTAAAGGAATGGTGCGAGGAAGCAGAGCTGTGTCAAGGCAGTAGAAAAAAGTTGGCATCTTGGATTTTTCCACCCGGAGGTTTCTTTTTTCCCTACCTCAGGTTATCCAGGATAACTCTCAGGATCCCTGGAAGTCTCCTGATTTTAGCTGGAATTATTTCCACAGGTGAGAGGGGTGGGCCAGCTTGGGATACATCTGGGAGCATTCCAGGGAAACATTTCACGGTTCAGGTGGTTTTCCAGGTTTTTTCAGTTGATCTGAGCTCCAAGGGCTGGAGTGGGTCGGGAAGGGATGTGGCATTCCCAGGATGGTGACAAGGTGGGGTCAGGCACAGGTGGGACTCGATGACCTTGGAGAGCTTTTCCAGCCTTTCTGGGATTGTGGGAATTTCCTCCTCCTGACCGGGACCTGTGAAGCGCTGAGCACTGGAGCAACTCCCTGTCCTGACAGAGATGAAGGAATGGGAATGATCTCCGGGAATTTCTGAATCCCTCTGACATCATTCCACATCCTCTGAGAGCAGGGTGATGCCATTCCAAGAAGGTGGAAAAAGTTTTTCCTTTTTCCAGGAAAACAAAACAAAACACAACAGGGAGATTAAACCACATTCCTATCATCCAGCCCCTCCAAAATCAGCTCGGATTCCCTAAAAATCAGCAGGACAACGGTGACTTATGGAAGTCACAGGGAGGGACACAAGGAGAGGTGGTCGGAGTTTACCTGGAAGTGAGACCCATTCCAAAGGGTGAATTCCAGTGAATTCCCCAGGTTTTGGGGTTTCCCAAAGCTCACCAGGGCTTTGGGGTCATCATGGGGTGATTGGCAGTGGATCAGCCCCGGTGAAATCCCTGTCTCCATTTGGTATTCCCATGGGAAGCACAAAGGATCAGGAATCGGCATCCATCTCCATCCTTTCCTTGTTTAGATGTTCCCCTCCAGGAAAAGTCCCTTTTTCCCTAATTCTCACCCCAAATATCCTGTGAAATGTGCTGAGACACTCTGGCCACCTCCTTGGATCACAAATTGATTCCTGCTGGGGAATTCCGAGGGGCTGGAATACAGATGCATGCTTTGGATTTCAGGTTGGAAAAATTGGCCCCATTTCTGCTGGCGACCTTGTGGAATTCCCAAGGTATCCAGGGTCCTTGGTCCATGCTGTTATTCCCACCTGGACTATGCAGAAATGGGAGAGACATCCCTGAGGCAGCAATGATCCCAAAAAAATTAGGATTAGTAGGGAAAGGCTGATTTGCTTCCCGATTGCCTCGCTCTTCCTTCTGCACTGGGAATGACTCTCACGTGGGAAGGTTTTCCTTTGTTTTTCCATCCTCGTGTCCAACATTACAAATCCCCCTCTGTAAAAAATTCCTCAGGGATTTTTCCATTAGTTTTTGACTCCAATTGGAGCTGTCACTGAACTGTCTCTGCAGTCTGGATTTTTTTCCAACAATATTTGAGGAAGGATTGGGATTAAGCCAAGCAGGGAACATGGATGGGGTTTAACCCCTCTGCCAGTGCCTGGGAATGGGACAAGTTAACAATATTTGGAATAATCATGGAATTATGGAATCCTTTGGGTGGGAAAGAACCTCCAATCCCATCCAGTTCCAACCTGACCTTGGGCACTTCCAGGGATGTGGCAGCCACAGCCTCGCTGTCCCAGCTTTATCCAAAGAATTCCACCCCTTTGGATTTCTCATAATCTCATATATCCCATCTAAATTAATCCAGAGTTGCAGACCAGGGATTTGGTTGAATCCCATCCATGCTCTGCTGAAATACAGGGATCATTTTCCCCTATTTTGAATTTCCAAGGATTTTGCCATGAAAGCCCTTGGAAGTTTCACCGGGCAAACCTTGGGCTGAATTTCGGGAGATGAATTTTGAGGATGAGGAAGCAAATGAATCATGGATTTATGAAAAGAAAATGGGATTGTGGGATGCAGGAGAATCAAGGGATGTCTTTGGATTTTCCACAGGGTCTCTGAAAATCCTTTGGTTGGATCTTTCATCCTGCAGGAAAAGCCTTCCCCCCTCAGCTCCAGGCCATTCCCTTTATCCCGTCATTCCACACCATCCCTCTCTATCAAACAACCCCAGGTTTGGCTGCCTGGAAACATCAGGAGAAGCTTCCAGGAGGAAAACTTCCATGGAGGAGGTGAAGTGAGGATCTGGGAGGAGCAGGAAAAGGGGAATGCGGAGTCTCATTCCCGGAGCCAGCGGCCGGAGCCAAGGATCCGAGCGGGAGCGCTGACCCGCGGCCGCCCTACAGAAGCTCTCCCTGAAAACCTGGCCCGGGATACTGAGGAAGTTCTTTCCTTTCTTTCTTGGGAAGAATCTCAATGGATGAAGAGATTCCAGATGGCCGGCGGCCACCTGCCACCGGGATTAACAGTCCGGGCGGGATGCAAAGCCTTGGGAAGCGCCATCGTTCCCGCGCGCGCGGAAGCCAACAGAGCTTGGACCAAAGGAGCTAAATCCTCACCTTATTTCCTTTCTGGGAATTCGGGAAAGCATTACCCAGCATCCTCCTTGCTGCTCTGCCTTGAAAAACAATCCGGCCTGGAGCCCCGTGTCCCCTCAAGTGCCTGTATTCCTAGGATTTCGCTTGGAACGGCAACATTTGGAATCCATTATCCCATCGTTAATTTCCTCCGCTTTTTTTCCCCTCCCCAGGTTTCCGTGCCTCGCGCTGGATCCCGGCTCTCCGTGGTCCAAGCTTTGCTCCACCGGTTTTCCTGCAGCTCCATCGGTTTTTTCCGACTCCAGGAGCCTGGGTTTGCTTGGAGCGCAGATCCAAAGGTGTGTCCTGGCTGGAAAGTCACAGAACCAGACCTGATTCTCCCGGTTTTCCTACCCCGGGCTGGCCCCTGCCTCATCCAACCCCTCAGAATTCCAAAAAAAGGTCCTACCTGAAGAGGAGAGTCTGGAAAGAAACAATTCTGGTGGGGAAAAAAAAAAAGCCCTGGAAAGAAAACAAAGAGTTTCCCCCCTCTAAAAATAGAAAGGGAATTTATTCCTGGACTTTTGGGGGATGAGAATCAAGATCGTAAAATCATGGAATAGTGGAATTGGTTGGAAGGGATTTAAAATCATTTAATTCCACCCCCTGCCATGGGTGGGGCCAGCTCCCAGCATCCCAGGTGGATCCAACCTGGCCTTGGACACTGCCAGGATCCAGGGGCAGCCCCAGCAAATCTGGGAATTCCAGCCCCTCTCCCCTTGGAGGGAGGAATTTTTTTCCCAACTTTTAATCTCAAGTTGTGTCCAAGGCTCTGGTGTTTGTCAGGATAAGGTGCTCAGAGCCTGGTGATTCCATCCCATTCCATCCCAATCCTGAGATTCCACAAGGGTGAATAAACTCCAAACCTTTCAGGAAAATCTAAATGTGCTTCCTCCATAAAATAAACAGTTGGAATCTCCAGTTATCCATAGGTGACGTTTTCCAACAGTGGCTATAAGGACAGAACCCTTCCTCTAGGCCTGGATTAGGGGACCAATCCAAACCTGGGATCACCGGAATTCCAGGAATGAGGTCACTTGTGGATCAGCTGTGCCCAGAGACCAATTTGGTTTCAGACACCAAAATCTGGCTGGGAAAAAAAAAAAAGGGAATATGGAA
This sequence comes from Aegithalos caudatus, assembly GCA_013389925.1. NCBI lineage: Eukaryota > Metazoa > Chordata > Aves > Passeriformes > Aegithalidae > Aegithalos > Aegithalos caudatus. The sequence goes on along the minus strand of WEIU01001155.1, from coordinate 201,344 downwards.
TTATTAACTCCAAATGGCTCCAATTGTAGGGATTTTACACTGAGTGGATCCCATTCCTAAAGGAAGGATGGAAAAGAGGGAAAGGGGAGGAATGGTGACACAGCCAGAAGCCAAAGGCCTGGAATTGTCTGGAACAATCCCACATCAATGCCGCGGTGGGTTTGGAGACAATGCAGGAGCCAAATTCCTTCCCAGGTGGAACAAAGGAAAAAAAAAGAGGGATTTAGGGAAAATATTCCCATCTAAATTACTCCAGAGCTGCAGACCAGGTACAGCAGGAATTTGGTTGAATCCCATCCATGCTCTGCTGAAATACAGGGATCATTTTCCCCTATTTTGAATTTCCAAGGATTTTGCCATGAAAGCCCTTGGAAGCTCCACCAGGCAAACCTTGGGCTGAATTTTTTTGGAGATGAATTTTGAGGATGAGGAAGCAAATGAATCATGGATTTATGAAAAGAAAATGGGATTGTGGGATGCAGGAGAACCAAAGGATCTCTGGATCCCTTTGGATTTTCCACAGGGTCCCTGCAAAGCCTTTGGTTGGATGTTTCCTCCTGCCGGATATCCGTGGAAGGAATCTTTTGCCTGCTTTTATTTTTCTGCTGGGGAAAAAAAAAAAAAAAAAGTTTGGAGAAGGTTTGGGAATTCTTTTCCTCCTCCTTTTCCCGGCCTGCAAAATCCTGGAGATTTTCTGGCTGGGGAGAACACCAGGAAGAAGTTCTATGGAATTCTGGATCCCTGCTTCGTGAGGAACCACGGGGTGGGAGAGGCAGGTTGGAGGTCTGGAAGGGAAAACTCCAAAACCAAGGGAATTTTCCATTTCCAAGGAAAGGAAGACCCCAAAGCTGAGGAATATTTCCTTTTTCAAGGTCCAAAACAAATCCCTCAGGACCTGGAATATTTGCCACGCGGGCAGAATTCCCGAGCAAAGTAACAATGGTTAAAATATCTTGGAATTCCGGGGTGAAACCTCCCTCCAGGCAAAAGAAAGGATCAGCTGCAGCAGAACCAAATCCTGAATTTTCGGGGCTGAGGGGGGGAAATCAGGCTCCTAAATTAAGCTTCCAATCCTGCAGAATTCCTGGCAGAATTCCAGGCGAGAGGTCAGGAAATCAAGGCACTGCCGGGAGGGGAAGGGGCAGGGCAGAATTTAAATCGTATTTAGAGTAAAAAACCGGGAACATTTTCCTTTGATCTTCACGGCACAATTAAGGAACATTCCAGGCCTTCAGCCCCGGCTCAGGTTAACCAGGACCTGGAGATAAACTCCCGTTCCCTTTGGCTTGGGAATGCCATCCCTGGTTGGGACGGAGAGCTATCCCTTATCTGGGAGTGGCGGGGGCTCCCACGGAAGGAAATCTTTTATTAGGAATTTTGTTTTCCTTTGCTGCAGGCACCAGACTAAATAAACTCCGGGCCGGGATTTCGCGCGGTGTCGCTCCGTAGGCCGCATCCAAGGAACACAGACAATGCCGGTTTGCAGGAATGAAGGAATTTTAATAAAAACAACCCCCATCCCCCCCCCTAATTCCTTGTCAGCTCCTTGGGCTGGATTGTCCTGAAGAATTTATTTCATTTCTCTAAGTGCTGTTGACTTAGTGTTGGTTTCAGCACTTGGATTCTTGGACAGCCTGAATAAAAATCCCGTTTTCCAAGATAAATACATTATGCAAAGGATGACCTCGGTGCCTGCTCCGGCTGCCGGCTCCGGCTGCTTCCTCTTTCCAAGGAGATTGGGGTTTGGGGCTCGGCTGGATGGGAGCCCCAAAATCAAGGGGAGAGAGGGGGGAAAAATAAAAATGGGAAAGGTGGAGCCCGTTCCCGGTGGAGGAAGAGGCAGGGAAATGTCAGCTGGGATGGAGTGGAAGCTCAGCTTCCATGGATCTCTGAGGCTCCAAAGGGTTTTTTCCTTCTTAAATGAAGTTTTTTGGATAGAAATAAAGTCCTGCTCTGCTGATTCCCTTAAAATGGAGCGGTTGTGAACTTCCAGGGAGGTGGAAATTCCCAGGGGAATGCATTATGCATCCGTCAGAGGGAGAAAGGGGACGTGAATTTTCTGGATGCAGGGAAAAGAGAGGAAGGACCTGGCCTTGGTGGGGCTGGGGAGAACAGGAATTGCCTTCCCCTGGAATTGCTTTCCCCTGAAATTGCCTTACCCTGGAATTGCCTTCCCCTGGAACTGCCTTTCCCTGGAAATGCCTTTCCCTGGAATTGCCTTTCCCAACTNAAATTGCCTTCCCCTGGAATTGCTTTCCCCTGAAATTGCCTTTCCCTGGAATTGCCTTCCCCTGGAATTGCCTTTCCCTGGAACTGCCTTTCCCTGGAATTGCCTTCCCCTGGAATTGCCTTTCCCTGGAACTGCCTTTCCCTGGAAATGCCTTTCCCTGGAATTGCCTTTCCCAACTGGAATCGCTGAATGTTCCAATCACTGGATATCACAGGGCCACAAACGCTTCCCCCTGTCCCTTGTGGCATCACAAATCCAGGAAATCTCTGGATAATTCAGGATGGAAAAGCCCTCCAAGCCCATCCAGTCCGACCATTCCCAGCACTGCCAAGGCCACCACTGACCCATGTCCCCAAGGGCCACATCCACATGGATTTTAATCCCTCCAGGAATGGGGACTCCACCCCTGGGAAGCTTCTTCCAGGCCTAGCCAACCCTTTCCAGGAAGAAACGTTCCCAAATATCCAACCTAAACCTCCCCTGGCACATTTGAGGCCATTTCTTCTTGTCCTGAATGACAAAACCATTCCTTAGATCAGAGAATTCTGTGGGATTTTTTTGGGAAAAGCTCCCCTTGCCTGACACAAACCACTGCCTCTTCCTGATGGGTTTCCAACTTCATTCATCCCAGGATTCCAGCTGATTTCTCCTTGATCCTAAGAACTCCCAAACAATCCGGTGTCAGTTTCTGTCATCAGATCCCGACTATTCCAGGCAAACTCCAGGAGCTTCGGTTTCTCCTAACGAGCCTGAGGCTTAACGAGCCTCTAACCTGATATTCCTGGTAAATTAAAGAAGATGGAGAGGAGATGGTGGAAAAGCAGGAAAGAAATCAGGAACGCTTCCCAGGGTGGCGTGGTTAAAAGGAGGAGCCGAAATCCTGGAATTCCTTAGTTCCCAGTGACCGCCTCTGATCCAAAAAGCAGCTGAGGGATGTGACTCCAACTTTCCCAAATCCACGTGGGGATGGAAAATGACCCATCCGAGGAGCCTTTCCTCCTCCTTGTCTCCCCATCCCGGATCCTCTGTGACTCACGGCTTCCACCCATCCCAAAAAAACGGCTTTTCCCCATCCCTCCTTGACCTTTCCATCCCAATTTCCCCAGTTTCCCAGAAAACAGAGTCTCTCAGTCGAGCTCAGCTTCTGGAACCTCGGCGTATTCGATCCAGCACAATTTTAGGAAGGAATGGGCGAGGGAAGGGAAGAGGATGATTGGATCCAGGAGAAGAACCGTGTCCAGTAAAAAATTACAGGAAAAATAAGCGTGGGAAGGCAGAACATGAATCAGGTTTTGGCCTGGGAAGCAGCTCCCACCTCCTTTTTCTTCAGGAAAGGGAGAATTTGGATAACTGGGAGCGGCCACTGGAATTTCAGTTCACGTCTTCCCGCAAGGAAGACCCTCAGACGAATCCTGGCAAACGAATTTAGCCCAAACAGAGGAGAGGAGTTTCTATGGAATCACTGACAGCGGCACTTTCCGGAAAACTTTTTTTCCCCACCCAAAAAAAATCCCACCCAGAAAAAGCTCCTTTGCTTAATTCCACCTTCTGGAAAATTCCGTGTGTGTGGAGCAAGTTCCCACCCTGAAATCCCACCCAGAAAATGCTCCTCTGCTTAATTCCAATTTCTGGACAATTCAGTGTGCATGGAGCGAGTTCCCACCCTGTAATCCCACCCGTTAAAAGCTCCTTTGCTTAATTCCACCTTCTGGAAAATTCCGTGTGTGCGGAGCGAGTTCCCACCCTGTAATCCCACCCGTTAAAAGCTCCTTTGCTTAATTCCACCTTCTGGAAAATTCCGTGTGTGCGGAGCGAGTTCCCACCCTGAAATCCCACCTGGAAAATGCTCCTCTGCTGAATTCCTCTGGAATCCAAGTGGTGGAGGGAGCGAATTTTTAGGGGAAGCTTCTCAAGGATGGCTTGGTCTCATCCCAGCCTGGAAGAGATTCCAGGATTTTGGAATGGTCCTGCTCCCTCAGGTCCTACCAGCTGCTGGGTGTGACTCCTGGGTGCAGCCACAACCGCTTGGGAGCCGGATCCGAGAGTGGAAAACTCGGAGCAGGAAGGCCCCAAAAACCATTTCATGGCCAGGAGAAATCATTCCTGCCTGGATCATCCATGATACACTCAAGGATCCAACCAGATCTCCAGCTGGGAATGTCAGAATTCCACTTTCAGGCACGGAATGAAACAGAGAATAACAATTTATGGATTTTTTTTTTTTTCCTCCCCACTTCCCACTTGGATCCGCCCTTGCACGGAGATTTCTGGGTTGGGATTCAATTTGGGAACCCTGAAATCCACTGAGGGAGAGGCTGGAGGGAATCCCAGCTCCCACGGGGGTGCTGCCAGAGGATCCGGAGGCCTGGAATTACATCAGCCTCCTGCTGTGGGAGTTCCATGGCTCCCAAAAGTCCGGAGGGTTCCCAGAGGCTCGCTGGGATCAGGGATGGAAAAGCCTCATCCCACCAGGTCGCTCCTGGATTTTCTGGAATCTACAGTCCCTGGGATTTTGTCCTGTCCCGTTTTGGAAGCCCTCAAGCCCAGGGGATCCCACCGCTCCCACCGGGAGACCATTCCAAAGCTCCACACCTTCCCCTAAAGATATTTTCCTGAGAGTTCATCCAACTTTTTTTTTTTTTCCTTTTTATTTCACCTTGGGACCCTGATCCTTGGAAATCCTTCTGCTTCCACCTCTGTGGGTGTGGGATCAAGGGTCCCATGGGATGTGTGGATAAGGATTGATCACATTCCTCGTGATCCATGACCTTGGAGCAGACCAAGGATGTGGAGGGACTTCCTTCCCTACAAATCTCTTCCGAGGTTACTGGAAGCAGTGAGGGGGCTTTTTGGGAATGGCATTCCCAGGAGTGGGATGTTCCCCTAAAAAAAATCCTATGGAAAGGACCCCAGGCCTGTTCCCAGTCCTGTGGTCAGACAGGGAATAAAATCCTGGATCTGAAAGGAATCCCCTCACAGCGATGACAACGAGAAGTCGGAATTTCTCGGGGAATCATGGAAGGGTTTGGGTTGGAAGGAGCTTAAATCCCAGCCCATTCCCACCCCATCCATGGGCAGGGACACCTCCCACTATCCCAGGTTGCTCCAAGCTCCGTCCAACCTGGATTTGGACATTCCCAGGGATCCAGGGACATCACCAACTTCCCTGGCAGGTTTAAACTTAAGCTTTAAGTTTCTCCTTTTCCTTCAGTTCCTCATTTTCTTGTGGAAAACAGATGAGGCTTGGGATGACCTCCACTCCTCTTTCCCACCGGGCTCCGTGGGAATGCCGCTGCCTGGATATGCCAGGACAAAGAAACCTCTCAATTCCCCCTCATCCCACTTTTCCAGCAGCTTCTCGGGAAAGTTCAAACTTCCCCTGGCGAACCTGGGAAAGGAAGGATCCATCGGGAAGCGTTATCACTGGAAATATCCGGAGCCACGGAAGGAAGATACGTGGACACCTGATTTCCAAACATTTCCTCGCTGAGCTGAATTCCTTTGGCATCTTCGGGAGCGATCTGAGCTCCGGAATGCGAAGCCGCTCTCCAGGAAAGGCTCGGGAAGCGGAGTTGGGACTTTCAGGCCGGGGCAGGGAGCATCCTGACACGGCTGTTTTCCTTTCCAATAACAGCCGCCTCCCGCGGTTTTGGGAAAAAAGCCTGGGAATCCTGGGGTGCCGAGGGCCCCGCGTGGAGCCCTGGCCCGGGAATTTTCTTGCTGGGAGCGTGAGCGGGCTGGAAGAAAAAACACACAAGGGCTGGGGAGGGGTAAACTCCAAACAATCCTTGGAAAAACAGCCCGGCCGCAGCGTTCCCCGCGCTTCCCGAGGCCAGGCCGCCGCGGGGAGCGGGATGAGAGGGATCCCGCCGCGATTCCCAGCCGGAGAAGGCCGCAGTGCCACGGCCGGAGCAGGGAGAAGGAACTTGAGGAATGGGAGAAAGCTGTGAGGGATGCAGCCATGGAATGGGAATGCGCTGCTCCGGCCAAGTTCACCGCCAGGGCCGCCTGCGACGCTCCCAGTGAAATCTCGGGGAATGAGGATTTGTCTTTTTAATGGAATTTTGTCCCCCTCGGCTTTTTGACCTCCCGAATTCCACACACGCACGCAGGGCCGGAGCATCGGGATGCTGCCGGTGTCCCACCTGATCCCTGGGTGTTTGGAGGGCTGGGAATGTTTATTCCACAGGCTGGGATGTCACACCTGAACCCGGGAATAGATTCCCACCTGATTCCTGCCACAGAGGGACACATTTTATCCCAGGATCAGGGACAACCCTCATCATCCTCCCTGTGTCCCAGATCCTGCTTTTCCTTGGGAAATCTGCTTATTCTCGAGGTTTTTCACAGATCCTACTTTTCCTCGGGAAATCTGCTTATTCCCGAGGTTTTTCACAGATCCTGCTTTTCCTCGGGAAATCTGCTTATTCCCAAGGTTTTTCACAGATCCTGCTTTTCCTTGAGAAATCTGCTTATTTCCAAGGTTTTTTCCAGATCCTGCTTTTCCTCAGGAAATCTGCTTATTTCCAAGGTTTTTTCCAGATCCTGCTTTTCCTTGGGAACTCTGCTTATTCCCAAGGTTTTTCCAGATCCTGCTTTTCCTCAGGAAATCTGCTTATTCCCGAGGCTTTTCCCAGATCCTGCTTTTCCTTGGGAAATCTGCTTATTCCCAAGATTTTCCCAGATCCTGTTTTTCCCTAGGAAATCTGCTTATTCCCAAGGTTTTTCCCATATCCCACTTTTCCTCTGGAAATCTGCTTATTCCCGAGGTTTTCCCCATCAGCATCCCCTTCCCACTGCTGTGCCCACGGGAAATTCCTATAATTTGCCATCCTTGCACGCTCTGGGATTGGTTTTCCAGCCTCATCATCACTGAGCTCATGAGCTGAGCCATCGTTTCAGAGGAAAAAGAGGGAAGAGATGGAGAAGGAAATCCGGATCCTCATCATCCCGGCTGCAATTCCTTGGGTTGGGAAGGAGCTCTCGAATCCCGTCCCATTCCAACCCCATTCCATGGGCAGGAACACCTCCCAGTATCCCAGGGTGCTCCAGGCCCTGTCCAGCCTGGCCGTGGACACTTCCAGACACAACTTCCTGGTATTTATGGGATTCCAGAGGGTGACATTCCTGATTTCCAGGAAGATTTCCTGGATGCTCAACCTCGGTTTCCAGGCTCCAGCTCCAGGTTCACTCCCAAATCCCAAATCCTGAATCCAGATCAGGTTCACTCCTTCACACTCATCCAGTTGTGACTCCGGAGCCACAGCTCACCCTTCCACAAAGTGGAATTCCCAGGATTCCCATTCCTTTGGCTGTTGGAAGGTCTGGCACAACCTCCCCTTTTCCCAGATCTCCTGCTCTCACCCCAATCCCTCAGACTTGGAAATCCACTTTGCTCCCTCGTAACTCTCCTATCCCAAACCCGCTTCCCATCCGATTTTCCATACATTTCCCCACTCCTTCCATACCGGGAACGACGTTCACCGTTTAATTCCCAATTTTTCAAACGCATTCCCCTTCTTTCTTCCCCCCCCTTGTTTTTGTTTGCCTCCTCTCCTCTCCGATGGAATGCTGTGAGGAATTCCAGCTCTCCCGGCGGCCTGTCCTTCCTTTCCTCCCAAAAACGTTGTTCCAAGCACATTTTTCAGCTGCTTGTCCCTGAGTTCCAGCTAAGGCTGGAATCTTTTCCCTCGGAGCCTTTTTATTTGTTGCTTCCCGCTTGGAGTTTCCCCCACCTCCTTTTCCCTCCCTGACTTACCCTGGAATTACCTTCGGATGCCCTTCCAGCTCCCTCACCCTCAGGAAAAATCACTCCCAGTGCCCCTCCAGAATGGATTTTCCTGGTGTTTTTCCCCTATTTTCCCTGCCCTCACAGCCCTTCCCTTGCTGGAATTCCTCCTGTGCCAATTCCTCCTTCCTCCCAGTTAATTATCCCTTTATCCCTGATATCCTGGAATTCCGCCAGGCCGCCTGATATTCCCTTTATTTGATTTTTTTTTTAATTTTAATAATCCATGCCTTTCCATATTCCCTGCTTTTCCTCGCTGCTCCCTTTTCCCTCCTCTCACCTTCTGTTTTAACAATGCCGCCTTCTCCCAGCTGGATTTTTTCCAAAAGACCGGAATTAAAGCAGAAATGTTCCAATGGCTGATTTTCCATCCTTTTTAAAATTTATTATTTTATTTTAATTTATTTTTTTTTAATCCCCAAGGAGAGGTGAAGTCTGGTCGGTTTTCCCAAGGTTCTCCTTGATGTTTTCCATCCATTATGAGCCTGGATGGGCCAGAATTCCAATGGCATCCTGGCCTTTATCCAAAACAGAGTAGAAGCAGGAGCAGGGAATGATGGCACTGCTGGGACGCCTCAAATCCAGGGTTTGGTTCTGGGATCCTCACGGAAAGAAGGACATGGAGGAGCTGGAGAATGTCCAGGGAAGGGAAGGGAGCTGGGAAGGGGCTGGGGAATTCCTGAGGGAGCTGGGAAGGGGCTGGAGAATTCCTGAGGGAGCTGGGAAGGGGCTGGAGAATGCCTGAGGGAGCTGGGAAATGGGCTCAGCCTGGAGAAAAGAAGGATCCAGAGGGATCTTTTCCCTCTCTGAAATTCCCTGACAAGAGGGGGCAGCCAGGTGGGATTTGGGATCTGATCCCAGGGAATAACAGGAAAATAGGCCTCAGGGAGGCTCAGGGTGGACAGCAGCAGGAATTTCCTCATGGAAAGGGTGCTCAGGCCTTGGAAGTGCCCAGGGAGGTTTGGCGTGCCCATCCCTGGAGGTGTCCAAGAAATTCCTGGATGGAATTTCAGTGTCAAGGCGGGTATCAATCCCAGGTTGGACTCAATGACCTTGGAGAGCTTTTCCAACCTCAATATTCCCAGGATTCTTTGGTTATAACCCTCCTAGGGAAGGATAGAAGAAGATCCAAGAAAGGTCTTAATTCCTTGTTTGTTTTTTTTTTTCTTTCTTTCCTTTGGGAGACCATGGAAAGGGAAGGAAAAGGGAAAAATCCAAGGAGAGGGAATGACAGACACGGCCCAGGAGAGGCAGAAGGAGGGGAAAATCCCATTCCAGCTGCTCCTGCCACAGCCCAATTCCCTCTGGAATATCCTGGAATCTCCTCCCATGTGTCTTATAGTGGAGAGGCTCCGGCTGCTTCTTCCCAGCCTGGCATCCATAAACCATAATCCCGGATTTCCAGGAGAAATGCTAGCCCATTCCCAAAACATTTGAGGAAAAGTGGGATGCACAGAGGAGCCTGTAATCCCAGATTTCCCAGCTCCTTTGCATTCTCAGGGATGCTGGCTGGGAAAAGGATTCCCATTTCCTCTGGATTTTGGGACGAGTAATTCCACAGTCGTGCGTCCACTTGGGAATCAGAGCTGGATAAGAATCCATCAAAAATGGGAGAAATTTGGTTTTCTTCCAGGTTTTTTTTCCACCAAACCCCAGAATTTTCAACTGAAAAAAAAATAAATTATTTTTAGGAAAAATGAGGAATTTTGGCATTTAACGATGTTTAAAAGATTGAAAAAGATTTATCCCGTATCATCAAAATCCTGATCCCGAGAATATTTTTGGGATATGTCCACCTAAGCTCTTTAAATGCCAATGAAAACAGAGGGGAACCTCTCCATAAAAATAATTGAAGGATTTTGCTTCCAGAAATTTCGGATTTTCCTTAAAAAAAACCGAACAGAATTCCTTCAGTTGTGAGTTAAATTAAAAAAAAAAAAAAGTTTGGTTTTTTTTTTTTTTTTTTCCTGGAGAGAAGGATGAATCCTTTAGAATTCCTTCCCCTGGGATGTGCCTCCCTCTCCATAGGCTGAGCCCTTTGAGTCAAGGTTTGGTGCCGTTCCAAAATTCCAGATGAGCAAAGACGGGGATGAAACGCCGGGATAAGGTCATCCCATCCCCCAGGGATCAGGGATGAGGCGTTTAATTGGGAATTAATGGGGCTGGAAATGAAGGAATGGGACAGGGATAAATAAAATCCAAATGTAAACAGAGGAATGACAGCAGGACCTGGAAGAGCACCAGGAATTAAATCTTGGAAATGGAATTTGCAGAGCGGCTCCTTTGGAAGAGAGGGGAAGATGGGAAAGGTGGGATGATCCCGTTTGCTTCCAGGGTTCCTCTCTCTGTGGAGGGAAATCCCTAAAAGAACCTGGAGCTTTTCCCTTTGGATGTCTTTGGGATCTGACAGCTGCAGGAATCCTGAACTCAGCTCCAGGGAATTGGGGCTGGATGAGCACTGGATTTAGGGATGGAGGGACAGATCCGTCCTTCCACTGCTCTGTCCTGACAGAGCCTCCAGAGCCAGCCTCGTCCTGGACATAAAAATCATGGAATTATGGAATGGTTTGGGATGGAATGGACCTTAAGTCCCATTCCCATCCATTCCATGGGCAGGAACAGCTCCCACTATCCCAGGTGGATCCAAATCCATCCAACCTGGCCTTGGGCAGTGCCAGGGATCCAGGGGCAGCCCCAGCAAATCTGGGAATTCCAGCCCAGCCCCTCCCCACCCTCCCAGGCAGGAATTGCTGCCCAAGATCCCAGCCCAATCTCCCCTTTCCCACTGGAAGCCATTCCCTGGCTCCTGTCCCTCTCCAGCTCTCCTGGAGCACCCTGGGATAGTGGAAGTTCTCCCTGCTCAGTGGGGCTGGAATGAGGAGATCCTTGAGGTCCCTTCCCACCCACCCCATTCCATGAAATTTCAATTCCACAGTTCCACGCCCGCACCCATCCCCTGTGGAGTCAGGTCTCCATGTCCATATGGATTCCTGCCTGGAAAACCATCAGGGAATTACAGCCCCAGAGCCAGGCAAGCCTCAGCAGCCTCTCCATCGACTCCCAGATCCAAAATTTCCCTGTGAGATTCACATTCCCAGCTGGGATGAAGTTCTGGGCGCAGCTCCGGGATAATCCTGAGATTATCCTGGGATTATCCTCTAGCTCCATATCCTGGCAGAAAGGGGAGAACCAGGAATATACCTCTGGAATGCATTCCCATTATCCATTCCCTCCGACCTTTCCAGAGCTCAGCTACTGCCCGTGCTTCCCAAAACCCTTCCCACTGGAATATCGCCATCCCACTCTTTCCCAGCCTTATCCAACATCCCAATTCCCTCATCCCTCTTCAGCATCCCACTTTTAACCCTTTCCCTGTTGTCACATCCTTGAATGCCTCAGGCATTGATCCCCCATGTGGACATTCCCAGGAATTCCCTGCTCTGTTCCCTTTCCGTGCTGCTCTTCCCAGGAGCAGGCAGGGAATTGTGGCTCTTTCCCAGACTGGGATCTGCTTCCTGGCTTTTCCCAAGCTGGCTGGGAGAGGGGAATGTCGTCTTCTCCAGCAGCTCCTGAATCCAAGTGGAGCTCCCCCCACCTGGAACCTGTGGAATCATTCCAGAGGCACATCCCGACCTCTGTGCCTGGATGTCCTGGTGCTGTTTCCCATCCCAAAGATGCAATCCAACGATCCAGAGGAAAATATCCACATGGAAAAATCCCTCTAAACCAACAGAATCCATCCAAGGAGTTATCCCTGGCTTTTCCCCATGGGAAGAGGCCCAGCTGCATTCCCAGTTTGGTTTCTCTCCATGCTGGTGTTTATCCTTGGATTTGTTCCTCCATCCCAACTTCCTTCATTGTACGGGATTAACTCCCAAGCCCTGCCTGGATGCTTTGTGGAAACACCTGGAAAAAACAGCAATTCCTTGGAATATTTGCTGGAAAGGTCCACCAGGGATGCTCTAAGGTTTAGGAGGAGGAGGGAGGATGGAGCTCTGGATTTAACCCCGTGGGCCAATCCCAGAAATCTGGGATTCATGGATTATTTCCAAGGAATCTCCGAAGATTTCAATCCTAGAAAAGCAGTTTTGTCTGTGCTTCTTGGTGATTTCCATGAGGAAAATTCCCTTAAGGAGTCACAGCTCCACTAGGACAACTTTGGGAATCCAAAAGGATTAAAAACCTTGGGAATTGGCAGCCAGGAGGTGCTTCCAATGCCCCTTCCTGGGAAATACACCTGGAGCAGCTTGGGCTGGATCCCCAAGGCTCCATTCTTCCCTGAGACCCCGGGATATTTGGGATGGAGATCCCAAGGAGAATCCAGCTTTTCCAAAGCCACAGATCCAGTGGGAAGAAACTGCTTTATCCCCAATTTAATCCAACCTTTCCCTGAGTTCTGCTTAATTCCAAGCCCTCCTGGAAAGTCACAAAGATCCAACGGATGGCTGCAAGTCATTTTTCCATTGGGAAAAATCATATCCCGGTTTTTTTTTGGTTTTTGTTTTTTTTTTTTAAGTTAAAGGAATCACCCAAAAACGAAGCAATTCCCTGGATTTGGAGCTCTTTCTCCCGGAGCGGAGGGGATTTTTTTCCATGGGTTTTGTCCTTTCTGAAGGCACATTCCGCATGGATTTTTTTTAATTCCCAAATCCCATCGGGATTGCCTGGCTATGGAGTGTGGGCCATTGCTGCCCTCTGCTGAGGGGAGCCAGAAATTCCCGATCCCGGGGATGAATCCAGGGGCGTCCCCTCCCCTTCCCCAGGATTTTGGGTCTCCTCTCGGAAGATCTCCAGGAGGTTCGTGTTGGGATAAGGGTGAGGAGAACCCCTGGAATTGGAACTTTGGCCTCCAATTCCCAAGGTTTTAAATCCTTTTGGATTCCCCAAAGTTCTCCCAGTGGAGCTGTGAATTTTCCTCATGGAAATCTCCAAGGGGCAGAGACGAAATTGCTTTTCTAGGATTGAAACCTTCGGAGATTCCTTGGGAATAATCCACGAATCCCAGATTTCCGTAACCCCACGGGGTTAAATCCAGAGCTCCATCCTCCCCCCTCCACCCCCAGACTAAACCTTAGAGCATCCCTGGTGGATCTTTCCGGCAAATATTCCAAGGAATTGCTGGTTTTCCTGATATTTCCACAAAACCACGAAGTATTTGGTAAGAGCTGATGAGATAATTAATCACAATTAATCACAATTAATCACAACGGATTGTACCGGGAATTCCCAGTACGGGAAAAGCATCACAGGATTCATCATTCCTGGAAAAAATTTTCATGGAATTCAGAGGACGCCGTTTGCCTGGAATCTTCCAAATCATCTTAAAGGGACTCTTCAGGAGCTGCATCCCAGACAACAGCAGCTCTGCATCCCTTTTCCAAGGAACTTTTCCCAGGAAAAAAGGGGGCGCGATATCCCTGGATGAGGTCAGAGGAGCAGGTCAGGAAATCACCGAGGGTCCTAGCAGGAAGAATTCCCAGAGGAAAAATAAACCTGGGTCAGGATGATCCAACCCAGAGGAAAACTCCAGTGCTGGAGCTGTGACATTCCCACTCCTTGGGACCATCCGGAAAAGGCCTCGAGGGAGTTCATTTTTCCATGGATTTGTTTGTTTTAAGGAGATTTCCCATTAAAGTCCAGGCCTGGATAGGATCCAAATGGAAGCCACGGAAAATTCTGGATTTTAACAAACAAACTCCTTGGAGAAGCTGCTCCAAAGCTTTGGGCACAGATGTGGATCCAAACTGGGAAGGATCCTTGGCCATGCCTCAGTTTCCCTCTCTCCGAGGGATGGATTTGGAAGTAAAGCCCAACCCTGGGCTTGCCTGGGCCTGGATTTGCTCTCTCCAAATTCCAGATTTAAACCTGGACCACATCCTGAATGGTTTTCCCACCTGGAATCAGCACGAGATGGGAATACAGCCCAAAATCCCCTTTTTTCCAGGTGAATTCACATCCTAAATCTTTATCCCTTTATCTCCCCCTGGGATGTGGTCACTGCTCCCTGCAAATGGCTTGGAAAAGCTTTAATCCAAGGAATTTACTCCCTGGATTCCGAGCTCTTATGGATCTGTGGCACTTTCGGAGCAAAGATGCTGCTGGAGGGGAGAAATGGAACTCCAGGGAAAAGAATTTCCAGGACAAATATCAGAGGTGGAGAAAGAAAGGAGGGAACTCTGTGGGATTTTTTTGTCGCTTCCAGAGGAAATCCCCCGATTTTTCAATCCAAATGGAATAAAGGAATGTTTCTGGTTTTTATTTTATTTTCTGGGAATGGGTGTGTCCAAAGCTCCGTTAATTAATGAAGATTGATTGGTTTTAGCGGAGCGATGAAGGGAAGGGGGAGGTCGGGTGTTTTCCCAGTGCTTGGAATGTTCTGTCCAGCCCAGCTTGGATCACCCCGAGTTATCCCACAAAACCTCCCTCAGCACTTCCAGCCCTTTTCCTTCCCTACAATCTATCCCTGAAATTAGTTGTCGAGAGGAATTTGGTACTCATCAGCTTCTGCTTGGCTCCAATGGGAAATATTCCCATTTTCTCCAGCTGCAACAGCATTCCAGTGTCCCTCTTTTTGGTGATTTCTTTTGGATTCCATTCATTTCCATCCCAGGATTTTGGAGCCCCTCTGCTCTGGGAGAGCTGGGAATGTTCCCCTGGAGAAGGGAAAATTCCAGGGAATGCTCAGGGTCCCTGCAGGGGCTCCAGGAGAGCTGGAGAGGGACTGGGGCCAAGGGATGCAGGGACAGGAGCCAGGGAATGGCTTCCAGTGGGAAAGGGGAGATTGGGCTGGGATCTTGGGCAGCAATTCCTGCCTGGGCTGGAATTCCCAGATTTGCTGGGGCTGCCCCTGGATCCCTGGCACTGCCCAAGGCCAGGCTGGATGCACCTGGGATGGTAGGAATTGTCCCTGTTTTAATTCCCTCTTTTCCAAGGGTGAAACCCATTCCCAATCCCACCACAGGAACCCTTTGCTCCCATTTTGCCACCTCAGGAAAATCCCTCATCCCCGAGCCAGGCTCGGAAAAGCTCCAAAGGATCCCTGGAGACAGCGAGGCCACAAATTCCTCTGGAATGAGGAGACCAGTGGAGCATCCCCAAGTCCCAAAGTCCAGACGGATTTGATGGATTCCATCCGTAGGGTTGTGCTTCCAACTCATTTCCGTCACCACGGCATGGCCGGATCCAAGCCGGAGCTGGGCTGAGCCGGCTCCCGACCCCCAGCTGGGATTGCTACACCCAAAACGATTCCAGGGAATGCACAAAGGATTCCAGAGCCCGGCTGTGGGTGCCACCGATTCCAGTGGTGCCTAAAAATCCGGGATATTTGGCTTTGGTGTTTGTAGCCGGAGGGGGACTTGGGAAAGGGTCGAGGTTTGGAATGTCCTGGTGGCTTTTCCTGGCTGCTGAGGCCAGCAGGAAAAATTCCCAAAATGTTGGTGTCAGCTGGGTCCTGACCTCTCCTGCAGGATGAGGAAATGATTCCGTGTTTTCTGGGGAACCTGGCCTGAGTACAAGGCAAAACAAACAAACAAAAAAAAAAAAATTCTGGGATTGTGGCATAAAAAGAGGGATTGTTCCTTTGGGTCCTGCCAGTGCTCCATGGAACGTCTGTGATGGATTTGGGACAGGACAGGGATAAAAATTCCAGAAAGGAGTGGTGTGAAAATCCACACAGTGCGGAAAAGTGGGAATAAGGGGGTTGAGAGCTTTCCCAGAGTGACTGTGACTGCCAAGTCCATGGAATTGTCCAAGGCCAGCTTGGACATTGAGGATTGGAAAAACCTGAGACAGTGGGAATTGTTCCTGTCCATGGATGGGGTGGGATGGAATGGGATTTAAGGTCTCTTCCCACCCAAACAATTCCAGAATTCTGGAGCTCCTCTGCTCTGGAAATGCTGGGAATGTTCCCCTGGAGAAGGGAAAATTCCCGGGAATGCTCAGAGTCCCTGCAGGGGCTCCAGGAGAGCTGGAGAGGGACTGGGGCCAAGGGATGCAGGGACAGGAGCCAGGGAATGGCTTCCAGTGGGAAAGGGGAGATTGGGCTGGGAGCTTGGGCAGCAATTCCTGCCTGGGAGGGTGGGGAGGGGCTGGGCTGGAATTCCCAGATTTGCTGGGGCTGCCCCTGGATCCCTGGCACTGCCCAAGGCCAGCTTGGATCCACTTGGGACGGTGGAAATTGTCCCTGCCCATGGATGGGATGGAAATGGGATGAACTTCAAGGCCCCTTCCCACCCAAACCATTCCATGATCCCACATTTTCCCTGCGTTTATACAAAACAACATTCAAATGGATAAGTATGGAATCGGCTCAGCAAAGACGGAATTCTCCAGGAAAACCAAACATTCTCTAGGGAATTGCTGACAGCACTGCTGGTTCAGGGAACAAAACAAAACAAAAAATTCCCACATCCCTCAGATTACTGGGAAAAAAGGACTCATTCACTCCCGGGAAGCTGAGTCAGGAGTTATCCCAGTGCATCCAGGTTTTCTTTGCAATGAAAATTTCCCAACAGGAGCTGGGCCACTAAGAGCATGGCCAGAACAATTCCTTTGGGGATGGAGCCTTTGAAGGGACTGGGAATGTGGGAAACACCAAATCCAGGGGTGATTTTCCACCCCTCTCCCTGTGGTTCCTCCTGTTGGCTCATTGGGAATGTTCCTAGAGGAGGGAAGGGTCCAGGGAGGAATTTTATGGCCACAGAGCAGCCAAAGCTTTCCAGTTTCTCTCTCCCAGCATGGACAAGAATTCCATGAAGGGATAAGGAGGCTGGAGTTGGGGTTGGCTGAGGCGATTCCCAGGATTTTTGAGGACCTTGGGAAGAGGAGGGAAAAGGTGGAGCTGGCAGAGTTTTCCTCCCAAGTGGGAGTGGGAAGTCTTCCTGTGGGATATGAGGAACAGAGCACCCTTGGATCTGGGATAAATCCTTGCAATACTCGGGAATATCTGTCTTGGGAATTGGGCAGGGCTGGACAACCCTTTCCTGAGGGAATATTCCCTAAAATCCAGCCTAAAGCCGGAGTTTAAACTTTGGCAGAGGTGTTGGATGTGGCCAGCCACACCTGGAACCACCGTGGGGTTCACTGCTGGCCCGGAATTCCGGGATCATTGAGGTTGGAATTCCAGGATCATCCAGTCCAAGCTGTGCCCACTGAGTGCCACATCCAGAAATTCCTCGGAAACCTCCAGGGATGACAAATCAAAACCTCCCTGGGTAATCCCAATCCCTTTGATTGCCTTTTCCATGAGGAAATTCCTCCTCATGTCCAACCTGAGCTTCTCCTGGGGAAAAAAATCCTTCAGGGAAGAGATTTGTGGTAAAAATCTGATTATTTGGTCTGATTTTGTTTGGATTGGAATCTTTACCCCCTGGAATTCCTCGGGATGCATGAACCATCCCAGACAGGAAAAATGGGACAATCCAAGAGTGATTTCTGCAGGAGAGGGATGAAGCCACGCCTGTTTTTCCTGGGATAACAGCTGGGATGGTCAGTGAAGGGTTGGAATAAATATTAGGAAAAATTTATCCATGGGAATGGCTGTCAGGGATTGGAATCAGATGCCCAAGGCAGAGGTGGAATCCAAATCCCTGGAATTATCCAAAGGCTCTCTGGATGTGGAATTTGTGGAAAAATTTATGGTGAACACGGTGGGAATTAGGTGGGATTAGATGACCTTGGAGTCTTTTCCAAACACATCAATTCCAGGATTATTTAATTCCCACGGAAATGCAGATTTTTGCTGGAATCTGCATCAGATTCGGGAATTGGACCCTGAAACCAGAATTAAAACTCAATTTTTAAATAAAAACCAATCCCAAATTTCTGCTTTTCCCACCTTGAAATATCCACAGGAAGCTTTTCCTTGGCCCTTTGGGAAGAGTTTCTCTCCAGGCGCAGGAATCCCATGGGATTCCAGCTGATCCAGAGCTTCAGCAGGAATTTTGGAGCCGGATTTTCCCTCAGGTTTGTAACCTCTGCCTCAGTTCCAGGTTTTGGCTCTTCCTGCTGCACCGGGAAAGCCTTTGGCACGGGGAAAAAAGCCTGGAAATATCCCAGTGAGCAGTCATGGAAACTTGGGAATGTCAGGGCTGTCCCTGAGTGATTCCCCCTTAATTCCAAGATCCTACATTGGTAATTTGCTCCAGACTCATTTTTCCATGAGGAAAGAACAGTTTTCCATGAGGAATTTCCACCTCCCATCACAGAGGATGGAATTTTCCAAGGAAGAGAGGGAATTTATCCCTCAACTTTCATCTTTTTCCCTTTTCCACTTAATTTCCCAAGACAGGAAGGACCCGGTGAGGAAAACAAAGGAAATTTTTCCTCACCTGGAGATTCCTGAGTTTTCTCGGAGGCCTGGTTTTATCTNGGAAAAATTTATCCATGGGAATGGTTGTCAGCCCTGGTTTTATCCCGCTCCTGGAAGAGAGAAAAAAAAAATCCAGGAAAAGCCCTTTTCCAGGGAAATGTGAGGGGCAGGGATTGGTTTCACCTGTTTGGAAAAAAACTTCTCCGCTTCTGCAGCCTCTTCCAGGGTCAAATCCCAAATAAAAACCCATTCCCTTTGCTCTTCCCAAGAATTTCCCTCACCTCCGGTGCCCTGAGCATCCCTTTCCAGGCTGGATTTTGAGGACAGCTGGAAAGAACAAACAAAAATCCCCCTTGGATGTTTGTGTCCCATAAATAACAGATTTTCCAAGCTGGGAGTGATCCCAGGAAGAAAAATATTCCCACTTGGATTCTGATCCCAAGGGAGGGAAATATTCCAGTGGCGGGGTTGGATTTTTCTGGGAGAGGCCTCGTCCAACCTCTCCCGGCCAATTTCTTCCACGTTTCCCTTCTCCTTGGAGCGAATCCATGAAAAAAAAAAACCAAAAAGATGGGAAGAGAAGGATTTCGTTCCACTGCTCCCGAGGGTCACTCCAGGGCAGCCAAAGGCTGCGATCCCGGGATTGTTTGGGAAGGAATTCCCGGGGGCCCTGCACACGTGTGGGAGGCAGGGCCGGGGGCCACCGACGGGGCAGCGGAGCTCGGGAATTGTTTGTTCTCCAAACAGCTCCACGTGGATGGCGGGGAGGGATTTGGGATGGGGATACTCTGGAGCAGAGCCGGGAATGCCACGAGGAAAAGGCGTTTTGGAAGGAAAACCTCTGGGAGCTGCTCCTCATTCCCAAGGATCCAGCCCTGCTGCTCTCCCCTCTTGTCCTGAAGTTGGGCTGGATGATATTCCAGGGTTTTTCCAGCCTAAAGGATGCTGTGATTCCTCACTCCCTTTTCCCACTTCCTTCCCTGTGCCCTTCTCCACATTTTTTGGGAGAAATTCCTGTTTGGAAACCTCAAATCTTCCCCAAACCGGCTGCTCCCCATTTTTTACTGTCCACAATTCCCAAATCAGTTATTCCCCCCTTTTTCCTGCCCAAAATTCCCAAACTGGCTTTTCCCCCTTTTCTCTGTCACAATTCCTAAACTGGTGGTTCCCCCTTTTTCACTTGCCACAATTCCCAAACCGGTTTCCCTCCCTTTTCCCTGTCACAATTCCCAAACCGGCTGCTCCCACTTTTTTCCACAATTCCCTTTATCCCTTCACTTCTCCCCTTTAAATTTCTTCCCTCTCATTTTCTTTCCCCTTTCCCACCTTACAATTTTTTCCAGAGTTTCCCTCTCTTTTCCTCCTTTCCCTTCCCATCTTCTCCCTCTTTTCATTCCTTCCCCCTCCTTCCCTGTCCTTTTCCACACATCCCAGATTTGACTTCATTTTTTTTTTTCTCCTGGGTCTCCTTTCCCTCCCTTCTGCCTTTTCCTTCCTTTTCCCTCTCTCCTTCTGCTCCGGCTCTGCTGGGGATGGGGATGTTCAGCCCTTGGCTTCTTCCCAAAAACAAAAAAAATTGGGAAAAAAAAAATTCCTTTCTTGCCAAAAAAAAAATCCTCCCTTTTCCAGGCTCAGCTGCACCCCCAGCACAGAGGAAAGGGAGTGAGAACTTCCCAGATTTATTCCATGCTCCGGGATCAGCTGGGCTGGAATTCAGCTGTTTTATCACCTGGGGATGGGGGCTGAGTTATTTCCATGGAATCCCAGCTGCTCTTCCCTGGATTGGAGCCTCCTCTCCAGGTCTGGCTGGCAGCTCCTTCCTTCCCACGCTGCTGGGCACACGGAGCTGGTTTTCCTCCAGGAAAGCTTTTTTTGGGATTTGTCTTCACCCAGTTTCGTGTGGAGCTTGGGAATCGCTGCGGTTCTGGTGCTCCAAAGTGGCTCCCAAAGTTCAAAGTGATTCCAAAAGCCGGGAAAAGGTTGGCTTGGCTTTAAAACCGCTCCAGAAATGTTTGTGTGGAAACATCCCTCAAACTGCTCCGGGCTCCTCTGGCACTGCTCGCTGCTCACAGGGAAGAAAACCCTGGAACCATGGAATGCTTTGGGTGGGAAAGGACTCGAAACTCATCCCATTCCATGGGCAGGGACAGCTCCCGCTGTCCCAGGTGGATCCAAATCCATCCCAACCTGGCCTTGGGCATGCCAGGGATCCAGGGGCAGCCCCAGCTGCTCTGGGAATTCCAGCCCAGCCCCTCCCCACCCTCCCAGGCAGGAATTGCTGCCCAAGATCCCAGCCCAATCTCCCCTTTCCCACTGGAAGCCATTCCCTGGCTCCTGTCCCTCCATCCCATTCAAAATTCCCTCTCCCTTCTTTTCCTGCTCCTCCTCAGGTCCTGGAAGGCCTCAGTGAGGTCATTCCTCAAGTCTGGCTCCTGGCCACGAATTTTTTGGAACCACAGAGGAAAATTCCAAAACTGCTTCTCTATTTTTCCCTTCCCTCCGTTGCCCTCTCTGTGTCCTCCTTATCCTCCCCTCCCATATTTTTTCCGGAATTGTCTGGACGTTTTGATCTTTCCATTTTTTTTCCAGCCAATTCCTTTCCTGCTTTTTTTTTCCACCTGCTGCGGCAGCCGCTCCGGCTCCACGTTTTTCCCATCACTCCTTCCGGAGATAAGGAGCTGTCAAAACCTTGAGGAATCCCAGGATTTCTCATTCTGTTTAATCCCAGGGGTTTGCCTTGTTTTCCTAAGGAATTAACTTCCCAAAGCACCGAGATGTCTTTGTTCCTCTCGTGGGTTTCCAGCCTCACATCTGTGTGGAAAAGTGGGGGAAAAAAAAGGGAGTTGGATCCATGGGTTGTTGGTTTTTAGGGATCCAAGCTCCTGCTATCAGCAGCTGCCCTGCCAATCCATGAGATTATTTCCTCTTGGAATTCTTTCCAGTCATGAATCACCTTTTGGATAGATTCACCTTTGGTGACCTTTTCCCTGTCTAAAAGAGAATCCTGGAGTTGGGAACTGCTAGGAATTTCATTCCTGGCTTATTTTCCTCACAAGCCAGCAGGTTCCCGTTGGATTTTGGAATGCTGGGTGATGGTTTGGTTCCTGAGCTGCCGTGAGCCAAAATCCTGGATTTGGATCATCCTCTCCAGGGATGTTTTCCCTTGGAAGACTCCATGGTGGCACCAAATAGGATAAAATCCATCATTTGGGATCTCTGAACATCCCAAAGACTTTTCCTGGCCTGCAAAGGCCATGGAAAAATGGGATTTTGGACTGGAGTTCATTTTCCTCCAGGATGTGGAATTTGTTTGGGATTTGGGCTGAATTTGGTGTTGGGAACACAGGGATGGTTCGGGTATTTCTGGGAAGAATTTCCACGGATGAGCCCAGGGCACTGGGGGTCCTGTCCGATCCACAATATCCCAAATCCTTCCCAGCAGGCTCCGGGTGGTGTTGGTGCCTTGGAGGTCTGGGAATAAAATTGTCATTCCTTGTAAACACCCCAAAGATTCCAATTTGTCTGCTGTATCCCTTCGGATTTTTGGAAATGCCAATGGATAATAAAATATTCCCTGGGCAGGGAATGTTTAAATGATGATTTTTGCACCCAAACTGGGCCCCGTCGCTGAGGCTGGAAGTGTCGCCTTCCCGGAGATGAAACACTGGGAAAGATCCCGCTTCCAACCCATCCCTGCTCCAACCCATCCCTGCTCCAACCCATCCCTGCTCCAACCCATCCCTGCTCCAATCCATCCCTGCTCCAATCCCACTTCCAATCCAACCCTCTCCCAATCCATCCAACTTCCAATCCCTCTTCCAATCCATCCCTTTTCCAACCCATCCCTGCTCCAATCCATGCCTCTTCCAATCCTACTTCTAATCCATCCCTGCTCCAATCCATCCCTGCTC
>WEIU01001155.1:163459-176769 GCA_013389925.1 Aegithalos caudatus | reverse complement strand
ATAATAATAATAATAATAATAATAATAATAATAATAGTGTTCTCCATGGTTTTCCAAGATCATTCCTTGGATACCACCTGGGCTGGGAGCAGCACGAGTTTGAGTTGGGAATTGACGGGATCCATCCAACATGAACGGGATTCTCCCACCCAGGACCACCTGGAATCTCCAATCCATGGAATTCCCTGTGCCAGAACTCCTCCACCAAGCCCAGGGAATGTCTCCAAAGCCAGGGTTTTGGTTTTTCTGGGATTGCTTCCCTGCCTATCCCACACAAACCTGGCTCTGAGTAAGAGCCTCCGGCCCTCGTGGTGGTTGAACCCACCCCAAATTCCCAGTGGGATGAGGTCACTTCTCTGGGATCGGATTCCCAAACATCCCTTTGTACATCCCTGGTGACTCCATCAGGGCGGGGATGTCCGGCCCTGGCTCCCTTTGGATTTGGACAAGGGACAGCCGGTGACACCCAGATTTGAACGATTCCAGGGATTTTCACCAGCATTCCTTGCCTTTGCTTTACTCCGGGTCACAAAAATTCCAAGTGATCCCAAATCTCCTTCCAGCCGCTCTCCAATTCCAACCCCACCTTCCCAAACTCCATCCATTTTACCCACCCCACAGCTGGATTCATATCCCTGCTGCTCTTTTCCTGGGAAAAGAGGAGCACACACAACCTTTGGATCATTGGGAAGCTCTCCCCATTCCCAGATTTTCTTTGAGGAGTGATTGATGTTCATGGAAGAGATTCCAATATCCAAACGGGATCTCAGCTCGATTCCAGGGAAAGAGGGAGCAAAGCCCTCCAGCCAGGGAGTTGGGAATTATTTTCCTAAGGAAAATTAATAATAATGATTAATAATAGTAAGGAAAATTAATTTCCTAAGGAAAACAATTCCAGCCATGCCCAAAGCTGTTTTCCAGGAGCCAACTCTCCGTCCTGGATGCAGCCGGAATTACAGATGTGGTCACCTCCCCTCAGCCCTTGGGAACACCGACAGGACACTCCCAGAAAACCTCGGGATCCAGGGGTGTGGAATCCCATGGGAGCCAGGGTGGGGAATGTTTTCCCATCACCTCCAAATTGGGCAACGATTCCCAAGGAAAAATGGGAAGTGACTTCACTTGGAGTGCATTTCCCACATTATCCATGCCCAGGGCAGGGTGTTGGCACTGATTATTCCAGCCTGGAATTCTGGCTCTCTGCTTTTCCTCACAGGAATAAGGAACCCAAATTTATCACTTCACTTTTACCTTGGAAAAGACTTTTCATGGATTAAATCCTGGTTTTCAGGTGAGGGAGGTGAAGCACAGAGAGGGGAAGTGATTCCTGCAGGGAATTCCCACAACTTGCCCTCAGGAATTGTCCACAGGGTGGATTTCTGGGAAGGAAAGGGTATTTCCTCACAATGGAATGCAACTTCCAAAGGCGTGGATCCCGGGATTTGCCCCTAATCAATGCATGGATGTTACAAACAGCTGGAATTCAGAGCCCTTTTCCCTGGGATTCCCACAAAATTCAGCAATTCCAGCAAATTGTCAAAATCCACAACTCATCCAAGGCTTTTCCATCTCTTTTCCAGCTCCCTGTGGCACAGGGATGGAAGAGAAGGAGCTGTGGGCACAAAACTGGGAATTTTTCTCAGGAAACTTTGGATAACACATTTTGTTCTCACCACTTCTCCGTGCCTTGGGAAAAGGGGCAGCGGAAGAGGGAACATTTCCAGTTCCTGGAAAACATCAGGATATTGAAACACTTCTCCCTGCAGGGACTCTGAGCTTTCCCTGGAATTTTCCCTTCTCCAGGGGAACATTCCCAGCTCTCCCAGCCTGGCTCCAGAGCAGAATCCAGGAATGATTTGTGTTGGGAGTGACCTTCAATCCCATCCAGGGACACTTTCCCCTATCCCAGGTTGCTCCAAGCCCTGTCCAGCCTGGCCTGGGACATTCCAGGGATTTGGGGCAGCCCCAGCATTCCCAGGTGCTGTCACTTTCCCTGGATTCTCCCCACATCCCAATAAAAGATTTGGGATTTCAAACACCCTGTGGAGCTCAGTGGGATCCAATCCTGAATCATCCCAAAATCAGAATCCCCGGGGCTCTGAGCTCTCCCTGGATCTTTCCCTTCTCCAGGGGGACATTCCCAGAATTCCCAGCCTGCCTCCAGCCCTGGGAGCAGCTCTGGATTCTCTCCAACCCCTCCATAGCCTTCCTTTATTCCCCCATCTCCACTCACCCAGGAATTCCAGCGTGGGATTCCCAGGTGCCACTGGCCGGGAATCTCCTCCAAACCAAACTCCACCCTCAGGAGAACCAGGCTGGAAAACCATGCCACATTTCCAAGGGCACCAGCCCAAATTCCAGAGGCTAGAGTGAGGCTAAAGAGCCTAAAAAAAACCTGGAAGGAGGCTGGGAAGAGCCGGAGTGGAGGGATTTGGGATAGTTTGGGATGAGTCACGTTGGGAATGAGTCAGCAGTGTCCTGCTGCTCTTCTATCCCGGGATTTATAAACAAGTTCCTGCTCCCAAGGGAATTTTCCCCTCAGCCTTGTGGATTGAGGGCTCCCTGTCCTTTCCGATATAAAAAAGGGGGAAGAAAAATCCCACAAAATATTTTGGATAATAAAACACAGCCCAAGATGAGCCAGGGGTGGATCAGGTTTCTTTTCCAGAAAGGAAAAGAAAGGAAATGGGAATTTTGGGATTTCTGACTTTGCCGCCCTTTTATCCCTTTTTTTTTTTTTTCCATTTTTTATGTTGGAATTCCTTCTGAGCCATAAAAAACATGGAGATTCCATGCTGTGACATCACTCTGGCATTCCTACATCCCCCATCCTTGGAATTCCTGCATTTTAGCTTCCTTCCTGCTGTAGGAATTGTAGAAAATATCCCTGGAAAAGTCTCAGAGAAGTCACCTGGAATTTTGTTCCCTCCTCAGGATCATCCCTGTTTCCAAGGCCTCCCGAGGGTTTGGATAATCTGTTTTTAGAACTTGGAATTCCATCCCTAAATTCGTGGCTCTTTTTCCACCTGTCCACTGGATTTGTTCAGTTTTCCATGTGGAATCCACATAATCCTTAAAATGCCTTAAAAACTTGGGAATTTTGCCCTTTGACTTCATAGGGAGGAATTCCCTTGTTGTTTCTTTGGAATCACTCCAGTTTTTCCAGAGAGTTTTTCCATTGCGGCCTCCAAATTCTGCTCTGGAAAGGCCAAAGCTGGGAATTTCGGGATAATTAAGGTGGGAAAAGATCTTGCAGGGCCTAAAGGGGCTCCAGGAGAGGAGGACAAGGGCTGGAGGGACAGGAGCCAGGGAATGGCTTCCAGTGGGAAAGGGGAGATTGGGCTGGGATCTTGGGCAGCAATTCCTGGCTGGGAGGGTGGGGTGGGGCTGGGCTGGAATTCCCAGATTTGCTGGGGCTGCCCCTGGATCCCTGGAATGGCAATATTCCTGTATCCCAAGGATTTTCCAGGAGCTGGGATAACCTGGCAGGATCCAGCGATTCCCTGGAGTGAGGCTTCTCCTGTATCCCAAACATTTTCTGGGAGCTGGGACATCCTGGAAGAATCCAGACATCCCTGGAGTGGGGCTGCTCCTGTATCCCGTGGATTTTCTGGGATCTGGGATAACCTGGCAGGATCCAGATCTCCCTGGAGCGGAGCTGTTGCTCCTGCCCTGGGATTCCCCGGCTCTGTGGGAATTTTTCAGGTTTCAATTCCCCCTTTTTACTCCACCGGGATTTGCCTCCCTCATCCTCAATCCTGCCTTTCCCCCCCTCCCAAATCCCCCTTTCCCTCCTTTCCACCCCAATTCCAACCCCGTTCTCCCCATCCCGGTTTGAGCCGAGCGTGTTTCCCTTCAGGAATCCGCAGCCCAATCCAGAACAAACAAAACATTCCCACAAAACCTCCAACTCCATGAACTCCTGCCCCGGCCTTGACCGCGCTCCCTCCTCCCCTCTCTTCCCAACCCCCATCCCAATCCCACTTTTCCCCGGCTCACTGAGGTTTCCAGGAAATTTTTTCTCCCTGACGAAGGCTCTTGCAAAAAGAAAAAAAACAAACACCAAACTCCTGAATTTTTGGAGCTGGGATTGGATGGATCCTCCTGGATTTGGGAGCGGTGGAGAAAATCCCTGGAAAAGCGGGAGATCCTCATTCCTATGGATTTTAAGGGGTGGAGCTCTGTTGCAGGGAACACCTGAGTTGGGATTGGGAGAATGGGGAGAAAATTGGGATGAGGCTGTCGGAGTAAATCCCACCATTCCAGCAGTTCCCAGGTTCCTTTTCCAGCGTTCCTGAGGAATCGCTGAGCTGTTCCCTGACCCCTGACCCCCATCCCAAATTCCATCCATCCCCTTTCCCTGAGGTTATTCCCAGCCTTGGAACCAGGGAATCCAATATCCCTCAGCAGCTGCTGCATGGAATGGGTTCCTTGGGAAAGCTCCGAACCAAGGGATTTTTGGGAATCACGGAACCTCCATCACCTCTCTTCGGATGATGATATGAGGGATGGTGAGTGCTGTTCCCGGGAATGGCTGCATGGAGCTGGAAACCCTTTGGAATGTCCTGGGATTGGGTGATTCCCTTCCCTGTTACCCCAGCGGGAATGGGATGTGGCATTCCCACCTCTTCCCCATCCCTATTTTCCCTCTGGCCATGCCTGAGTTTTTTTGCCAGGATTTAGGATTCAAATTCCATCCTGAAACTCCTCTCCCAGCCACAAATCCAAGGATTCTGTGGAGCCCATTTGTCCATCCAAAATTCCAGCTGCTCTCCCTGAATAGGCTCCGGATTTATCCCTGAACGGAGAAAATCCTGGGAAGCACCACAAACCCAGAATTCCTGCTGGAGCCACAGTGATGTTGGAGCTGCTTCCAGGAATTTCTCACTCATTTAAGGAGGGAATGGACGGAGGGAGGCAGGAAAAGGGAATTTTCCCTCTATCCTGGCATTGCCCACATGGATCCCAATCTCCTTCCCAGACCCCATTCCCACTGGGAAGCCTCCCAGCCTTTCCCTGACAGGGATTCTTCCCATTTTTGCCGTTCCCGAAATCACAACCAGATGGGCCCGGAGCAGCTCTGATTCAGCCTCCGACATCACCATCCCAAAAATCCGGCTCCCAGCAGGAATTCCCTCCCCCCAGGGACCTCATCCCACATCCATGAGGAGGTGACTCAGTGCCTGATGATCCATAGGCTGAGCCAAGCACGGATCTGGGCTGGGATGAGGCCGAAGAGCATCCAGAATTCTCGTTTCATGGAAATCCATCAGTTTTTCTCTGAAATCCGCATTCCTGGAAAAGCCGGAGCATTCCACGGGAGCAGCCGGATTTGTCATCCCGAGGGTTGTTCCTTTCGTTTTTCCATGAATTCTTTCTGGTATTTTAAATTCTCCTTTCAATTTCTTTTCCTTCTTTTTAGCCGCCTCTCCATGGGTGCATTTTCCATGAAATAAACCTCGGGGAAATTTTTTTTCCTGCTTCTAAAAAACCAGGGATG
Organism: Aegithalos caudatus; assembly: GCA_013389925.1. Taxonomy (NCBI): domain Eukaryota; kingdom Metazoa; phylum Chordata; class Aves; order Passeriformes; family Aegithalidae; genus Aegithalos; species Aegithalos caudatus. The sequence continues at coordinate 171,269 of WEIU01001155.1, read as the reverse complement.
AAATTCCAGCTCCTCAACCTTGACCTTAGCTCAGGGAACACATCCCAGCTCCAGAGCTTTCAGTCCAGGCTGTTTTCCCAGCAGAGCCCTGATGTATTCCCTGAAATCTGATGATCCAAGTTCACAGACAGAACATAAAATCAGGGAATCATGGAATTCTGGGATGGGTAAAGTTGGAAAAGACCCTAAAAATCATGGAGTCCCCTTCCCTTCCCTTCCCTTCCCTTCCCTTCCCTTCCCTTCCCTTCCCTTCCCGGAATTCCACCAGAATATTGGGATTTAAATACAAACATTTCCAAAGCTCCACACTTTGGAGATTATTCCATATCTTTTTTCCGAGGGTGGTGGATTTTGAAGAGATAATGGGATCATCCAGCAGCCACTTCCCTCTTTTTTCTTGGATTTAATCCATGGATTCTTCTCTTTGGGAGAGAGGTGTGATCCAGGATCCAGTTGGGAGTTGGATCCAAACAAAACCCTTTTCCTGCTTTTTGGACCATCCAAATTCATCCACCCTGAGCTTTCCAGCACTTTTTTTTGGGAAAACTTCCCACGGCTTTTTGGGAATTTCCAATTCCTGTATCCAAACTCCAGCTCGAACATCCATATATCCCTGTCTTGATTCCCTTTGTGGGGTGCTGATGGAGACAAAACTTCCCAGGAATTCCGGGATGGTTGAGGGTTTATCCTGAGTTTTTTCTGCATCCCTTGGAATTCACCCCAGCTCCTGGAAATCTGGGAGAGCCCCAACAACCTCTGGGTGGCTCCAGTTGGAAGTGAGGGAGTCAGGGAGGGTTTGGAAGCACCAGGATGGTTGGAAGGCCCTCAAATCCAACAGGATTTGACTCCTGGTCCTGCTTTTCATGTGGATCATCCTCAGAGGGCAGAATTCCAACAGGATTGGGATCCAAGCCGGAGGGGAGCTCCCAATCCAGCAGGAGAAGGTCAATGCCGCTCTTTTGCCGAGTGTTTGGAGCTGAGGTATCCAGAGGGAAAATTAATCCAAGATGAGCTCAGGTTTTGGTGAAGATCCATGAAAAAAAAATGGGAGAGGGAAGAGCGGGAGTGTGGGCAAGGAAAGACCTTTTCAGTTGGATTCATTGTCCCAAAAAACAGGGAAAAATAAAATGGAATAAAAATTTCAAATGGGAATGTGGGGACTTGGCAAAGCCGGGTGGGATTGGGGTTGGAGCACCCTGGAATTGTGGGAGGTGTCCCTGCCCATGGATGGGGTGGGAATGGGATGGGATTTAAGGTTCTTTCCAACCCAACCCATTCCAGGATCCTCGAGCCCTCCAGCTCTGGAGCCAGGCTGGGAGAGCTGGGAATGTTCCCCTGGAAAAGGGAAAAATCCAGGGAGAGCTTGGAGCTAGAGGGAAACAAGGTCCTGAATGGATAAACCTGGAATGTCCTTCCCAACTCAGGATATTCCAGGATTCTATGATCACAAAACTGTCTCTTGAAAAGGATGGATAAACCTGGAATATTTTTCCCAATTTGAGATATTCCATGACTCCATGACCTCCCCTTTAGAGCTGTCCTTGAAAAGGATGGATAACCCTGGAATATCCTTCCCAACTCCAGACATTCCAGGATTCCATGATCAGAGCGCTGTCCCTTGAAAAAGATGGATAAACATGGAATATTCTTCCCAACCTGAATATTCCATGATTCCATTATCACAGAGCTGTTCTTTCAAAAGGACGGATAACCCTGGAATATCCCTCCCAACTCCAGATATTCCAGGATTCCATGACCTCCCCTTTAAAACTGTCCTTTCAAAAGGATGGATAAACCTGGAATATCCTTCCCAACTTGAGATATTCCAGGATTCCACTATCAGAGAGCTGTCCCCTGAAAAGTATGGATAACCCTGCAGTCCAGGAGAATTCGCTTGGAAAACTCTTCCCAAACCTCCAGAATCCAGAGGCAGAAGGAGCCCTTTATTCCATCCGGCCCAGAGCCAACTCCTCGTTCATGGGATGAGGTCATTCCTGGAGGATTGGGATGGGATCCCTCCAAAAACGGCCCTTGGAAGCTTTCCCCCTTCCAAGAGAAACGTGGGACCTCTGTCCCTCCTTTTCCTGGAGGATTCCAGAACTCCAAACAAGCCGGGAGTTGGCTCCATGCTCCGGCATTACTCAGGAAATCTGGCAGGAGGGAAAACCGGGGAACATTCCAAAAAAAGAAGAAAGAAAGAAAAGGACAGAATTCCTGGTGTTACAACGAGCCCATTCAGTCAGAAAATCCCAGGCTGTTATCCCGTGCCAAGAACATCCAAATCAGGTAAATCCATGGCTTTGTTTTCTGGGCATTTTGGATTGGGGAGGAATTTAATAGGGATGGGTTTGGAGCCGAATTTCCTTCCCTCATCCCAGAATGTCTGGGATCCAGGAAAACACCAGGATTGGGACAGGTAGGGAGAGGAACAATAGGATTACCTGGATTGGGAGCTTTTCCAAGGGTTTATCCCTTCGGATTTTCCAAAGGAAAAGATCAAATGCTTTGCTGTTTTAGGGATTATAGAAGGGAGGGAGAGAGGTGTGGGATTTTTGGGAATGGGTGAATTTCCCCTGGAAATCCCCTGGAGCAAGGGGGGTTTTGATGAAAAAAAAAAAAAAAAAAAAAGAAGGAATGGATACAGCTGATGGTGGAGCCGGAGATGTTTGGTCCGAGGTTTTTCTTGGATCAGGAGTGAAAACAGCAGCTTCACATCCCAAAATTCTCTGGGATGGGTCAGCAAAGCTCTGGAAAATCCCAGAGGGAAGAGTGGAAGGGGCAGGGACAGAGCAAGACTTTGACCACGGCCATGGATCCAATTTATCCCAGGTTTTCTGGATGTTGAGGGAAAATCACAGGGAATAAGGAAAGGAATGGAAAATGGCAGCCAAGCAGGGCAGCTTTTTTGGGATGGAGGTGTTGGGATTTGTGGGATACAGCAGGTATGGTGGGTAGCCAGCTGTGGAGTGGGAAGTTGTGCTGGGATTGGGAATTCCCAGGGATAATTCAGGCAGGAAGGAATCTCAGGAGGTGTCCGGTCCAGCTTCCAAAACTGTATTCCTCAGGGATTTATCCAGCCTGACCTGGAAAACTTCCAAGGACAGGGACTGTGTGACATCTCTGGGAATTGCTGGCACATCCAGGATCCCCAAAAAATTCCTGTTTTGCTGGGGAATTCCAGAAGGAATTCACTTTGCCTGTGTTAGAAATTCCTAAACTTCTTCTGGATGGCCTGGAGCAATCTGGGATTGTGGGAATTGTTTAGGGAGTTGGGACTGGATGATCCTTAAGGGCCATTCCAACCCCGTAACATTCCATGATTTCTTGATTGGGATGGGATGGGATGGGATGGGATGGGATGGGATGGGATGGGATGGGATGGGATGGGATGGGATTGGGATTGGGACTGGGATTCCGATTCAGATTGGAAGAGCCCAGAGTTATGGAGTTTTCCACAGGACTGGAGTTTTCCATCAGGATAGGAAGAGCCCAGGTTTATGGAGTTTTCCATAGCTGACCTCCCCTTGGAATGGGAAGTCTGCTCATTCCCGATCCCACAAATCTCCTATTCCTCATCCCACAGGGATCTGATTCCCACTGGGAGCTCTGGGCTTCCCCGCTGGCCTCTTCCAAACTTCCCAAAATCCACAAAAACTCCCCCATTCCCAGCCTCATCCTCTATTTGTTCTAATCCAGCATTAAGGGCTGGTTTCCTTGTGGAGCAGGGTTTGGGATTCAGGGATGGCTCCTCCAGGATGTCTGGGATTGTTTCCATCCCTCCAAGGCTCGGCTTTCATCCCATCTCAAATATTCCTCACCCTCCAATCCTGGTATTCCTGGGGATTCTTAATCCACCAAATCATCCCCATGGCTGTGACGAGTGGGAATCCAGCTTGGGATTTGGGATCATAGCACAGATGGATTTTCCCATGTTTTTTCCATGTTTGTGGTCCCAAGCTGGAGGAGGGAATGGAGATGATCCGGCAGCTCCTTCCTTCCCTGCATCCGGCTCTGGGGCTGGAAAGGCCGGAACTCTCTGGGATTCTGCTGGAATTTTTGGGTTGAAGATTTTTAATTTCCTTAGCCGGGTTTTTTGTGGGATCACATTGAAAACAAAACCAAAACAAAACAAAACAAAACCCGCCTAAACAACACAGTCATGGAATCATGGAATCATGGAATCATGGAATCATGGAATCATGGAATCATGGAATCATGGAATCATGGAATCGTGGAATTATGGAATGGTTTGGGTGAGAAGGGACCTTAGGGATTATTCCATCCAAAACCTGCCATAGGCAGGGACACCTCCCGCTATCCCAGGTGGATCCAACCTGGCCTCGGACACTCCTTGGACATTCCCAGCTCTCCCAGCCTGGCTCCAGAGCAGAGGGGATCCAGAATCCTGGAAATGGTTTGGTTGGAAAAGGATCTTAAATCCCATCTCATTACAACCCCATCCATGGGCAGGGACACATTCCCTGATCCCAGGTGGATCCAACCTGGCCTCGGACACTCCTTGGACATTCCCAGCTCTCCCAGCCTGGCTCCAGCCCTGCAGCAGCTCCGGGCTCCTCTGGGCTCTCTCCAGCAGCTCCAGAGCTGGGAAATCACCTCAGGGGGCTCAGGGACGCAATTCCCACCTTTCCCTCTGCCCCCACTGGGATCAGCCCAGGCCCATCCTGGATCCATTCCCGTGGTTTTCCAGCACTCCCAGCCTGTTCTGCTCCTGTTCTCCCTGAGTTGTTGACAAAGTTCCTGTGGACACCAGAAGTTTACACAGCACAGGAACCCTTTGGATAATTCCCACCTTTCCCACTGCCCAGGCTGCTTTGGAGCGATCCCTGTGGGAATCAAAATCCATGGGAAGGCTCAGGAGTCCCTGAGTGGGGAGAAGGAGAAGCTTTGGCAGGGGAGCCGTGAGGTGACAAATCCCTTTTTTTGGGAATGATCCCGGATCAGCCAAAGGCTCCTGTCCAATCCCAGGGAAAAGCCACCAGGAGGGGACGCACTGGGAATGAATAATTTTCCTGCCAAAACCTCCCATTCTTCCAGGTGTGACCATTCCCCCTTCCCAGAAATCCTGACGGATGGGGAGCCTCTCCCCAGCCGGGCAGAGGCTCCTGAAATATAAATATCCCTGGAAAAGTGACAGCCTGAATGTCAACGAGTGGAAATGACCTTTCCCTGCTGAGGCTCCGGCTATCCACTCGGATTTCTGGATCCAAGAACAAATCCAAAGCCTCGTCCCGCCGCGGGAAGGTGACTCCAAAGAAGTGTCCAAAATCCGGAGGTGGCACCGAGTCCTGGCTGCAGCTTCCAGCCTGGATTTGCTCCGTGAGACTCGGAGGCACCAGGATTCTGCCTTGGGGTCAGGAAAAAGCCTCGGAGAAAAGGGGGCTTTGTTTTATCCGTGTTTTTTTGGGGTTTTTTTATGGAGAGGGAAGGGAAAAAAACAGATTTCGGGTGGGAAATGAGGGAAGCGGTTATTTCTGGAAGCGGATCCGTGCCCAATGTTCCCTGCCCGGGAGGGAAGCGGCGTTTTCCCTGCAGGGCTTGGAAAGGACAAAGGAAAGGGAGGGGGGGAAGGAGACATCCCAAGGGATTTTCCAGGTTTTTGGGGAGTTGGGATTGGATCACCTTCGAGGTGCCTTTCACCCCAAACCATTCCACGATTCGGGAGGAGATTCCAGTGGGAAAGGGCAAGGATCCATGTGCTGGGGTAATTCCAGAGGATGTGACAGGCTCCTTTCCCAGGATTGTTCCAGGATTGTTGTCGGCATCTCCAGGATAATTCACCTCCAAGGTGGGACTGTTCCCCGACAGCTTTTGATCCTGGTATTCCTGTTTGGTCAAAATTCCTGGAATCATGGAATGGTTTGGCTTGGAAGGGACCTTAAGGATGATTTAATCCCGACCTGCCATGGGCAGGGACACTTCCCGCTATCCCAGGTTTTTCCAAGCCCTCTCCAGCCTGGCCTTGGGCACTTCGAGGGATCCAGGGGCAGCCACATTCCCATCCTTTTGCAGGAATTCTCCTACCCTTTTCCAGTCAGGACTGGGAGGAGATTCCAATTCCAGTCTGACTGCTGTGGATGATTTTCCCAGGCTTTTCCAGCTGGAGAATAAAATCTGGGGATCCTGGGATAGTGGAAGGCATCCCTGCCCGTGGGATGATCCTGAAGATCTCTTCCAAACCATTCCATGTTTTCCTGAAGCAGGCTCCTGGGAACTTTCCTAAAAAAATCCATCCATCCATCCATCCATCCATCCATCCATCCATCCATCCATCCATCATCTGTATCCGTTCCCTTTCCTCCTCCCAAATTCCAAACCTTCCCAAAATGAGATGAACGAGGGCAGGGATGCCAAGAACAGAGCAGCTGGTGTTTATCTGGAAATCAGGGAAACATTCCAAGGCCTAAGGAAAATCAGGCTCCCAGGGATAAACCATTTTCCCCCTTTTGTTCTGGGATTGTTCTCACCCCATTCCAGGGCCGGGTGTGAACCTCGCACCTCATCCCAGGACAAAGGAGCGAAATGTGGGGGGAAAACAGGAATTTAAAAAAACCCAGGGATGTGTTTTCCAGGGAATTGCTCCAACGGAGCAGAGCTGTGCTTGGCACGAAGCTGGGAAGAGCTGGAATACCCAGGACCTCCAGACTGGTCTCCAGGGAATCCTAAATTGTACCCAAAGCTGGGATTAACTCCCTCTGGGAATGATCCAACAGCCAAGGATCCTCAGGGTCCAGTGATTCCCAACTTCACAGACATGGAGGAGCCCATGGATCAGGGATGGTGTCCAGGAGAGCTGGAGAGGGACTGGGAACAAGGGATGCAGGGACAGGAGCCAGGGAATGGCTTCCAGTGGGAAAGGGGAGATTGGGCTGGGATCTTGGGCAGCAATTCCTGCCTGGGAGGGTGGGGAGGGGCTGGGCTGGAATTCCCAGATTTGCTGGGGCTGCCCCTGGATCCCTGGCAGTGCCCAAGGCCAGGTTGGATGGATTTGGATCCACCTGGGATGGTGGGAGGTGTCCCTGAACATCGAATGGGTGGGAATGGGATGGGGTTTAAGGTCCCTTCCAACCCAAACATTCCAGGATTCTGGACCCAGGCTGGGAGAGCTGGGAATGTCCAAGGAGTGTCCAAGGCCAGCTTGGATCCAACTGGGATGGTGGGAGATGTCCCTGCCCGTGGATGGGGTGGCACTGGATCATCTTTCATTCCCTCCCAACCCAACCCATTCCAAGATTCCATCATGATCCAACTCCAACCGGCTCCATGCTGCTCCCGCTCACAATTCCAGGTGGGACACAGGGAACCGGGAGAAATATTCTGCTGCCAAAGGAGCGGAATTCCATTTCTTTCTGGGACAGCTTTGACATGGACACAATTCCCCACCGGCATTCCCTCCTCAGATCCTCACCACCCTCCACCCCACTGCCCACGCCAGCAAAATTCACCTTTATCCCTAAAATTCCATGATTTTCCAAGCAAAAAGTGGCTGGAGCTGCAGCTGAACCATTCAAGGAGCCCCTAAAGTTGTCCCTATTTTTTTTTTTGTGGGGAACAAAGGACTCTGGAATTCGGACCCGGAGCATCTCCCAAATAATTTTTTCCCTGCTCCAAGGAGCTTTGTTTTGCTTTCAGCTCCTTTAATCCTCTCAGGGAATTTGAATTCCATTTAAATTTAATTTTTTAAAAATTAAATTTAATGTTTCAATTCCACGCTGAGACCAGGAATTGTTTTGAACCCGGGAATTCCAAAGGGCTTTTTTTTTTTTTTTTTTTTTTTTTTTTTTTCCCAGAG
>WEIU01001155.1:144483-163394 GCA_013389925.1 Aegithalos caudatus | reverse complement strand
AAAAAAAAAAAAAAAAAAAAGGCCCTGGAAAAATTAACTCCAGATGTGGCTGAATCCCAAAGCGTGTTCCCATTGGATTGCCCTTAGGAAAGCACCTTCTGTCCTGGAATTCCGCCATGTCTGAGTGCATGACATCCTCGCTATCCCAAAAACTCGGGATTCAATTTTAAAGGGAGGAAAAATGGGATACAAAGTCTTGGAGGTAAAGGCATGGGATCATGGAATGGTTTGGGTGGGGAGGGAGCTTAAATCCCATCCCAATCCCACCCCATCCATGAGCAGGGACAGCTCCCAGCATCCCAGGTGGATCCAAATCCATCCAACCTGGCCTTGGGCAGTGCCAGGGATCCAGGGGCAGCCCCAGCAAATCTGGGAATTCCAGCCCAGCCCCTCCCCACCCTCCCAGACAGGAATTGCTGCCCAAGATCCCAGCCCAATCTCCCCTTTCCCACTGGAAGCCATTCCCTGGCTCCTGTCCCTCTCCAGCTCTCCTGGAGCCCCTTTCGTTTTCCATCTTTTCTCCTTTGTTGAACGCTTCCAACATTTTGTCACCTTTTCCATGCAGGAACATTCCCCAAATCCACCCTGAACCTCCCCTGGCCCAGCCTGAGGCCGTTCCCTCTCCTCCTGTCCCTGTTCCCTGGGATCAGATCCCAAATCCCACCTGGTTCCAACATTCCAGGGACTTGTGCAGAGCCACAAGGGCCCCTGAGCCTCCTTTGCTCCAGGCTCAGCCCCTGCCCAGCTCCCTCAGGAATTCTCCAGCCCCTTCCCAGCTCCCTCAGGAATTCTCCAGCCCCTTCCCACCTATCCCTTCCCTGGGTATGCTCCATGTCCTTTTCCTGGAAAAAAATGTCATTTTCCTGGCCCCAAATGTTGGAGATGTTCAGATCAGAGAAATTTCCCTGAGATTTCAGCACAGGATCCTCAGGAATCTCCAGATCTCCCTGGAATGTTCCCACCAGCCTTTTCTCCCTCTGGAATATTCCTGCATGCTGAATAAAAGGGGTGCACTAATCCATGGTGTTTTTTCCCTCTGGATTTGTGTTCCAGGATATCCCTCGCTCCAAAAAAATGGGACAAAGGAGGGGAAGCTCCCAAAACTGCCCCTGGAAAAATCCTGATCCATGACCAGGCTCAAATTGAATTTAGCAGGGATGAAACTTTTCCCAGTTCTGGGAAGGATGGGATTCTTTGGGAATGCCAAGCATTCCTGGATTTCCAATTGTGTATCATTCTGGTTTGGGAGCCTGGGGAGAGATGTAGCTCTCCTGCATTTCCCACCTTTGGGAAAACTCAGGAAACCTTCGGAGCCATTCCCGAGCATCCAGGATGGGAAAATCCGAGGGCTTGGTTTGAACTTCCTGGCAGGGAACAAGCGGAGCAGGGAAGAGCCCGGGAGTGGGATCGTCTCCGCGTCCGGAGAAAAAGGAGCTGGAAGCAATTCAGAGCCTCAAATCCCAGCTGGAATCCCAGAGCTCGTATCCCGCTCGTTTTCAGGAGGCTGTAATGGAAAACAGCAGCCAGGGATAAGCGGCCATGGATCCGGGCTGGGACAATCCCGAGGTTCTCAGGAGCTACTGCTCTGGCAAATCCCGGCTCCCAGGGGCGCCGGAGCGCTGTGGTTTCCTTGGAAGCAGGAGCAGAGCAGCTGGAATGTTCATGGAGAGGTGGATGTGGGGATGGAGAGGGGCCGGGAGATCCAAAGGGGGAGGGACAAAGTCATGGATCTGACCGGGAGCAGGGAAGTGGTGGTGGGATCCTCCAGGCAGCTCCGATCTCTCCCGCCTGGAATCCCGGAATCCCTCCCTGCTGGGGTCCTTATGGAGCTGAGGATGGAGCAGGTCTCCAGAGGGACCTGGAAAAACTTGGAAAATCAGCCCCGAAATTGTGATTTTTCCACGGATGAGCCCGGAAATTAAAAATCTCCAAGGGCCTCCATGAGTTGTGGCTGGGAACTCCCCTGGAATGCTGGAATCATGGAATTGTGGAATGTTAAAGAGTGGGAGGGACCTTAAAGATGATCCCATTCCAACCCCATCCAGGAACAAGGACAATTCCCACTATCCCAGGGTGCTCCAAGACCCAATGTCCAACCTGGCCTTGGACACTTCCAGGGATCCAGGGGCATCCAGAGTCTCACTCCTCACATTCCTTCCAAGCTCAGGTTTTATGGAATTACTGGCTTGGCCCCCAGTTCCGTGGAAACTCAGCCACGTGTGGTGCAAACCTCGGGATTCGGCTGCAGGATTCCGACCGAAAAGATGGAGCTTGGAAAAACCTGGGATAGGGGGAGGTGTCCCTTCCCCTGGCTGGGCCTGGAATTGGAGGAACTTCAAGGTCCCTTCCCACCCAAACCATTCCAGGATTCCATTAAATCTGGGACTGAATCTCCAGCCCGGGGAGAGGAATTTTCCGGGAGGTGTTCCCGACCCAGCCGGATGCAAGGAACGTTTCCAGAGGAAGCCTCGATCCATGAACTTTACAGGGCAGCTTGGGAAAGGGTTTTGGTGGCATTCCCGGGATAATCCTGGCAGGGCTTTGTGCGGGATGTTCGGTCTGGATTTGGAAAACTCGGACTCAGAAGGATGTGATTCCATGTGATTCCATGTGTTTCTGTGTGATTCCATGTGTTTCTACGTGATTCCATGTGTTTTCATGTGTTTCCATGTGATTCCATGTGATTCCATGTGTTTCCATGTGATTCAATGTTCCCATGTGTTTCCATGTGATTGCATGTTTCCACATGTTTCCATGTAATTCCATGTGTTTCTGTATGATTCCATGTTTCTATGTGATTCCATGTGATTCCATGTGTTTCCATGTGATTCCACATGTTTCTGTGTAATTCCATGGGATTCCATGGGATTCCATGTGTTTTCATGTGATTCCATGTGATTCTGTGTGATTCCATGTGATTCCATGTGTTTTTATGTGTTTCCATGTGATTCCATGTGATTCCATGTTTTTCAGTATGATTCCATGTGATTCCATGCGTTTCCACGTGTTTCTGTGTGATTCCATGTGATTCCATGTTTCCATGTTTTTCCATGTGCTTTTTCCATGTGATTCTATGTGATTCCACACATTTCCATGTAGTTCCACGTGTATTTTTCCATCTGATTCTGCGTGTTTCCACGTTTCTACATGATTCCACTTGATTCCCTGTGTTTCCATGTGATTCCATGTGTTTTCATGGGATTCCATGTGATTCCACATTTCCATGGGATTCCATGTGCTTGCACATGTTTCCATGTAATTCCATGTGATTCCATGTGCTTGCACATGTTTCCATGTAATTCCATGTGATTCCATGTGCTTCCACATGTTTCTGTGTAATTCCATATGTTTCCATGTGATTCCATATGCTTCCTCATGTTTCCATGTGATTCCACGTGATTCCATGTTTCCATGTGTGATTCCACGTGTTTCTGTGTGTCTACACATGTTTCTGTGTGATTCCACATGATTCCATGTTTCCATGTGTTTTTTCCATGTTTTTTCCATGTGATTCTATGTGATTCCACGTTTTCATGTAGTTCCACGTGTATTTTTCCATCTGATTCTGCGTGTTTCCACGTTTCTACGTGATTCCACTTGATTCCCTGTGTTCCCCTGTGATTCCATGCAATTCCAGGTGTGCTTTATGGAATGTGGAGAAGTTTGCTCACCGTGCCTCAGTTTCCCCCTCCTTTGGCAGTTTTGTGCTTTCCCAATTAAAGGAAAAACCTGGATTTAAATCCACATGGATTTAACCCTCCAGGGGTGGGTTTAGGGCCGGGGCAGCCCTTTCCATGTAGGAATATTCCCTGATTTCCAGCCTAAACCTTCCCTGGCACAGCCTGAGGCCATTCCCTCCCATCCTGTCCCTGTTCCCGGAGATTCCGATCCCCTCCCAGCTGCCTCCTCCCATCAGGGAATTTCAGAGAGGGAAAAGATCCCTCTGGATCCTCCTTTTCTCCAGGTTGAGCCCCTTTCCCATCTCCCTCAGCTTTTCCTGGTGCTCCAGACCCTTCCCAGCTCTGTTCCCTTCCCTGGACACGCTCCAGCCCCTCAAGGACTTTGCTGGGAGAGGCTCAAACTTCCTGGGATTTGGAACATGGCCTCCTTGTCACAGGATAGGGATGGGATGGGATGGGATGGGATGGGATGGGATGGGATGGGATGGGATGGGATGGGAGCTCTTTGTGTTTTCCATGAATTCCCAGCAGACGATCCCACACCCTGGAGCTTTTCCACCTGAATTCTGCTCCCAAGGGCAGCTCCAGAAGTTCTCTGGATCCACCAGGAAGAGCCTGCGGAAGCACCAGCCCAGGTGGGACACAGAGGTGGGAATCACAATCCCTGGAGTGAATTCCTTGCATGGCCATTCCCCCTGGAATTCCCTCTGGTGGACTCAACACCGGGATTCCAAGGGAAAAATCACAAAACCATGGAAGGACTTGGGTCGGAAACCACCCAAATTCCAACCCCACACCTCCCATTATCCCGGGCTGCTCTTCCAGTGGATCCTCCCACCTTCCATCCCCACCCTGGAAACCAGTCCAACCCAGTTCCACCATTCCAGGACCTTCTCCTGCCATCCCATCCCTCACTCTTCCCGAAGGGAAGGATCAGCTGTGGCCAAGCCAGCCCCGAGCACGATCCATGAAGGAATTGTTGACAGGGGAAATCCAGGCTGGAGATCTGAGGGAGCCGCGGGCATTTCTGCACCCTGGCACCGGGACAATTCCCTGGATTTCTCCTGGATCCTCCTCCCGGGGAGTTTTGTTCCCCTGAGGGAATTTACGGCTCAGCCAGAGGCGGGAATTCCGTGCCAGGATTTTAACGAGGCCTTCCTATAAATATTTCTCTTTTAGCTTAGGATAAAGGCGGGCTCTGCTCCGATGGAAAGCAGGGAAAAGCCGGGGAAATCCATTTGTTTTCCAATTTAAGGAAAACCACACATCCCTGTGATTACAAGCAGCATCCTCTGGCAAACGTGTCCTGGTTTTTTGTTTTTTTCTGGAATTATTTATGTCCCACGAGTGGGAATTGCACAGAGCCCAGTGCACAGCCCCCAATTCCTGGGCTGCAAAATGATTCCCGTTTGTGGCTAAAAAGTAGGGAAACAACTGGAAAATGATTGGATTTAGGGTTTGTCCTGATATCTGTGGGATTACACCGGAACTGGCGGTTGGAAAAGGAATTTTTTCCCTCTTTTATCCCAAATGTTTGGCCTGTTTCAGGGGTGAATGTAGGCGAGGTTTTGTTGTTTTGGGGGGGTTTTAGGACTGGGATTTTTTCTGGAAAATCCAACTGATGGCAGAGGTGGCTCTGGGAAAACTCCAGAATTGGGATGAGGATGGATATTGTCGGTGTGTGAGGAATTCAGGGAGGAAAAATCCATGGAAAAGCAGTGATATCTGCAGAGTTTTCCCACGGAATTTGAGAACTGGTGACGAGAGCATCTCAGAATCCCTGGAAATGTCCAAGGCCAGGCTGGATGGGGCTCGGAGCATCCTGGGATAGTGGGAGCTGTCCCTGCCCATGGATGGGGTGGGAATGGGATAGGATTTAAGTTCCCTTCCCACCCAAACCATTCCAGGATTCTGGAGCTCCTCTGCTCTGGAGCCAGGCTGGGAGAGCTGGGAATGTTCCCCTGGAGAAGGGAAAATTGCAGGGAATGCTCAGAGTCCCTGCAGGGGCTCCAGGAGAGCTGGAGAGGGACTGGGGCCAAGGGATGCAGGGACAGGAGCCAGGGAATGGCTTCCAGTGGGAAAGGGGAGATTGGGCTGGGATCTTGGGCAGCAATTCCTGCCTGGGAGGGTGGGGAGGGGCTGGGCTGGAATTCCCAGATTTGCTGAGGCTGCCCCTGGATCCCTGGCAGTGCCCAAGACCAGGTTGGACACTGGGGCTTGGATCCACCTGGGATTGTGGGAGGTGTCCCTGCCCATGGAACGGGATGAATTTACGGACGAACTCCATCCCAACCCTTTCCCTGATTCTATGAGTCCAGGATCAGGCAGCACCTGATCATTGGGAATGCAGGAAAATCCATTGGAGAACTTCCCTGGGCAGCACTGGAATATTCAACTCCAGGCAGGACAGGAATTCCCAACTCCCACCCCAGCCCAGCAAGGAATGACCATTCCCAATCCGGGAGATGGAGTTCAAATTTAGCCCAGATCCAACCTGTCTGGAATGAACACATTCCCTAAAAAATCCAGGCCATTCCCGTGGAATATTTTGGGTTCTGCAAGCCATGGCTGCTGACTCATCCCAAAAAGATTCCCGCTTCCATCTTTTTCCATGGCACTTGGGTCACTCTGACCTGAACGTGAGCCGTCCCCGCTTCCTTAAATCCCTCCAGGATTGGGAATGTCAACAGCAACAGGGAGCGCCTGGGATTGATTTTGCCTTTGGAATCACGCGGGATCCATGGCGGGATTTCAGTTGGAAAAGCTCCGGTTTCCTTTCCCTCCCTGCCTGACTCACAGCTCCCGGCCCTCCTGACCTTTTCCATGTGTCACCAAAAAGCAGCTGGAATTCCAAGCTGGAATTCCAAGCTTTTCCAAGGGGGAGCTCCTGGAGATGCACAAAGCATCCCGGAGAAAGAGGAAGATGAGCCATGGTCCTAAAAAAAAAAAAAAAAAAAAAAAAAAAAAGGATGGATTTGATTTAATTCTGATCCCAAAGAATAATAGGAAAAGGAAATTAGACCTGGCTCCTCAGGCATGATGGAAAATCTGGGAAGGATTTTTTTTTTTTTTCCCTGATTTATTCCTTGAGTTTTTATTTCCTGGTTTCATTTTTGATGGATTAAAAAAAAAAAAAAAAACAACAGGGAAGTGAGGTGGAATTAAAATATCATTTTGGGAATGGGAATTGTCAGGGACAGGGGTGATCCACATGGATACCTCCCATTCCCAGCAAAAAACTCCTGATCCTGTAGATTATCCCCATTTCTCTTTCTTCCCTCTGTCCCCTTCTAAATCCTTGGTGGAAAACCAGTGCCTGCGCCATTCCTGGGGATTTTTTGGGATGAAGTGGAGTGATCTGATTTAGTGCCGTGTCTTTGCCCAAAGCTCCTTCCCAAGNAAACAGGGAAGTGAGGTGGAATTAAAACATCATTTTGGGAATGGGAATTGTCAGGGACAGGGGTGATCCACATGGATACCTCCCATTCCCAGCAAAAAACTCCTGATCCTGTAGATTATCCCCATTTCTCTTTCTTCCCTCTGTCCCCTTCTAAATCCTTGGTGGAAAACCAGTGCCTGCGCCATTCCTGGGGATTTTTTGGGATGAAGTGGAGTGATCTGATTTAGTGCCGTGTCTTTGCCCAAAGCTCCTTCCCAAGTGGAGTTAAAATTCCAAGTAGGGAGCGGGATGCGTGGGAATGAAGGGAGGAAGGGATGGTGGGAGGTGCTGCTCTTCCCGAAGGAGATAAGGCATGGAAAAGAACCCCGGGCCAGATGTTGGGAATATCAGGAATGAAGGATTCCTGCAGGGAGGAAGGGAGAACTGGAAAATCCTTAAGGAAAAAAAAAACTGAAATAAACCAGGAGAGGATTGAGGAATGACTGACAAAGGAAGGAGTGGGAGATTCCAGAGGGAAGGAAATAGGGCCTGGACACCTCTGCTTATCCCTGGAATTCCACTGAACAAGGATCCATGGAATGGCCTTTACCTGGCAGTTTTAGGGAATCCCCAAGAATTCCATCCTCAGAAAACCCATGGAAGAGCTCCAGGATCCGAAGGGAACAAACCAACCTCCTGTGCCAATGCTTTTCCTAAAAAATCCATATGAATCCCAAATTTTACCAGCTCTGGAAGCAAGGTTTTCAGGGAACCGTTATTTCCTCCTCTCCTTCCCAACATTCCCTGCAATCCAGCCATGGGAATGTGCTTTTCCTTAAATAATGGGAAAATCCACCCAGCCTTAGGGATCCGTTTTCCCCCTGGGTCTTGCTTTGCCTCCTCACGTCCCATTCCATGAATTCCCACCGGGAAAAGCACTTCAGACAATGTCCACTGTGGAATCCGCTTGGAATCCTAAAAATAAGGAGATTGTGCCCTCATATGGCGAAAGGAGTGATGGAATTTTTTCTCTTTTTTTGGGAAGAGGTGAATTTTTCCAGGTCAGGAATTGTTTACGCTCGCCCCTGGATTGCCCTGAGCGGTGGTTGGTAAACATTCCCAGAGTTTATTTTCCTTCCCTCATCCCTGGATTTAACCCTGTTTGGGATGGTTGGAAAAGCTTCAAGGAGGCCTTGGAGGGATAAATAAATTCCAGAGCTGGGATGGAAAGGCTGGAATTAACTCCAGGCTGGATGGGCTGGGGTTTGTTCCCACCAAAGGCCTGGACAGAGCTAAAATCCCGGGAAGTGTCCAAGGTGAGGTTGGACAGGGCTTGGATCCACCTGGAATAGTGGGATGTGTCCCAGTCCATGAATGGGGTAGGAATGGAATGGGATTTAAGGTCCCTTCCCAAACCATTCCAGGATTCTGGAGCCCCTCTGCTCTGGAGCCAGGCTGGGAGAGCTGGGAATGTTCCCCTGGAGAAGGGAAAATTCCAGGGAATGCTCAGAGTCCCTGCAGGGGCTCCAGGAGAGCTGGAGAGGGACTGGGGCCAAGGGATGCAGGGACAGGAGCCAGGGAATGGCTTCCAGTGGGAAAGGGGAGATTGGGCTGGGATCTTGGGCAGCAATTCCTGGCTGGGAGGGTGGGGAGGGGCTGGGCTGGAATTCCCAGAGCAGCTGGGGCTGCCCCTGGATCCCTGGCACTGCCCAAGGCCAGGTTGGACATTGGGGCTTGGATCCACCTGGGATAATGGGAGATGTCCCTGCCCATGGAATGGGGTGGGAATGTGATGGGATTTAAGGTCCTTTTCCCACCCAAACCATTCCATAATTCCACGATTCCACAAACTTGCATAATCTTTATTACATATCTCCATGGATTGTGATTCCATGGAATTTCATTTAGGAGGAACCACAACTGGAATTAAAGTTCTGACCAGAGAAAACCTGAGGAAAACCAGGATAAAGGGATTCAAAGCCAGAAATATGGGATTCAAACCCATGGAATTCACCTCCAAAGGGAGACACCACCTCGTGTCTTTTTTGGCTGGAAGAATTCCTGCTTTTAATCCTGGAAAAGCAGGATTAGGTTTGAGAGGGGAAAAAAGAAACCGGAAGGATTTGGGGATAAGGATGCCCTTAAAAGAGTTTTCCCAGGATTTTTATGGATATTCCAGCTGGAAACCTGTCAGGAATTCCTGAGCTGTCCCTGAACTCACATCCAAAGGGAAAGGGACGAGGAAATCCCTTCCAGCCCCGCATTCCTTGGATTTTATATTCCCTACCCTTCCACTATCCCAGAGCCCAGCCAGGTCCTGGGAACAGCCCCCTCTTTCCCAGGAATTCTTTGCCATTCTCTGGAATTCTGGGATGGAATCCAACATCCCTGTGGACACAGCCCTGGTGGAATTCACGTTGGATCATTCCCGAAGTTCTCTCTTTCTCCATCTCCCTCCAGCATTCAGGAAGATTCCAAAGGGGATCAGGGCAGTGGTGGAATTCCATCCATAAAATCCTCCTTTTCCAGCTTTCATGGCAGCCTGACCTGGCCAGAGAATCTCTTTGGAATGTCGGGAGTGTTGAATTTATTAAGGACATTTGTCCCGGCCGGATCCGGGTGTTTCCATTTAAATTCATCCCTGTTTTCTTGATCCAAAGGAATTCCTTCCCTCCCCTTGACTCACAAGGAAAACTTCTTAATATCCATCAACAGGAAAATATGGGAAGTGACAAATTCCTGTGGACTGAAAGGACCTTGGAAAATGGCGCTGGCTTGGGAAAATTGGCTTTTTCCCAGCAAATTCCATGAAAATTCGTTCCTGCTGCCGCTGCTGCAGTTTGTGAGTGGAAAATCCAGGATTTCCAGCTTGTGGTCCGGGTGCTCCCAAGGGTCCATCAGCAACTTCTGCGGGATATAAAGAAATTCCTGGGTGGAATTTATGGGATTTATGGAAAAGCTCCTCAGTCCCACTCCCTGCTCCGATAGGGCCATCCCAGAGCATTCCAGGATTGTGTCTGGATGGATCTGGAATGTTCCCAGTGAGGAGATTCCATGGCTTCTCTGGGATTGGTTCCAAGGATTTCTTCCTCCTGTCCAGGTGGGAATTCCTGGGATCAGTTCCTGCCCATGGAGCAGATCCTGGTCCGTGATCCAACTCTTTCCCTTTGGATCCCAACAGGAATGATTCCCTCCCGGTGCCTCTTCCCTGGAAGAGCTGATTTGGGATCAAAAAGCCGCTAAACCTCCTCAAAAATATTTTTCCCTCATTTCCCCCCATCCTAGAAAACCATAGAGCCATGGAATCCTGGGATTGGGAGAGTTGGGAGGGACCTTAAATCACAGTGAACCAACTCCAGCCTGACTCAAATCCCATGGAATCAGCACTTCCCAACCCTCCAGGGGGATCCCATTGGATCCCATAGTCCAGGGCGGATCCATGATGGGATTTAATGGAATTTAGGGAAGCACAGCCACCCCCAACCCTCTGGAATCCTGCTCCAGCCTTCGGCTGTCACAAAATCTGGGAAGCTTTGAGCTCCTTGTCTTTTTAACCCTTTTTTTTTTTTCTTTTTGTAATTCCCAACATTTATCATTTTCCAGGCTTCATCCCACATTTTTCCAGCATCTTTTCCTTGGAGTTTTCCCTCAGGTGAGGAAAAATTCCCAGGCCACATCTCCCGGACACTCCCATTTTCAGGGATTTAGGGAAGAGCTGAGAAATGAAGCTTTTTATAATGCAGGCAGGAAGAAAAAAAAAACTTTGGAAACATATTTGGTTCTAACTCCAGGAAATGCCTGGAAAATTTGGGAACAGCCTATATTGGGATTAGGGACAGGATTCAGTGGTGGCCTTGGGAATGCTGGAATAATGGTTGGAATGGCTGGAATGGGAGAAAGGGGGCGGAAGAAATGGGAATGGGAGAAATAATTCCAAAAGTTTGGGGATGAAGCACATGGAGAGAAGGAATATTCCTGCTAAAGGACATCTCCACACTTGGAAAAGTGGGAAAAAGGCCAAGGATCCAACCATGGAACAAGAATTTTCCTCGGGGAATACCCATGTGGATGACATGGAGGGATGGGGATTTTCCCTTGGGAAATGGCCAGGTTTCTTTGGAAAATGGCTGGATTTCCTTGGGAAATAGCTGGAGTTCCTTGGGAAACGGCTGGATTTCCTTGGGAAACAACAGGGTTTCCTTGGGAAATGGCTGGATTTCCTTGGAAAAATGACCAGGTTTCCTTGGAAAAATGGCCAGGTTTCCTTAGAAAATGGCTGGGTTTCCTTGGGAAATGGCCAGATTTCCTTGGAAAATGGACATGTTTCCCATCAGAAGACCTTGAGAAAAAGTGGGAATGGTGTGGATGCACTCCAGACATCTCGGGAGATGCCTTCTCCCCACAATCCTGGGCTGGATTGACAAAGGCGGGATATTCCCTATCCTAGGAAAAAATGGGAATATCCTTGGAGGCAGGGAAAGTGGGATTCGCCTCGTGTCCATCAGGAATTTCCACCTTTTCCACCAAAATCAGCGCTAATAAACAAACAGCAATCACGGAATGAAGGGAATACACGGGAACATCTCCTTCCACCGGCAAAGGGAGAATATTCCCATGGTTTTCTCCCGGCTGGGAATGTCGGTGACGGATCGAAGGTGACAGGTCACCCCCTAATGACCTCCTCTCCCATGGCTTCCCCAAATCCATCTTTTCCGCAGGAACAACTTCTGGGCCAGCGCTCCTTGAACTTCAGGAATTCCTGAGGGAATTCCTCACCGGGACATGGAATTAAATTAAATTGGGCCCACGCTGGGATCCTGCCTAATCCCATCTCCCAAAACTCATCCCAAACCACATTCCCACCGTGCCGGGGACCTGGGAGAGGTGAAATTCCCATTTTCCGCCTCCACACCTGGCTCTGGGTCTGGGATTGGGAGCGTTCCCGGAACGATCCCAAATCCTTGCACATTGTGAAGCCACCCCTGAGTCACCCTCGGGGACCCCCGTGGGGACATTCCCGATGGGAATGAGGGATGGTTGAGCATGGGATTGTGGGAGGTGGAGGTCAGGGGTGGTTCAGGATCCCGGGATATCCCATTCCCGGATTTCTCGCTTCCTTGCTTGTTATCCGGCCGGGAAAAATGATGAGGGAAAAAAGGTTGGGAGAGGATAACCTGAGGGAGAAAGGGGGAAAAGGAGGGAAAGGAGAAAAAAGGGGGAAAGAAGGAAAATAAGGGAAAATAAGACGGAAAANGGGGAAAATGAAAAGAGGAGGAAAGGGGGGGGGGAAAGGGGGGAAGGAAAAATAATGGGAAAAAATGGGAGAAGGGAGAAGGGGGAAGAGAAAAAAAAGGGGAAAAGGGGAGAAGAGGGAAACTGAAGGGGGAAAGGGAAAAAAAGGGGGGAAATAGAAGAAAGGGGGAAAGGGAAAATAAGGGAAAAGGGAAAAAGGGGAAAAAGGGGAAAATAAGGAGGGAAAATGGGGGAAAGGGGGAAAAAAGGAAAAATAAGGGAAAAATGGGGGAAAGGAAGGAAGGGGAAAAGGGAAAAAAGGGGGAAATTTATAAAGGGAAAAAGGGAAAATAGGGAAGACAAAGGGGAAAATGTGGAAGAAAGGGNAATAAGGGAAAAATGGGGGAAAGGAAGGAAGGGAAAAAGGAGAAAAAAGGAAGAAAGGGGGGAAAGTGATACAGGGAAAAAGGGAAAATAGGGAGGAAAAGGGGAAATTCCCAAAATTCCCCAAAAATTGGAATGGGAATTCCTCCCCTGTGCCAGGCCTGGAGGGCCTTTTCCATGAGGGAATTTTCCCCAATATCCAACTTAAACCTCCTCTGGAGCAACCTGAGGCTCCTGAACTCCCAGATTCCATGGAAGGATGAAATCCCAAAGGTCCAAGGTTTTATCCATGGGTAATGACAATGATCCCAGAATTTTGGGAAGGCACACAATGGAAAAATAGGGAAAGCAGGAGCAGTTTCAGGGAAGGGGCTGGACTCAGCCCATGGAATTCTGAAGGGCTGAAAAATGGAGTGGGATCCTTGATTTTCTGGGAGCAGAAAATCATGGAATGGTTTGGGTTGGGAGGGATCTCAAATCCCATCTAATTCCAACCCCATCCATGGGCAAGGACAATTCCCACTATTCCAGGTGGATCCAGCCTGGCCTTGGACACTGCCAGGGATCCAGGAAATCTGGGAATCCCAGCCCAGCCAGGAATTCCTTCCCAAGGTCTGATTTTAGGGAAGGATTGGTGCTAATGCTCCTTCTCCAAGTAAAAAACTGG
This sequence comes from Aegithalos caudatus, assembly GCA_013389925.1. Classification (NCBI taxonomy): domain Eukaryota; kingdom Metazoa; phylum Chordata; class Aves; order Passeriformes; family Aegithalidae; genus Aegithalos; species Aegithalos caudatus. The sequence continues at coordinate 150,052 of WEIU01001155.1, read as the reverse complement.
GATTTGGGATTAGAAGGGATTATCCCAGATCCCTTTTTTCCAGGAACATGCACTGCACAAATCATTCCCCAGAATCCCAGAACGGCTTGGGTTGGGATAAACCTTTGGGATCAGCTCATCCCTAAAAATCAAACCTCCCCCAGAGTTTTCCTGCCTGGAACCATTCCAGGATTTCCCACTCATTCCTGGATTCCTGTGGGATTTCTCTCCATGGTGCTTCCCATCCCTTTATTCCCACGCCAACACCTTGGAGCCTTGGGCTCCAATTCCCTCCTCCCCTTCGGAGAATTATTCCCAGATGGAATTTTAGTCCCCGGTGATGTCACCTCTGAATTCCAGACCCCCCCATCCCTCCCTGCTCCGTGATTCCCTCAGCTCCAGCATTCCCAGTTTGGATCGGGATCCATCCCCCAATTCCCACATTTCCACCACAGGTGGGGACACTTCCCACAATCCCAACCTGGATTAAACAATTCCAGGGATGAGGCAGCCACAGAATTCCTGGAAAAGCTCTGCCAGGGCTTCCCCACCCTCTTCATTAACGGTGATTTGCATATTCTAATTAACCAGGAGATAATTAAGGGCTGATCCAATTTGGATCAATCCCTGGAAAAATCACCGGGAATGTTCAGCACCTCCAGAGCGTGGGACAAAAAGGGGATTTTCCATGGATTTTAGGATTTCTTAAGGAGTTTAGGATCCGTTGAAGGAATTCTCTAAATTCCTTAATTATCGTTAATTCTAATTACCATTAATTAGAGTTATCATTATTAATTGCAGGAATCACACCCCCAACAGCCAATCCTCTCTCCCTATTTTTTCCAGGAGCTTGGAAAACCAGCTGGAATTAGGGAATTTTCCAGGATATTCCCAAATTTTGGAAAAATCCTGACTTAAACCACAACAATTCCAGACTGGAATTAAACCCCCCCTGGAGTAAAATCCCATAAAAACCCAGCAGGAAAAGTCCCATTTTCAGAGGGATTTCTTTGGATTTAGGATGGGAAAAAAAAAAATCCTGGAAGTTCATCAAAGGCTCCATTTATTTATGGATATTATAAGATCCAAACCAGTCAAAAACAGGGATAAAATTCCGGATTTTCCCAGTCTGGAGCCTTGAGTTGAGTTAAATTTGGGTTAAAACTCAGCACCAACAAATCCCAGTCGAAATTTAGGATCCCTGATGGATGCTGGAATTAAAAAAAAAACCAAGGAATTCATAAATTCAGGAATACAAAATTCTCCCTTTTCTTGGAATTCTTTTCCTCTTGAACGGCGTAGAAGGAATTTTATTATTAATTTATGAATTGTGCTTCCCAAAAATAAAAACCCCACAGAAAAATCCAACAACAAAGCTGGGAATGCCCAAGAATTCCGGGAAAAGCCAGGATTGGGCCGCTCTGCCGGCAGGGATTAGAGGGAAAGGGAATTCTCTTGGAATTGACTTCGTGCCAAGGAGTTCAGGACCTTTTTATCCACCTCATTGGATTATCCACGGGAAGTTTTCCGCCTCATTAATTCCATTCACGAGGTCAAAATGGGATTTGCGGCAACTTTAACCTCCCTCAGCCCGGGAATTTTGGGCACCGGAGATCTCCCGGGATTTCGGGATGGTCCCTGCAAAGTTCTGTGGAGAAAATTCCTATTTTTCAGTGATTTAATAGAAAAAAAAAAATCCGATTTTTCAATGATTTTATGGAAAATTTCCTATTTTCATTTTTTATATTAATTATATCTCTGGAGTGATCGCCAAGGATTTTCCCGCTTTTTTTTTAGGGAAGATTTGGGGACTCAGAGCGATTCCTTGTGGGTCTGATGGGAATTTTTCCAGCTTTGGGATAATCAGGAGAATGGGAAGCGTGGCTGAGAAATAGGGAAAGGCTTATGATGAAAGGTGGGAGAGGAAAATTTGGGAACGAAGAAAAGCAAAGGAGTAGGAGAAGCCCTTAAATGGGATTTAATTAATTAATGTCCTTCGTTAATGATAATTAATTGGCTTCAAATCTTCACCTGCACCTCCTGCCACGGGCAGGGAGAATTCCCACAATCCCAGGTGGATCCAACCCAGCCTTGGGCACTGCCAGGGATCCAGGGGCAACCCCAGCAAATCTGGGAATTCCAGCCCAGCCCCTCCCCACCCTCCCAGCCAGGAATTGCTGCCCAAGATCCCACCCCAATCTCCCCTTTCCCACTGGAAGCCATTCCCTGGCTCCTGTCCCTCCAGCCCTTGGCCCCAGCCCCTCTCCAGCTCTCCTGGAGCCCCTGCAGGGACTCTGAGCATTCCCTGGACCTTTCCCTTCTCCAGGGGAACATTCCCAGCTCTCCTAGCCTGCCTCCACAACAAAATCCAGGAATGATTTGTGTTGGGAGTGACCTTAAATCCCATCCAGGGACACTTTCCCTTATCCCAGGTTGCTCCAAGCCCTGTCCAGCCTGGCCTGGGACATTCCAGGGATTTGGGGCAGCCCCAGCATTCCCAGGTGCTGTCACTTTCCCTGGATTCTCCCCACATCCCAATAAAAGATTTGGGATTNTGTGTCCTGTCCCTCCATCCCTTGTCCCCAGTCCCTCTCCAGCTCTCCTGGAGCCCCTTCAGGCCCTGCCAGGGGCTCTGAGCTCTCCCTGGATCTTTCCCTTCTCCAGAGGAACATTCCCAGCTCTCCCAGAGCAGAGGAGCTCCAGAACCCTGGAACGCTTTGTGTTGGGAGTGACCCTAAATCCCATCCCATTCCCACCCCATCCATGGGCAGGGACACCTCCCACTATCCCAGGTGGATCCAAGCCCCAATGTCCAACCTGTCCTTGGACATTCCCAGGGATACAGGGGTGGCCCCAGCTCCTCCTTCCCAAAATCCCATCCCATCCCTGCCCGCTTTTCCTTTAAAGCCATTCCCGGAGCGCTGACTCCCCATAAAACCCTTCTCTGACTCCCAGGTTTTTTCCAGGCCGGCTGGAATCCGATCCCAGTCCGTCTGATGAGGTGAGAGCCGAGCCAGGCCCAATTCCCAAGGTGTGAACTCAAACCAGACAGCGCCGGCTCCGTAACGAAGCCCAGCTGCTCCCAGCATTCCCGAGGTGGAAAATTCCCGTTCCCTTCGTTCAGCCGGCCGGGATGTGTCAGGAACGGGGCTGCCTCACACATGGGATGCAGCCATTCCCAGAAAAATGCTGTGGGATGAGGGAAAGGCCAGGCTGGGAAGGCTTGGGATGGGCTTGGACCAGCAGCTCCCAGTTATGGCTCTGCTGCATCCTGGGAATGGGAACATGGATGGGATGGGATGGGATGGGATGGGATGGGATGGGATGGGATGGGATGGGATGGGATGGGATGGGATGGGATGGGATGGGATGGGATGGGATCCCATAAAACCCATCCCAGCACATCTGTGTCCGGTGGGAATCTTGGTCCAGGCACGGGGTTGATGTGTGGAAAGGTGTGGAATTTTGGGATGAGTCCCTGGAGAGGAGGAGCTCCTCTGCTCTGGAGCCAGGCTGGGAGAGCTGGGAATGTTCCCCTGGAGAAGGGAAAATTGCAGGGAATGCTGAGAGTCCCTGCAGGGGCTCCAGGAGAGCTGGAGAGGGACTGGGGCCAAGGGATGCAGGGACAGGAGCCAGGGAATGGCTTCCAGTGGGAAAGGGGAGATTGGGCTGGGATCTTGGGCAGCAATTCCTGCCTGGGAGGGTGGGGAGGGGCTGGGCTGGAATTCCCAGATTTGCTGGGGCTGCCCCTGGATCCCTGGCATTGCCCAATCCCAGGCTGGATCCACCTGGGATTGTGGGAGCTGTCCCTGCCCATGGATGTGGTCCCTGCTCATCCCAATGGAACAAATCCATTTTCCCTCTATTTCTGGGCATGGAGTCATAGAACATGGATCCAATCTCGGCATCTCTGCCGCTCCCAGCTCCTCCAGCTCCTGATTTTTTCCCAGATTTCAGACTCCTTCCCACTCCAGAGGCTCCCAGGCCTCTCCTTGGAGCAATCGGATCCCAATGTGCCGGGAAACGGGAGCAGCTCCGGGGTTTTTCTCTCCCATTCCTCGGCAGATGGATCCCAAAAAACCAATTCTGGTGAGTTGGGATTCCCAACTTTTCAAGCCAAGAGAATTCCAGCTCCAAGTGCCCTTGGAAAACTCTGCCAAGGAAGGATGAGGGACAGGGAAGGGACTCCATGCTCTGGTTTTCCCTGGAATGAGCCAGGGAAGTTTTTTTGGGATAATACGGATCTTGGAAAGGCAGGAGAGACACAGGCATGTGTTTTCCTTGGTTTTCCATGGTTTTCCCTTCTTTCCATGGTTTTCCCTCCTCTTTTCCATGGTTTTCACTCCTTTTTTTCCATGGATTTCCCTTCTTTCCATGGATTTCCCTTCTTTCCATGGTTTCCCATCTCCTTCCCATGTTTTTTCCTCCTTCTTTTCCTTCCTTCTTTCCATGGTTTTCCATCCTCATTCCCATCATTTTTCCTCCTCCTTTTCCCAGCTCCTTTCCACGGATTTCCCATCTCCTTCCCCTCCTCTTTTCCATGGTTTTCTCTCCTCCTTTCCATGGTTTCCCATCTCCTTCCCATGGTTTTCCCTTCTCTTTTCCATGGCTTTCCCTCCTGCTTCCCACAGTTTTTCCTCCTCCTTTTCCCAGCTCCTTTCCATGGATTTCCCATCTCCTTCTCCTCCTCTTTTCCACTGATTTCCCATCTCCTTTCCATGGTTTTTCCATCTTTTTTTCCCATGGTTTTCCCTCCTCTTTTTCCCTCTTCCTTCCCATGGTTTCCCCTCCCCATTCCCACGGTTTTCCCTCATTTCTTTCAATAACACAAATTAATTTTTAACAATAAATGCGTTTTTTTTTTTTATCACAACAAATCAGATTTTTCGGGATCACACCCGGGTTTTGCCACGATAATCCCGGGTTTAAATGATAAAACCTGGTTTTGACAGGGATAAACCTGGCTTTTATGGGGATAAACCCCGTTTTTTTGGGAATAACCCCGGTTTTTATGGGGATAAACCTGGTTTTTATAGGGATAAACCCGGGTTTTTATGGGGATAAACCTGGTTTTTATGGGAATATACCTGGCTTTTATAGGGATAAACCCAGTTTTTATAGGGATAAACCTGGCTTTAATGGGGATAAACCCAGGTTTTATGGGAATAAACCTGGGTTTTATAGGGATAAACATGAGTTTTATAGGGATAAATCCAGTTTTTATGGGGATAAACCTGGTCTTTATGGGGATAAACCTGGCTTTTATGGGAATAAACCTGGTTTTTATGGGAATAAACCTGGCTTTTATGGGAGTACACCCGGTTNAAACCTGGCTTTTATGGGAATAAACCTGGTCTTTATGGGGATAAACCCGGTTTTAATGTTAGGCCCTGCTTTTAATAAAGACAAACCCGGGTTTTAATGACATAAACCTGGATTTTTTAAAATAATAATAAACCTGGTTTTACACAAAAAAAACCTGGTTTTTATAACAATAAACCCGGGTTTAGGGATGAACCCGGTTTTGAATGATAAAATCTGGTTTTAAATGATAAAATCTGGTTTAAAATGATAAAATCTGGTTTTAAAC
>WEIU01001155.1:92379-130353 GCA_013389925.1 Aegithalos caudatus | reverse complement strand
ATTTTGGTTTAGATTTTACTTTTTTATTGTTTTTAATTGCTTATATTATTTTTATTTTATTTTATTTTATTTTATTTTATTTTATTTTATTATTTTATTTTATTTTGTTTTATTTTACTTTATTTTATCCATGAGAAACACAGAACTTTTCCTTTGGAAAATTGCTGCCATCCAAAGAAAAAGAAACCAAAAAACCCAAACATTTTTCCGTAACCTCCCTTAATATCCATAGGCTGATGGGAACATTTCCCACAGGAACACCAGACAGAATTCCAGAAATCCGTGTCCTCCTGCACCTGGACTGGATATTCCTGAGGAAAACAGGGAATCTGTTATTCCCATTTCTCTTTGGATGAGTCACTCTGGAAGCCATTCCCATAGGATAAGAGAATGTTAAATCCCTAAAAATTCCAAAGATGGATGGAATTCCATCCCCCTTGGAGCTGGATCCAGCCTGGGTTCAGCTCCAGTCCAACTCATCCCCAAAAAATCCCAAAATGTTTAATTCCCAGAAAAAAACACTCGGATCTGACCCCATCAAATTCCAGCCGGCTGTTGAAATCCCAAATTAAATCCATTGTTTGTTTCCATCCATGGATTTTCCAGCTCCGACCGCTGACATTTCCCAATGTTGGTGTTGTCAAATAAACACTGGAATTTTTTTTTTGGAGCTTTTATTTTTTGGGGAATTAAAGGGATATTTAACAGGCTCTCCAAAATCCTCTGGGATGGGTCATTCCAGAGGGTTGGAAATGCAATTCCAGAGCTTCTGGATACAGCCCAGCCATGCATTTTTTAGGATATTCCCGCTGGATTAATTCCTATTTTCCTTTTTTTTTTTTTTTTAACCAAACGAATCCAAACTTGGCCTGGAATTTTTGGGAGCTGGATCATTGATCCTTGTGGATCCATTCTAACCCAGGTTATTCCATGATCCCAGAAAATAATGTGGTTATGGAATTTGCTGCGGTGTTTTGCCAAGAAATCAAATTCCAGGTTGGTTTTCCAACCAAATCTTTTCCCATTTTTGGGATCGGAGCAATTTTTTTTCCCAGTTAATTGAAGAATAATTGGGATCAGATCCATCAGAGCATCTCCATCAAAAATTCCAGCCCTTGGAAAAAAGGAAGGAATTTTGGGAAGGTGAAATAGATCCATAAAAAAATCCAGAGGGGGAAAAATAAAACCCCTGGAAATCCATATTGGAATCCATTCCTTTTAAAAACCATTTTTATGGCTGAACACTCATTTTTAATAATTCCAACCCAAAATATTCCCAAAAATTCTTGGAAAATCACATTTCCTTCCTGGGTGAAATGCCAGAATTCTTCCTTCTGTTTTAATTCCCACTGGGAAGCTGAGGTGCAAATTTGAAGGTTTGTGGGAAATGGAATTTCCAAAAAATCCGGTTGGGAACAGCGGAATATTCCTTGTGGATAGCATGGAGTTGCTTGGTCTCATTTTGGTGGGAATACTTGGATTTGATAATGTTGGATTTGGACAATCTTGGAGATGGGAACATTTTTCCACCCAAAATCCACCCAGAAAATGAAATATTTCAGGAATTCCTAAAAGTCAAAAATTCCTACAAAATTAAAAAATAAAAATTTTTTTTAAAAAAAGGGAATGGGCCTGTAGGCAATCCTAAAAATAAGGGGAAAAGTTGGAATGTCGAATTCCAGGTGGGGAGAGGGGCTTGGACAATTTTTGTGCAGAATTTCACGGAAGTGGAGCCACACCCACAAAATATTTGGGAATCGTGGATGCAGGGGTTGGCGACAGGAAAAACAGGAAAGCAACAAATCCCAAGGATTTAAAACCCCGGAGAGTGCAGGAAAATCCATGTGGGAGAGGCAACGTTTGAAAAATCCTGGGATAATTAAAGGAAAAACCTTTCCTACTCCACTCCAAGTTCCTGGGAATTCTGGGATGTGGTTGTGTTGCTCCTCAACCTTTACTCACACCCTCGGCCTTTCCCGAGGGAATAATTCCCGGGAAACACGTGGACACTTGGAATGGAGCTCCAGCACTGCCATCCCTTGGAAAAGCTCCACTTCCAGCTCCTTTTTTCCATCCTGCTTTTCCTTGGAACAACCCTGTTCCTTTTCCCTCTTGGAAGCACTAATTATTCCCCACTCCCTTTTTTTTTCTGGGACACCTCCGGAGCATCCACAGACGTGGAATTGTTTTGGTTCCTCTTCCAAGGTGGGATCTGCCACATGGAACCTGCGGATTTTTTTGGGCACAACCACCAATTCCGGATAAATCTCATCCGTGGCGTCTTAATTCCCTTTTTTCCCAGATTTTTCCAGTTTGGAATTGCTGGGGAGCTGCAGCCACGTATGGATATCGCCAGCTCTGCACACATGGATATTTTTTCCACTTTAAATTGTATCTATCCATGGATTTGGGGCCATGCCTCATTCCCTGGATTTGGAAATCCCAAATCCAAGGTGGCCTTTGGAGAAGGTCTGGCCACCAGCAGCTCCGCCTTGGGATAAACTCATTCCAAGGTAAATTTGTGAGAAATCCCAAATATTGCAACAAATCCATTCCCACTGGAAGCTGCGTGTCCCCAACAACTTGAAGGGAAGCCACAATTCCCTCTCTGTTGTTTCCCGACGTTTCCCCGGGTTTGGGAAGAGAAATCTCTCCTCGTTCCCCGCAGTTCTTCCTCAGGGATGGATCCGCGACGTCGGCACTGGGGAATGTGTTTGTGTTCGCTTGGAATTCCTCCCGGAGCCACCACAAATCCTCCTGGATTGGGTTCAATCCACGCTCCAGGCTGGGCCTGTCAGCAAATCCTTGATTTTTTTGGGAGGGAACACTTGGGCTCCAGGTCAGTCTGGGAGCGGGAGGAGGGAGAGGAGGGAGAGGGAATTCTGGGATTTTCCATCCAATCTGGGGCTATCTTGGCTCACTCCTTTCCAGGATTTTCCTGGGTGGGGCTCCTCTCATCCCTCTCTCTGGAATTGCCTTTAGAGCTGTTCACGAATCCTGCACCTCTGGAGAAGCCACGATGCCAATCCCAGCTCCCATGGATAAGAGAATCCCAAGGACAAGAGTTTTCTCCAGGTCTTGCTCTTCCCAGCCCAGGAACAACATCAGGAGCTCTGGGATGGTCTGGATCCCATGAAATGGGATTTAGCCTGGATTGATTATCCTGATTCCCGTTTTTTTAAAGAGAATTGTTTTTCTTTCCCTACTGCAAAAACCATTGAAGGATCATGGAATCATGGAATGCTTTGAGTGGGAAAGGGACCTTCAACAACATCCACTAGGGACAGCTCCCACTATTGNAAGGGACCTTCAACAACATCCACTCCCACCTAGGGAAAATTCCCACTATTCCCAGGTGGATCCAACCTGGCCTTGGGCAGTGCCAGGGATCCAGGGGCAGCCCCAGCTGCTCTGGGAATTCCAGCCCAGCCCCTCCCCACCCTCCCAGGCAGGAATTGCTGCCCAAGATCCCAGCCCAATCTCCCCTTTCCCACTGGAAGCCATTCCCTGGCTCCTGTCCCTGCATCCCTTGGCCCCAGTCCCTCTCCAGCTCTCCTGGAGCCCCTGCAGGGACTCTCAGCATTCCCTGGAATTTTCCCTTCTCCAGGGGAACATTCCCAGCTCTCCCAGCCTGGCTCCAGAGCAGAAGGGATCCAGAATCCTGGAATTGTTTGGATGGGAGGGGACCTTCAATCCCATCCCATTCCCACCCCATCCATGGGTAGGGACACCTTCCCACCATCCCAGTGTTCTCCAAGATCCATCCAACCTCTCCTTGGACACTTTAATTCACCTTCCTTCATTCCAGGTAGGAAGCACCATGGATCCAAATGGATCTGGGCCCAGATTTGCTGCGGCTGCCCCAGGATCCCTGGGAATGTCCAAGGACAGGTTGGACATTGGGGCTTGGATCCACCTGGGATAGTGGGAGGTGTCCCTGAACATTGGTGGGATTGGAATGGGATGATCCTTGAAGTTTTTCCAACCCAATCCATGCCATAATTCCATGCCCACCACTGACTCCACAAACCCCAGCCAAGGACATATCCAGCAGCTGGGAAGCACCAGGAAAAAGTAACCACTGGGAATGCTCCAAGCAGAGAGGTGGGATCTGCAGGGAATCCCCAGGGCAGGAGGGGAGAGGGAAAACCTTCCATTCCTCGAGTTATTCCCAATTCCAACCCCAAAGCAAGGAAAACTTCTGGATAAAAGCAGGAATCTCACAGGGCTGCACCGGTCAGTCACAGGCTGCCTTGGGAAGAGACTCCCTTGGCACGAATTCCAGAGTTTCCAGCCAGAACAGGGAAGTGCAGAGACACGGAAAACAAACAAGGAAGAGCTGAGAAACAACTGAAAGTCTGGGAATGACCCCGGGAAGGTCAGGAGGAGACGTGGGATGAAGCACGGGGCCACCTCGGAACATTCCCAGCTCCTGCCCTTCCCATTCCCCAGGGAGCAGCCAGGACGTGCCGCCGGCAGGATCCTGGGAATGCTCTGATGGAAGTGGTTTCGTTCCCTGCTCCAAGGTTCCCACTCCCATCTCCTCGTCCCCGGGCCACCCAAACCACGGGATAATTGGATGTGTCAACGTCTCCTGCATCCGGAGATGGAAGAGGCTATAAAAAGAAACATTCCTGCCATAAACACTTCAGGATGAAAAAAGAGTTGGAAAAGTACAAAGAATGGGAAGGCCCTGCTCTCCATTCCGGAGGCGTGCCCAGGATTCCAGAGCACAAAAGGTTTGGAAGGAGGGGTTTGGATCTCGATCCAGCCTTCATCCAGCACTTCCAGGGGTTTTTAGCCTCCATTCCATCATGGAGGATAAGAAAGGTCCACACAAAATCCTGGAAGTGTCTCCTGGAGATGCTGCATCCAAGGGTGATGTCCAGAAATCAGGATGGATCCTGGAATCATGGAATAGTTTGGGGGGGAAGGGAGGTGAAAGCTTGTCCCATTCCCACCATCCCAGGCGGATCCAGCCTGGCCTTGGACATGCCCAGGGATCCAGGGGCAGCCCCAGCAAATCTGGGAATTCCAGCCCAGCCCCTCCCCACCCTCCCAGACAGGAATTGCTGCCCAAGATCCCAGCCCAATCTCCCCTTTCCCACTGGAAGCCATTCCCTGGCTCCTGGCCCTGCATCCCTTGGCCCCAGTCCCTCTCCAGCTCTCCTGGAGCCCCTGCAGGGACTCTCAGCATTCCCTGCAATTTTCCCTTCTCCAGGGGAACATTCCCAGCTCTCCCAGCCGGGCTCCAGAGCAGAGGAATGTTGGAATGTTTTGGGTGGGAAGGGACCTTCAATCCCATCCCATTCCTACCCCATCCATGGGCAAGGACAGTTCCCACTATCCCAGGTGGATCCAATCCCCAATGTCCAACCTGGCCTTGGGCACTTCCATGGATCCAGGGGCAGACTTTGGGATCAGTGGGATGAGGAGCTGTCAATCAAAGCTGTCACCCAAAAGGAGACTCCAACATCCTCCAGGCCCTGAACATGTTCCTGGCAGAGCAAAATTCCTGAATCCAGGAATTCTCCTGGTCTTTATTAATCCAGCAGCAAATCAGGGAGGACGAGAGGCACCAGTGGAACTTTCAAGGGACAAATCCCAAACTTAAACACAGGGATGAAATTCCCAGGTTTTGCACCCAAAATTCCTTCTTTTTCCAAGGCAGAAAAGCCACCATGCAGACGGCAGCAAACACCACCTCCGATAAAATCCATGGATTTGCTCCTGCTCCCGGCCTGTTCCCTCTCGCTGCAGCCTTCCTGCGGTTTTGGCTGCCCCTGGAATTTGGCAGGAGCCACAGGCACACTCAGAGACGGAATTGAGCCGTTCCCCGGGATGACAGGAAAGTGCTTGTGGATTTATTGGATAATTAAAGGAGCCGGGCACGTTGGGAAGGGAGCAGGGAGGTGGCGTCGGTGACTCAAGGGGTGGCAGAATTCCATGTGCCGCTGGAATAACGAGAGGGAGAAACGGCGGAGACAGAAAGGGGGCATTGTCTCGGCTCCAGAGGCTCCACACAGCACCCGGAGTTCTCCAATGGGTTTTCTTTTCCAAGGAAAAGGTGTTGACCTGTTCCTGCACCTCTGTCCTGAGTGTTTTCCCGCTGGGATTGGGGTGTTTTTGCTGCTTTTCCGTGGGTTTTTTTTGGTTTTTTTTTTGGAGTGTTGTTTATGGAGACTTCATGGGATGTACCTGGTCAGAACAATCTGAACACAGCAGAGCTCCAAGTCATGGAATTCCAGAGGGATTTGGGTTGGAAATCACCTTCCAAACACTGTCATGGGCAGGGACAGCTCCCACTATTCCCAGGTGGATCCAGCCTGGCCTTGGGCACTGCCAGGGATCCAGGGGCAGCCCCAGCAAATCTGGGAATTCCAGCCCAGCCCCTCCCCACCCTCCCAGCCAGGAATTGCTGCCCAAGATCCCAGCCCAATCTCCCCTTTCCCACTGGAAGCCATTCCCTGGCTCCTGTCCCTGCATCCCTTGTTCCCAGTCCCTCTCCAGGTCGAGGCATTTTCCAGTTTGGGGATACTCCAGAAATGGTGGTCTGCAATTGGAAATGGAACATTTCCTCAGCTCACCTTTGGAATTTTGGGTTCCCAGCAGCAACTCCGGAGCTCCATGAGTGCTGTAGACCCATCCCAAATCTGGTTCCTGAGCCAGACTGCAGCTCTCCTAGGATTTCCACAATCCTGGAATTCTGGAGATGTTCTGTGATGGATCAGAGAGAGGAAAGACACAGAGGAAGTCGCAGAGATTTTCCAGGGCTGGAGCTCCTCTGCTCTGGAGCCAGGCTGGGAGAGCTGGGAATGTTCCCCTGGAGAAGGGAAAATTCCAGGGAATGCTGAGAGTCCCTGCAGGGGTTCCAGGAGAGCTGGAGAGGGACTGGGGCCAAGGGATGCAGGGACAGGAGCCAGGGAATGGCTTCCAGTGGGAAAGGGGAGATTGGGCTGGGATCTTGGGCAGCAATTCCTGCCTGGGAGGGTGGGGAGGGGCTGGGCTGGAATTCCCAGATTTGCTGGGGCTGCCCCTGGATTCCTGGCAGTGCCCAAGGCCGGGTTGGACACTGGGGTTCAGATCCACCTGGGATAAGGGAAGGTGCCCCTGGGTTGGAATGGGATGAGCTTTAAGATCCCTTCCCCCCCAAACCATTCCATGATTCCATGCCCACCCTGAAGGAAAAAAAAGGGATGAACCTCTCGATGTTCCTCAGGGCATACAGCGGTGCCACCTCTGTCTGGGAACATCCATAAATTCTATTTCCTTTGGGATCTCTTTGGATCCAAACCTTTTTAGCTGAAAACACAAAGGATTTTTTTTTTTCCTAGAAATGTTCAGCCCTTCCCGGCGATCCCTGGGCTGCCAGGAGCTGAATTCCGGGCCTGAATTCCCTGTTTCTCACTCTCCAAACACTTCCCAGCTCCCGGCTGGGAGCCACTTCAGCGGCAGCTCCGGGGAAGGTGCGAATTTGGCATCCAGGGAAAGACATGGATTTGCTCCCAGCAAACCTCTCCACGGAGTCTTTTCCATGATGCACGGGGCTTTCCATGGCAAATCCAGAGTTTAATTGCCCTGGAGTTGTCCCCTGGGTGAATCCGACTCCAGCTAGGATGTGGAGAAATAAATTCCCAATTTTTTAGAGTTTGGAGTTTTTAATTCTGCTCTGGGATTCGCTCTGCAGTAAAAGGTGGGAGATTTTCCAGCTTTTCTTTCCAAGAAAATACCTATGGAGGATCTATCCCTGATCCAGCATTCCTGGCAGAGCTGTGGCTCCCAGAGGATTGGTGTGAAGTGAGGTTTTGTTCCTGATGGGAATCGTGGGAAGGATGTGGAAGAGCAGAGGATCCACCCTGGGAGAAAAAAAAACCCAATTATCCTCGTTGTTGGATTGTGCATGGGACAACATCCATGGAATCATGGAATGGTTTGGGGGGGAAGGGGCCTTCAATATCATCTGGTTCCATCCAGGGAAAAATTCCACAATCCCAGGTGGATCCAGGCCCCAGTGTCCAACCCGGCCTTGGGCAGTGCCAGGGATCCAGGGGCAGCCCCAGCAAATCTGGGAATTCCAGCCCAGCCCTTCCCCACCCTCCCAGGCAGGAATTGCTGCCCAAGATCCCAGCCCAATCTCCCCTTTCCCACTGGAAGCCATTCCCTGGCTCCTGTCCCTGCATTCCTTGTTCCCAGTCCCTCTCCAGCTCTCCTGGAGCCCCTGCGGGGACTCTGAGCATTCCCCAGAATTTTCCCTTCTCCAGGGGAACATTCCCAGCTCTCCCAGCCTGGCTCCAGAGCAGAGGGGCTCCATAATCCTGGAATGGTTTGGGTGGGAAGGGACCTTAATCCCATCCCATTCCCACCCTTTCCATGTTCAGGAACACCACTCACCATCCCAGGTTTCTCCCATCCCAATTTCCAACCTCACCTTGGACACTTCCAGGGATCCAGGGACACCCACAGTTCATTTTCTGGGAAAATTAAGGTGCCATTATGAGGCCCCAGTCATTCCCTGCTTAGGGAAGCTTTTCCTTTCAGATTTGTGTTTGGAATCCGTCAGGACCCCCCAGATCTGCCGAGACCTCCGGAACGAGGAGGGGCTGGATCCGATCCCGGCCTTTCAAAGCCAGTCTGGAACAGATTATCCCAACCTCCAGCTCATCAAGGCACAAAACCTTGGATTCCTGGATCCTTCCCAAACAACGGCTCACGGGAAGCATCCCTTGCTCCAAGACATCCCTGGTTTTCATTTCCCGGGGAAAGGATTGGCTGAGATTTCCCAAAAGAACCCCATTTTTCCTTGTCCCGCTGAAATATCCATCCTCCCAACACCCCCCTTCCTGCTTTTGATCCCAGCTGGAGCCGGGAAACACCAAAGGAGCCACAAAATGGGAAGGAGGAGGGAGGCAGGGAGGGAGTGGGAAGAGGGAATTGAACTCCTCCGAACCACAGCAAACATTCCCGGGATGACCTCATTTCATGGATCCATCATGGATGCACCAGATCTTCCATCATCCCGGAGGGCTGGAAGGCATCCACGGCTTCCCTTGGAATCTGGAGAAGGAGGGAAGAGCTGGTGAAGTCACGGGATGATGAAGGAAACCTTTCCTGAAATTGGGATTGGAGGAAGCTCAGGGATCAAAGCCCCACCTTGGAGTCTCCTCATCCGTGATTCCCTGAGCTGCTCCTGCCATTCCCAGAGAATTCCCCCTAAATAAAACAGACTGGGATTATTTCAAACAGGCTTTTCCCATGGATAAAACTGGATTAACGATTTTCCCACCACTTTTCCAGGTGTCCCGTGTTCAGCTTATCCCTTAAATCCAGATCCTCTGGTGGATCCTCATGGAATGTGGAGGTGCCTCCGAAGGAAAGGTTCAGCTCAGGCTCTGCTGTTTCATCTCAAGGAAAAGACAGAAAACCCCCTGGAGCCACCCTGAGCTCAGGGAGAGCCAGAGGAGAGGTCCCGAAGAATTCCCACCTGGAATTTTGGGATACGGGGATGCACCAAGAGCTGCCCTGGGCTCACCTGAGCAAGCCCAAATGCTGGCGGTCCCACAGGACCCAGAGTTCTGAGCAATTCCATGACTTTCCCATCTCAGTCAGGTGGATTATTCCTAATTCCCCATTACATGAGTTTGGAAAAATCTCTGGGTGCTGAACAAACTCAACCAGTGGATCATGAAATCATGGAATGGTTAGGGTTGGAATGGATCTTAAATCCCACGCAGTTCCGTCCAGGGAGAATTCCCACCATCCCAGGTGGATCCAAGCTGGCCTTGGGCAGTGCCAGGGATCCAGGGGCAGCCCCAGCAAATCTGGGAATTCCAGCCCAGCCCCTCCCCACCCTCCCAGCCAGGAATTGCTGCCCAAGATCCCAGCCCAATCTCCCCTTTCCCACTGGAAGCCATTCCCTGGCTCCTGTCCCTGCATCCCTTGGCCCCAGTCCCTCTCCAGCTCTCCTGGAGCCCCTGCAGGGACTCTCAGCATTCCCTGGAATTTTCCCTTCTCCAGGGGAACATTCCCACCTCTCCCAGAGCAGAAGGGCTCCAGAATCCTGGAATGCTTTGGGTTGGAAAGGAGCTTAAATCCCTGGATCCAACTACAGGGGCACTTTCCAGTATTCCAGGTGGTTCCAAGTCCCATCCAGCCTGGCCTTGGACACTTCCAGGGGTCCAAGGATAGCCACAGCTTCTCTGGGAATTCCATCCCAGCCACTCCCCACTCTCACAGGTTAAAATATCCCAGAATCCCAGAAACATTTCAGTTGGAAAATCCTTCCATGATCATTGAGTCCGAGCTGTGCCTGATCCCCACCTTGGCTCTGAGTGCCACATCCAGGAATTCCTTGGACACCTCCAGGGATGGGGACTCCAAACCTCCCTGGGCAGCCCATTCCAACATCTAAAGGCCTTTTCCATGGGGAAATTTCCTCTGATTCCCAGCATCTTTGTTTCAAGTCCACTTCGGCTCCGGAGAAGATGAAAAAGCCTCCAAAGAGGAATTCCAGCTCCATCTCTTTCCAATGATTCTCTCCTGCCGAATTCCTGAGCTCCATTTCTTCCCCAGCCATGGAGAAAACACAAAAAACAAGGAAAAGGGAAGCAAAAATGGATCTCCCAAGAAGCAGGAAGAAAAATGGGAGCACTCACGGTGGATTTTTCCCAGTGGTTGCTCCAAGGCCGGGATTCCAAGTTCATGGAGAGGCCACTGGCACTGACCCCAGTCTGCAGCTAATTCCATCCAGAAACTCCCTGGAAGCCTCCGCCAGCTCCGACGGATCTCCGGGATAACTTGAAGCTCCCCCAGAAGATAATGGGAAAAATCTGCTCCAAATCCGATGCACCTGTCGGATTCCAAAAAAGGCATTCCCAAAAAAAACCCCAAGGAGACAGGGGATGTCATCTATTGCAGGGGGAAATACTCCCGTACCAAAAAATTCTGTCCTTGGAATCCCTGGATTTTCAGGAATGGATTTTCCCATTCCCATCCCGATTATTCCCCTGCTGTGAGGGAAGAGATGCTTCCCTTTGGAATGTGGTGGGAATTGGGATGAGTTGTGGTTGGAAGCTGCTGTGTGAGGTTTGGGATAACAAGACAGGGATAATGGGAAGTGAGGTCACGTCATCCCAGTAAAATCAGGGATGAGGGAGGGATTGGTCTCCAGATTCCAGAGGGAGCAGAGCCGGGATGTTCCCATTCCCATGGGAAGATGTGGCTGCCAAAGGGAATAAAAACCTTCCAGGACCTAACGGAGCTCCAGGAGAGCTGGAGAGGGACTGGGGCCAAGGGATGCAGGGACAGGAGCCAGGGAATGGCTTCCAGTGGGAAAGGGGAGATTGGGCTGGGATCTTGGGCAGCAATTCCTGCCTGGGAGGGTGGGGAGGGGCTGGGCTGGAATTCCCAGATTTGCTGGGGCTGCCCCTGGATCCCTGGCAGTGCCCAAGGCCAGGTTGGACGTTGGGGCCTGGATCCATCTGGGATTGGGGAAGGTGCCCTGGATTGGGCAGGATTTAAAGTCCCTTCCAAACTGTTCCAAAATTCTCCTGGATCCTAAATCTCAGGATCAGGAGGTGCGGGAGAAGCGGAATCAGCCATTGGTGTGGGCTGGAATCATCCTGTGCCACAGTGGGATTTAGGGAATTTAGCGCCTGGATTCTCCCGCCCGGAGGGAACATTTCCCCTCCTCTAAATTCCTAAAACTCTGGGTGGGTCCAACCTTCTCCCTTCCTCATTCCCAATCCCAACCTCATTCCTTGACTCTTGTCTTCCACCATCTTCCATCTGCCTGGAAAAGACTTCCCAGCATTTCCTCATCCATGGATTTGCATCAAAAATTCCATCCCAAACCCACCCCCCACCCAGTGCTGCCTCCCATCCCAAAAACCTCCTGTCTCCCTCTAAGCCTCCGAAACTTTTTACAGGAATTTTGCCTCTGGAAGCAAACCTGCTCCAGGCCCATGGAATTTTTCCCATTTAATGAGGAACCGTCTCCGTGAGGGCCGGGAATTGCTTCCAGCTCTTCCCATTCCAGCAGCTGTCGGAGCTTCCCAGTGGCCACCACCTGCCCGGTGCAGCTGCTCCGACACCTTCCATCCCTGGATGAGGAGCCAACAGCTGGAAAACATCAGGGATTTACAGCCGGGAATGAGAGGGAAACTCCTTTCCATAAAAATACTTGGAGGTGATCTGGGCTCTTTCAAGTGGGGGATGCGGAAAACATCAGGATTTTTTTTTTTAGGGAATTTTCCGCCGTTTCTGGGAAGATGGGAGGTTTAGGGAGGTTGGATGGAGGTGGGAAGCGCCCATCGCTATTCCCGCTCTATCCCTGGAAAAACAGCGGGAAAAGACCGGGAAAATTTTGGCAGAAATTCCTTAGTTTGGGAGTCCAAAAATGAGGAGAGGAATAGGGAAAACTTGGGAAAGGAGATGCTGCTCCTGGAGTATCCCGAGGGTGGGATCTAACCCGAGGTGCTTTGGAACTTGTGGGAAAATTCAAAATTCAGCCCAAATTTTAATGGAGATTCCACTTTTCCAAAGATTTTTTTCCATGAGTCAAAGTTGTTCCACACGGAATTGAGGACTTGGAGAGCCTTGGGGATGTTCCAGGTGCCGTTGGCTCTGGGAATCCGGATTTCTCCAGGAATTTTCATCTTGGAAGTGGAACTTCCATAGGCAAAGGGACGAGATCCCAGCTGGGTTTTCCAGGTGAGGAAAGGGAATTCCTGCACATTCCTGAGACATCCCAGGGGAGAGGGAGAAACTGAGGAGATTTTTTATTTTTGTCTGTCCTTGATTCCCTATCATCCCTAAAAATTTGGGATCAACGAAAATTCCTTGCTCCTCTCCTTTATCTCCAGGCCGGCTGAATTTTGGGAACATCCCAAACCTCACATCCACGGATTTAGGGGATAGATTTAGGGATGTGTTCCTGAATTTCCCTGTCCAGTTGCGTGCCAGCATGGGACTGGCAGCTGGAACAGCAGGAAAAGCTTTCCTTGGAATTAATGATTCCCTGGAATCCAAGCTGCCTGCAGGCATCTGGCAACTCCAATTCCAAGGTGTAAAATTGGAGGAAAACTCCAGGAAAAACAGTGGGATGCAGTGTGGAAATTCCTTTTTTTATCCTTTTTTTCCCCTGCTGTTCTGTCTACCAGCTTTATTCCTGGATTTTTCCAACCTGCTCCTGCTTCCTGCTGCACAGACGGGACCTGGAGCAGCATCCCCAAAAAAATTGGGAATGTGACAAAAACAGGGATGTGACATTGGATTTTTTAGTGCCCTTTAATTTGAATCCCAGTGGGAATGACAGGGAGGGAAGAAAACAAAGGAATTTTGGGAGCTGATAAATCTGCCAGAGAATTTATTGGATCCCTAATCCCTCGGCTCCCTGGGAGCCGGATCTGGGATCCTGGAAAAGCAATCAGTGGGAATATCAAATCCTAATAAGGCCTGGACTCGATCCCCGTGCTCCAGGTGGAATTTCCAGTGGCTGGCAGGGAATCCAAGCCCTTGGAAAACTGGGAAATGTGTGGGGATAGCGGAGGAGGACGGATGGAGTCCCTGGGGCTTCCCTGCTGCTGCTCCGGACTTTGCGTTCCCGGTTTTCCTTTGAAAATCCCATCGGGATTCCACAATATCCAACTGGAAAGGATTTGCCCTGAGAAAAATCCTTAGATTTAGCATCTCCCTGTTTGGAATTCTCCGAGCAGGTCGGGACGAGCTGTTCAAACATTCCTGCCTGACTTCGGAGCACAATTCCCATGACCGGTGCTTTTTTTTTTCCTAAGTTTTTTTGGGGGGAAAAAAAAATGAAAGAATTTTAGGGCATAGAGGATGAGATTCCTTGGAATGTTTGAGAGCTTCTCCAAGGGGCAGCTCTGATTTCTGGGATTGGGAAGTGGAGGCTGGAATATCCCGAAGGAACCGCGTGCCGCTCCTGGGGCTTCCCATTGTATCCAAGCTTCCAGCCTTGCTTGGAAACGATCCCAACTCCCTGGATTCCGCTTTTCCCAACAGCTCCTTGGAGTGTGCTCCAAGTCTTGGAGGAGCTGGAGGCTTCCAGGGATGGAATTTTCCCATAAATTCAGCTTGGGATGCCAACTGAGTGGAAATTCCCAGGAGGAGTGGCGGTTTAGGGTTTTCAGGAGCCTTTGGAGCAGGGAATGGTGCTCCTGGATCTATGTGGGAATGCTCCACAAAGATAAAAATCTTTGGATCTTCCTTGTATCCCTCTCCAGTTCTCCTGGAGCCCCTTTAGGCCCTGCCAGGGGCTTGGAGCTTTCCCTGGAATTTTCTTTTCTCCAGGAGAACATTCCCAGCATTCCCAGCATGGCTCCAGAATCCTGGAATTCTTTTGGATTGGGAGGGACCTTAAATCCCATCCCATTCCCACCCCATCCATGGGCAGGGATAGCTCCCACCATCCCAGGTGGATCCAAGCCCCAGTGTCCAACCTGGCCTTGGGCACTGCCAGGGATTGGGAATACGTGGATAGATACAATTGGATAAAATTCCTGCCAGGAATGAGTGGTACCAGTGGCAGAGAATTCCGGGAGCTCCTTCATCCTCCAGCCGAGGATCCAAATCCATGGATTCAGGTGCAGCCATCCCCATGGATCATCCCCATCCCACAGCAGGAATTGACACCTTTTCCAGAACTTTTTCCACACTATCTAAGGACCAAATCCCCCTGGACAAGCTCTTATCCCAAAAATCGACAAGGAAAAGCTCTTCCTGCTCCAGTGCTCCTCAGATTCCTTCCATCCCCTCCCTCTCCTCATCCCCCTTCCTTTAAAATCCCAAATTCCAGGCCCACCCTTAAATACCCTCCCCAATTTCCCACTCCCAGTCGTTCCCGGGATCACCAGGATTGATCAGGATCAGTGGCTCCAGAGAGTTTTCCCTTGGAGCACCCAGAAACTGGGAATGAAAAATCTCCAGGAATGGGGTCAAAGTGGGAGGAATTAATTTCCAGGGATTATGGTTGCTCCAGGGAAGGAGATTTTGGGAATGAGAAGACCGTGAAACATTTTTGGGAAGTATGGGGGGAAACTGATATAAAACGGGATCAAACGGATATTCCCAAGATCCCAGCCCAATCTCCCCTTTCCCACTGGAAGCCATTCCCTGTGTCCTGTCCCTCCAGGCCTTGTTCCCAGTCCCTCTCCAGGAAGGTTTTTATTCCCTTTGGCTGACACATCTTCCCATGGGAATGGGAACATCCCGGCTCTGCTCCCTCTGGAATCTGGAGACCAATCCCTCCCTCATCCCTAATTTTATGGGAATGATGTGATCCCACTTCCCATTATCCCTGCCCTGTTATCCCAAACCTCACGGAGCAGTTTCCAACTTTCCTTCCAGAATTCCCAGCCCAGGAGCTGTAACAGCAGGGAGCTGGGATTGATGAAATGGATTGAAATTGATCCCAATCCATCCAGGAAGTGATTCCCTACATCCCACCTGGATCTGTTCCCAGCTGATCCCATCCACAGGCAATTCCCTTTGGAATGAGCCTTTGGAATCTGGGCTGCTTTTCCTGCTGCTCCAAGTCACTTTTCCATGTTCTTCACCAGCATTCCAAATTTTCAGGATGCTCCAAATCCACTGGAATTCCCAAATTTAGGAAGGGCTCATTGTTCCGAACATTGCCTGCTAAGGAAGAGCAGATCCAGGGAGAGCAGCTGGATCTGAGGAGGGATAAAGCAGGCAGGGAATAAAATCATGGAATTGTTGAGGTTGCCAAAGGCCCAAATCCGATCTGTGGGTCAGGAAGAGGAAATGTGGGATATCTGGAATGGCTGGGAAAGAACTCTGGGACAGGGAAAAGGACACAGAAATGAGGAATTGGGGAATTTTGGGAACAGGGATGAGCCAAGGGCTGAAGAGAGGAACTTGGGATGATTTTGGGATGAAGGGAATTGGATAAATCCCCAGGAAAAATATTCCTTGGATGGATCCAGACTTGGATAAACATCTGGGAAGGCTCAGAAAATCTTTCCTACGGAGCAGGAATTCTGGAGGGAACAGGGAATGCTCAGGGATCCCCCATCAACCATTCCCAAGGAAATCCTTTGGAAAAGACTTAAAAATCCATGGAATGGATTTCCCGACTATTTGAGCCACTGGGAAAATCAACCAGATCCCCCTTTCCTCAAATCCCAAAGGAAAAGAGGAATCTCCTCTCCTTTCCTTTTTTTGGATCCTTCTTCCCTTTAATTCCTTGAGAAAGTACGAGGTGGAAATTATGGGATGTCTCCTCCACAATGGAAAGGGAATCCCTGGAAAAGCTCTGAGGGATCTGAGCACTCAGCATTCCATAGGGACCTGACTATTCCCTGGTATTGGATCCGTGATCCCACATCCCAAATTCAGCAGGGAATGGGAATTTCTCCTCAGAATCCTCTTGGTTCCAGTTGTCCCATGGGGAGGAAATTTTTCCAGGATTTTCCAGGATTCTTTTCTCCCATCAGCCTTGGAACCTTTTCCCAACTGGGAATATCCATGGAGTGGAAATTTTAGAGGGAATGTGGAGAAGAGATCCTTGAAGGGGCAGAGGTGAAGGGATTTTCCAGGAATATTGGGATAACGGTTTTTTTGGGAGCATCGGGTGACAGGGACTGGGAAGGGGCTCCAGCTCTTCCAGGAGGGATCTGATCCTGGAAAAAACTTGGAATGGGAGATTGAGGATTTGTCTGATTCCGGCCTCATCTGCAATGGAAGAGCTCCCTCTGGTGCCGCCAGGAATTCCCGTTTTTCCCATTTTTCCTCCTTTTTCCCCTGCTCTTTTCCAGGAAAATCACCTTTGCTGCTCCAGAGGGAAGGGCAAAGCTCATCCCAATTCTTTTCCAGACTCAGGAAAATCCAGTTCCTCTTTGGAATATCCCAAATATCCATGGACACCCCAAGAGAGGATGAAATCATCAATCCCAAAGTCCCAAATCTCGAAATCCCAGGGAAATATTCCCTGGGAAACCAGTGCAGGGATCCATCCCCACCTCAGAGAGTGCCACAGAATTTCGTGTTTGGAATCCATCCAGGGAATTTTATCCATGCAGAGCGGGATGGGGAGCCCGAGCTGGGAAATGCCCCAGGACCAAACCCTGTATCCCACATTTCTTTTCATTCCAGTCCTTTTCCAACACGAGCTGGAGTTCTTTCCCTCTGGAAAATGAAGGAAATTTATCGTGTCAAAAATCCAGACCCAAAAATGAAGGAAATTAAGGAATCCAGCCCAAAATGAGGGGAAAAGCTCCGGAGAGGATTTTTGGGATGGAGCAGTTCCAGAGCTGCTTCCATGGCCACGGGATCATCTCCAAGGGCAACCTGTGGATTGAGGAGATCCCTGCCATTGGAATGAGGAGTCATCCAAGGGGTTTTTGGGATGCAGGGAGAAGTGTCCTGCAAAAGGACATCAAATAAAAGTGCTCTTGGAAGATTCCAGGGAAAGCTTGGAGTTTTTTCCAAAGCCTGCAGGGGCTCCAGGAGAGCTGGAGAGGGACTGGGAACAAGGGATGCAGGGACAGGAGCCAGGGAATGGCTTCCAGTGGGAAAGGGGAGATTGGGCTGGGATCTTGGGCAGCAATTCCTGGCTGGGAGGGTGGGGAGGGGCTGGGCTGGAATTCCCAGATTTGCTGGGGCTGCCCCTGGATCCCTGGCAGTGCCCAAGTCCAGGTTGGATCCATCTGGGAATAGTGGGAGGTGTCCCTGGATGGAACTGGATGGGATTTAAGTTCCCTCCCATCCCAAATCATTCTGGAATTCTGCGATTACATGGAATACTTTTCCCTCCTGCAGTTCCTGGGATCCCCCTCAGAATGACATTTTTGGGAATTATCCCATTCCAGTCTCTTTAAATCCCGGCCCCATCCGTAGCCATAATCATGGAATTTGTTCTCATCCAGCACATTTCTCCCTGCCCAGGTAAAACAGGAATCAGGATTTTTCCAAGACCTCTCGGAGAACTCCATTCCCTGGAGCCATCCAGAATTCCAGGTTTTTCCATTCGCTTTTGTAATCAGGAGAAACTTAATTAAAAAAAAAAAAAAATAAAAAAGGGAATAAAAGCTGAAACAAACAAACAACGGAATCCAGTGGGAATTCTCAAATCTTCCTTTGCCAGGTCGGTTTTGTGAGGGAAAACGGGGGAATTTTCATGGGATGGAGCCGTTCCCTTCCCCATCTGGGATGGATCCATCCCAACAGCCGCTCCCTTGGAGCACCTCTGATCTCTGTGGCTTCCCAGGCCCCTTTCCCGGCTATTTTAGGAGGGAATGTTTTTGCCCAGCACCCCCAAGGAGCTTTTCTGGGAAAAGGAGGGAATAACCCAGGGCTTTGGGTGGATGGAAAAGTGAAGGCAGAGCTCGGGATGCCTGGAATCATGGAATGGTCTGGGTGGGAAGGGAACTTGAAGACCTTCTCATTCCAATTGGATGTGTGGGGACAATTCCCAGAATCCCAGGTGGATCCAACCTGGCCTTGGGCACTGCTGCAGATCCAGGGACAGCCCCAGCAAATCTGGGAATTCCAGCCCAGCCCCTCCCAGGCAGGAATTCCTGCCCAAGATCCCAGCCCAGGCGACATTTATTAATTAAATTATTTAATTAATTAAGCTACATTAATTAATTAAATCCCATTAAAGGACATCTCCTACTCCTATGATTTGCTTCTTTCCCAAATTTTCCTCTCCCACCTTTCATCCCAAGCCTTTCCCTGTTTCCCAGCCATGCTTCCCATAATGCTCCTGATAATCCCAAACCTTGTTCTCCCTCTGCCTGGCCTTGGACAATGGGAATGTTTTAAATCCAGGCCCCTCTGGAGCACCTTCCCCTCCCTACCCCACCATCCCATTTCCAGGACATCAGGGAATGGCTTCCAGTGGGAAAGGGGAGATTGGGCTGGGATCTTGGGCAGCAATTCCTGCCTGGGAGGGTGGGGAGGGGCTGAGCTGGAATTCCCAGATTTGCTGGGGCTGCCCCTGGATCCCTGGCACTGCCCAAGGCCAGGCTGGATCCACCCGGGATGCTGGAATTTGCTCCTGGGTGGAACTGGCTGAACTTTAAATCCATCCCATCCCAAACCTTCCCGGGATTCTGTGAAAAGAGGGATATTTTTGCACCCCCACAGCTGCTGCCTCTTGCAGCTGCTCCCGGAGGACGATTCCGGATCCGTTTCATTCCGGAGGCGCCGGAGGAGCCGCAATTCCCTCCTTCCCCTGCCTCACCTGGCTGAGCCTCCGGAGGGCCTGGAGAGCCTCCTGGGAAAAAAACAAAATTAAAACACTTTGGGAATTAATTCCGTGCGCTAACGAGCTGACCTTTATTCCGCAACAATTCCCGAGATAATTGCGCTCATCCCCTCTTCCCGAGGCATTGACGAGCGCCTCAAAGGAGCCGCTTTTCCGACGGATCAAGAGGGAAAACGGGAAGGAGCCTCCAATCAAGGACTTTTCATCCCGGCTCGGGGCAGGATGTCTCCGCTCCGTGGGCGCTTCTCAAGGGCTCTTCCCTGCCCTGGATGGATTTTCATCCCATTTTCATGGAAAAGAAGCAATTCCCGGAAAATTTCAACAGCCTCCGAGCACCTGTGAGTCCCTGAGAGCTTTTTTTGCTCTCCATGGATTTATTTCTGGCCATGGAACGGGGGCGGAGCGTTGGAAATTGCTCCGAGTGTTTCTCGCTCCGAAGTTTTGCCTTCCCGCTTCCCAGGGATGGAGGGGGGATTTTTGGGATAGGATGGTGCTGAGAATGCCCCATGGAAAGGTTTTCCTTGCTCATTCTGGAATGGGATAATGGAATGATGGAATGATGGGATGGGATGGGATGGGATGGGATGGGATGGGATGGGATGGGATGGGATGGGATGGGATAATGGGATGGGATGGGATGGGATGGGACAGGTCCTGCTCTGGGATGCATGCCCAGCTCCAGCTCAGTGTGGGAATTCTGGGATTCCCTGGATGTGCTGCTTCCTTTTGGGAAATTCAGCTGCTGAATTTTCCACATCCCTCATAAAATCATGGAGTGCTTTGGGTAGGGAAGGGACCTTAAATCCCCAAAATTCCACCCAATCCATGGGCAGGGACTCCTCCCACTATCCCAGGTCACTCCAAACCCCGTCCAACCTGGCCTTGGATACTTCCAGGGATGAGACATCCAGACTTTCTCTGGGAATGATCAACCACGTATCCCCCAAAAACATTTTTCCCAAAAAAAAACTCCTTTTTTTCCCCCCCTCATTCCAACCCCAAACATTCCCCATTAAAACAGGGATCCAAAACATTCCAGCATCTCCATCCCTTCCACCTGGCCACGGGATACGAGACAAACAGAAGCCAGACTGGGAACAACCAGGAAAACAAGGAGGGGGAATGTGGATTTTAGGGAAAACAAATGTTATTTGTTTATTGTTTTCACCAATAAAATTCCCAACATGGAAATAATGAAGGGAGCCGGGAAATGAAATCGCTTGGAATCACCGAGCCCGTAAAAAATTACGAGCCCAGAAACAGAAGGATTGGAAAGAGGGAAAACAAAACAAAACAAAACAAAAAAAAGTGGAAAAACCAGAGGAGTTTTTTTGTCTTCTGCTGGAATTTTTATTTGGGAATTAACGGGGGTCGCGTCAGGGCATGGAAATCCCATAAAGCGGAGCAGAGACGGAAAAACTCTTCCTGAGGAAGAAGTGGAGCTGGATCAAGGGAAAAAAAAAATAAATAAAAAAGGAAAAGCAGGAAAAAGTTGTTGGGAAAGCTGGGGGGGTGTTTAGGGAAAAAAATAAAATAAATTGGAATTCCAGAGAGGAGCGGGGATAGAAAGAGGTCCTGGATTTTTAAATCCCAAATCTGGCAGGAAAAGATGGAGCCCGACCATGGCTAAAAATAACTTTTTGTTCCATGTGGATTTTATCCCACAGATTCTGAGTTTTCCTAAGGATTGCAGGGTTCCTCTCTGCCCTTCCAAGTGATTTGGGGATGAAATCTTGATTTTTCCAGTGGAATTCCCACACCTGGAAGTGCGGGAATGAAGATTGGGTGCTGTTGGGAATTCCCTTCTCAGGCCCTAAATGGGATGTGGATCCATAAATCCTGGAGGAAAAGCTGGAAAATGTGGGAAATCCTCTGATTTCCAGCATTTCCATTTAATTTGCATTGGGATTTGGGATTTTTGGAGGTCCAAAAATGGGATGTGGATCCTTAACTCCCAGAGGAAAAGCGGGAAAAGGTGGGAAATCCTTTGATTTCCAGAATTTCCACCTAATTTTTGTTGGGATTTGGATTTTCTGGGGGAGTCTTTTGGTTGGGATTTTTTCTTTAATGCGGAAATGCGAAGATCCCAAATCCATCCCAAGCTCCATCAGTGCTCCCAAAAATCCTTTTCCAGTGCCCAGCTTTTCCCAAGGTTCCTCATGGATATTTTAGGAGCAGAGATCAGAATTTAGGGTGGCTGTCCAGGGGCTGCTCCGGGATTTTTTAAGGAGCGGGATGATCGGAAGGATGGAGCAACTCTGCTGGGGGAAAGGCTGGGAGAGCTGGGAATGTTCCCCTGGAGAAGGGAAAATTCCCGGGAATGCTCAGAGTCCCTGCAGGGGCTCCAGGAGAGCTGGAGAGGGACTGGGGCCAAGGGATGCAGGGACAGGAGCCAGGGAATGGCTTCCAGTGGGAAAGGGGAGATTGGGCTGGGATCTTGGGCAGCAATTCCTGCCTGGGAGGGTGGGGAGGGGCTGGGCTGGAATTCCCAGATTTGCTGGGGCTGCCCCTGGATCCCTGGCAGTGCCCAAGGCCAGGTTGGATCCACCTGGGAATTGTGGGGGCTGTCCCTGGATGAGATTTTAAGTGCTTCCCATCCCAACCCGTTCCATGATCCCGTTTTTTTTTTTCTCTCCTGGGATGAAGGAACCCCTCAGGATGTGCCAGCCTCACCGGGGAGCTGCTCCTGCTCCCAAAATCCGGATGCTCCAGATCTGATGAGCTCCGGGGTGCATCCCTCTCCAGGGGCTGGAGAAGGACCCATGGAATGAATTCCCAGTGGGAATCTGACCTATGGATATGGAAAAGCTGTGAAACCACCTGGGGCTTGGTGCTTTTTTTTGGGAGAAACTTCCCAAAAAATCCTTCCCAGTATCCCACCCAACTCTGCCCTCCAGCAGCGGGAAGCCATTCCCAATTTCCCTGTCCCTCGCTGGTTACATTCCCATAAATCAGCTCTTTTCCCATAAAGCTGCAGATTCCACTGGAATCCAGACACAAAGATCCTGTCCCACCTCTGGATCACATCCCACCTTCCCAAAAATCGGCTTTTGGGTGCTGCCTTTCCCAGTTTTATAACAAGGGAGCCACCCTGGAATTCCAGGGGATTCACAAGGATGAATTCCTGATGTAATTAAATAAATCCCATCCCGGATTTTTCCCCAGAGCTCCATCAGCAGGCCCTGCAAGGCCATTTTTCCACGGAAAAATCCTGGATTTCATCTCACTCCCAGAATTCAACCTCACTTTAAGTGGCTTCCAGCTAAAACCAGGAACGGGAGAGGCAGATTTTCAATCCCTTTGGGAATAACCCGGCTCAGGATTATCTCCTGCTGGAATTCCTCCCCTCCCCAGCTCCAAGGAGCACAGAATTCCCTCCTTTCCCTCCCTCTGGAAGAGCAGCTCCATCTCCTTTTCCACCACTTCTATTTCTTTAAGCCTCCCGAGGCCAAGGAATAAAATCCCTGAGCTGGAAAACCGGGAGAGGAAGGAGCCAAGCAGACTTTGGGCTTCAATTTAGGCAGGGAAAAACCCCTTGGAAAATTGATTCCAGACCCGGAGCGACCGGGATGAGGGAACAGCTGCCACCGCTCCGAGTGCATCCAGATGTGCCAGCACCCCCTCCCTTCCCTCACACTTCCCACCCTCCCTGTGTTCCCAGAGCCAGAAAAAAAAACTGGGAATGGCCGTGCTGACAGGATGGATGGGTTGCTGCTGCTTCCAGGCCTCTGGAGAAGGGGTATTTTTGGGAATTGGGAATGTCCCAACGGCTCAGGGTGGTGATGTCACTGTCAGCTGATGGATCCAGGCTTCCAGGAGTTCAGGAGGCTGGGTTGGAAAAGGCTTGGGAGCAAGCTGGGATAAGGGAAGGTGTCCCATGGGATGGGATTTAAGGTCCCTTCCCGTCCATGCCGGTCTGGGATTTTTAGGATCCTTTGATTTTCCCAAACTTCCCTGTGGATGGTGGTGAATGATCCCTGGGAAACCACCTGGGATCACATCCCCCTGTTCCCTCTGGGAGCACCTAAAGCCCCTTCCAGGTCTGGAATTCTGCACCTGGGAGAGCACTGACTTGGGATTCTGGAATGGTTTTGATGGGAAGGGACCTTAAATCCCATAAATCCCACGCTATCCATGGGCAGGGACAGCTCCCACCATCCCAGGTGGATCCAAGTCCATCCAACCTGGCCTTGGGCAGTGCCAGGGATCCAGGGGCAGCCCCAGAAAATCTGGGAATTCCAGCCCAGCCCCTCCCCACCCTCCCAGGCAGGAATTGCTGCCCAAGATCCCAGCCCAATCTCCCTTTTCCCAGTGGGAAGCCATTCCCTGTGTCCTGGAAATGGGATGGTGGGGCAGGGAGGGGAAGGTGCTCCAGAGGGGCTTGGATTTAACACATTCCCGATGTCCAAGGCCAGCAGTGGGAGAACAATTCCCTGGAGCAGGAGCAATAAAAGGTTACGAGCTCGGCCTTCCCACCTGGCCAGGGGAGATCCTTTGATGTGATTCCATGGATTTCCCATAAATCCTTATTGGAGCAGCAGCTGCCGGCTTTTGCTCTGGCTCTGTGGGGTCCGGAAAAGTGGAGCTGTCCCAATTCCTGGCTGCTGGTGGGATCCTTGGAGCAGAGAAATTATGGATTTGGTCCACCAGAGAACCACCTGATCCAAGAGATTGGTTTGGGAATGTGTTGGGAACTGCATGGAACCAGTGAAGGAGGCGGCTCCAAGACCCATCCAACCTGGCCTTGGGCACTGCCAGGGATCCAGGGGCAGCCCCAGCAAATCTGGGAATTCCAGCCCAGCCCCTCCCCACCCTCCCAGACAGGAATTGCTGCCCAAGATCCCAGCCCAATCTCCCCTTTCCCACTGGAAGCCATTCCCTGGCTCCTGTCCCTGCCTCCCTTGGCCCCAGTCCCTCTCCAGCTCTCCTGGAGCCCCTGCAGGGACTCTCAGCATTCCCTGCAATTTTCCCTTCTCCAGGGGAACATTCCCAGCTCTCCCAGCCTGGCTCCAGAGCAGAGGGGCTCCAGAATCCTGAAACGAGTTCAGTGGGAAGGGACCTTAAATCCCATCCCATTCCCAACCTAATCCATGGACAGGGACACCTTCCATCATCCCAGGTGGATCCAAATCCATCCAACCTGGCCTTGGGCACTGCCAGGGAGCCAGGGGCAGCCCCAGCAAATCTGGGAATTCCAGACCCTCACCCACCTCCCAGCCAGGAATTCCTTCCTAAATTCCTAAGGAATTGGAACCATTTTTGTTCATTCCATCCCATTTCTCCCAGTTTTGAGGTCTCCCCGCTGGCACCTTTGGAAGAAGAATCCCCATCCCCATTCCCAGGCAATCCTGGAAATTAAAAAACTTTCAGGGAAATTAAAAACCACACTTCCCTGTACAAATTCTGGCTATTCCAATCCTGGAATTCTGGAAGATTCTCCATTACCTCCAGGTGCTGAAGATGCCAATATTTCTAAAAGGCCTTTTCCATGCTCGGGATGTCGGAGCAGGGAATCCACGTTTGATATTCCAATGGATTTTTCCCATCCTGCATCTCACCATCCATATTTTTTTTTCCTCGCTTTTATTCCTTTTTCCAGCATCCATTGCTCAGCTCCCTGGATATAAAAGTAAACAGCTGAAATCCAAGCCCATTCCCGAAAAGTGGCATTTAATGGACTCCAGAGCTCCAGCTGCTCCCCGGCACTTTAATGGGAAGCAGAACCCTTGGAATTGGCCAGCCTGGAATGTCTCGTCCACCCACTGGCACACCAGGAGCGGAATTCCTGCTCCAGACCCTCTCCAGCCTCGGCTTCTCCTTGGCACAGGGAGGACTTGGACACGAAGGTTTCGGATTTTTCCATGGAGCCCAGAAGTTTTCCGAGGGGAATTTTCCCAGTGGTGAGGAGAGGGTGGAAAATTGTCCTCAGCGGCGGAGCTCTGAGCCATCGGAATTTGGGATTTGGTTCTCCGTGAGCTTGTGGCTCCCCATCCCTGGAAGTGCCCAAGGCCAGGTTGGAATGGACTTGGAGCATTCCTGGTCCTGGCCCATGGAATGGGATGAGCTTCAAGGTTCCTTCCCTGAGCCATTCCATGATTCCATGATCCTGTGACTTGGGAGGATGAAGGATCATGGAAAAATTCCAACTTCCAGGGAATTTCAAGGTCCAACCTGACCTCAGCTTCTGGTCCCACTGGAATAAAATCTGGGATGCATCCACAACCTTTTCCTTTCTATTTTATCCCAAATTTTCCTCTTAGTTTTCCTGCTTGGCCAGGATTTATTCCCGGCTGTTTTCTGCCTCTGGGTGGGTTCAACAAACCTTGGAATTCCAATCTGATCCCACAAGGAGTTTCCCCTCTCCCAGATATCCCAGCTCTCTTCCCTGTCTTTTTTTCCAGCTCCTTCTCCAACTCCCTGCCATCCAATTCTGTGGGAAGGCTGGAATTTCCCAAAATTAAATCTATGGGACAAATCTCCCTGTTTTGAGTAAATTCCTGGTTGGGATGGAGGTGGGAGAGGTAGGAAAGAGGGAATGATCCTCTCCAGGTTAATTTTTTTTTAGGATCGAGTTGATAACTTTAAAATTAATTAATAAATTGATTAAGATTAATTAATAATCTGTTAATTAATTAATTAATTAAAGTAATCAATATTCCCAGGATTTCCAGAGCTCAGACCACAAGGGAGAATTTCCCAGATATCCCCATCTCCCACAGAATTTGGGATTTCTGTTATTCCTTAAAGAAACAGTGCTGGAATTGAAGGGAATTTCCATTACCCTGCGGGATTGGGAATATTTTTAAGGTTTTTACCCTTGCAAAGGGAATAATGGAATTCCACAATCCCTGATTGTTCGGACAACTGGAAAACAGAAATAAAATCCAACCTGCCTTTGTGTTATTGTTCCGTTTGTTTTCCCTCATATTGCATAATTCCTAAAAAAAAAAAAACCCAGGAATGATTTGGAGGCGCCTGACTCCGATTTCTCCCAGTCCCTGGGGTGAAAAGTGGGATGAGCTCTTCCCAACATTCCAGAACAGAGACCTCCAAACCTCTCCAATGACCTCCCTGTCCCTCCTCGGAGCCCTTGGGAAGCTCCAAGGCCATTCCCACCCTTGGGAAGTGACTCATCCCAATTGTTCCCTGTTATCCATAGAGGGAGACAATGAATCCAGGCTTTGTTTTCCAGCCACGGATTTGCCAATGGATGATTCTTCCCTGTTGTTTTTGTTGGGAAAAGGGGAATTGTAAATCCCTGGCTTATCCTGGGATTTCTTTTTCCCAGTTTTCCATATCCACCAAGCTCTGTTTGTATTAATTGGCTTGGGACAGAAGCACAACCTTTGGAATCTGCTCCAAAGGGTGTAAAAAACAGGGATAAAGGAAACTGTTGTTTTTGTTGGAAAAAAACAGGGATTAAGGATAAAAACAGGAATTAAGGAAAAAAACAGGGAAAAAGAAGCTTTTCCCTCCTCCAGGCACTGTCCGGAAAATTGTTCTTGCTGGGGAGGAAAACCAATCCAGCTGATTCCCGGGGCATTTTGGGATGGATGCTGAAGATTTAGGGAATTCAGTGTTGGTGTGGGATGGAAGTTTTCCAGCTCCTTCAGCTCCTGGAGGGAATGGGAATGCAACAGGATGTGTGTTGTTGTGTCCGGATGGTCCCAAAGGAGCTGCCACATTTTGGAATTCCAGGCTGGAATTACTCCCAGCATCAGGCTGAGGAAATCCGGGATCAGGGAAATGCTTGAGCAGCAGAACGTGTAGCAATGAACTTCTGTGCACAGGCAGGGAATCCTGGAATCATGGAATGGGTTGGGATTGAAGGGACCTTAAGGATCAACCGATTCCCACCCCATCCATGGGCAGGAACAGCTCCCACTGTCCCAGGTGGATCCATATCCATCCAGCCTGGCCTTGGGCACTGCCAGGGATCCAGGGGCAGCCCCAGCAAATCTGGGAATTCCAGCCCAGCCCCTCCCCACCCTCCCAGCCAGGAATTGCTGCCCAAGATCCCAGCCCAATCTCCCCTTTCCCACTGGAAGCCATTCCCTGGCTCCTGTCCCTGCATCCCTTGTTCCCAGTCCCTCTCCAGCTCTCCTGGAGCCCCTGCAGGGACTCTCAGCATTCCCTGCAATTTTCCCTTCTCCACAATCCCAATTTTCCCATTCCCACTCCCAAGACGAGCCGCAATTCCACCCCCACAATCAAAACACCGGGAACGGGAATGTTTCAGAGCATTTCTTTGGGAATCACAGTGCTTCGGGCGTTATTGCGGATAAGGCAGGCACGGGTGATCCAGAACAATTTCCAGCCAATTCCCTGGAAAACCGGAATTCACAGGGAATTCTTTTTACAGCTCCCACCTGGATTTGGATTTGGAGGAGACACAACCAGGCCCGGAGCTGGATGTGGCTTTTCAGGGAAAAAAACAAAAAAAAATTGGGATGGATTTGGTTTTTTTGGATGCTCCAACTTGAGTTTACCCATAGGAATCCCACAGGATCCTCTTGGCACAAAAACCGGACAGGGAGCATGGATTTCCTCCTGGAAATCCCTGTCCTCATGGAATTGGATGCCCTGGATCCTCCTCTCCCATCCCTGCTGACCCAGGTTTGCCAGGGGAATGCTGGGAAGAAAATGGGATTTCCCACTGGCAGTGTCTCTGGAGCAAATCCCAAACTTTCAAGCCCGTCCCATTCCAGGATTCCACAATCTCAGGTGGCTCCAATCCTTATCCAAGCTGGCCTCGGACGTTCCAAAGGTAACCCGTGGATGGATTTTGATTCCTTGTTTTTCTGGGATAGACAGCGGTGTTCCTGATGGGATGGGGGATGAGCATCCCACGTTTGGCATTCCAAGATGGATCACGCATCCACATGGGGCTCTGGGCTCCAAGATTTTGGGTTGGGATCACTGGGAATTACACCAGGATGTGAAATCCCAGAATCCCTGCAAATCCAAGATGTATTGGGCCTGAATTTCCACTGTGGATTCCAGGAGAGTGCTCAGGGAATTCCAGATTCCCTCTGGCACAGCCGGACCCCAGTGGGAAAGGTACCAGGACCAACATTCCCATAAAACCCAAAATTCCCAATCCCAGCGAGGGCCAAACAGAAGCAACTTTTGTCCTCAGCTCCTCAGATCCTCCGGGATAATAAAACCTCTGGAAAATTGGAGCGGATCCTGGTGGTTTGATGGTGGCTATAAACAGGGATGGGGGTGGGAATGGGGCTGGGAGGTTTTTAGGGAAAAACCGAAGGAAAACGAAGCGTTTAACGACGGAAAACAAAACCTCCACCCTGGGATGTGCAAATCCGGAGCTGATTCCTCCGCTCCAACTTTTGGGAAAAGGGCCATGGATAAACCAAAGCTCAGCAGCAGGGATGGGGTTATAAATCCCTATAAATCCCTATAAATCCCTATAATTCCCTATAAATCCCAAAGCTGCACATTTTCCATGCAGAAAACACGGAGAAGGAGCCGCCCTGTGCAATCCAGGAGCTGTTTCAGTGAGAATCCTAGGATTTAATGCCCCATGGATTACATCCCAATCCAACAGAGAAATTGGGCTCTTTTCCCTATTTCCCTAAATCCCGGCCATCAGCACAGTTTGTCCCGGGAAATTGATCCCTCGGGATCACTTTTCCCGGCTCCTTGCTCGTTTGGAGCAGCCACAGCTCCAAGGAAAACCTGGAATCAAGGATAAGTCTCATCCTGCTGAAGGGAGGGCGGGAAGATCTCGAATCAGCAAAGATGCTGGAGTGGCCAGAAAATAATGGGAATTTTCTGGTGGAAAAATGGGAGATGATTCCTTGCAGGATGACAATTTGAGGATTGGCACCCTCCCAGCACTGGAAAAGCCTGGGAATTGTGGAATTATGGAATCATCCAGGGTGGGAAAGGCCTCTGAGCTCCAACCCTGCCAGGGTCACCAATCCCACGGGATCATCCCTCTCCAGGGACAGGAGGAGGGAACAGCATAAGCAGGAATGTCCCAGCATTCCCATGGGATCCGTGGGGGGCTGACCAGGTTGTGGATCACGGATTTCTTTGGAAAACAGATCCCATCCTGGGATATATTTTTCGCTCCATTAATGCCTGGCAACGGCAAGGATGTGTTGGGATGTTTTCCATAAGAATCTTTGGGAATACAAGAGGAAAATGACTGATTTTAAAGGAATACCAGTGGGGCTCATCCCGGAGAAAAGGAGGATCCGGAGGGACCTTCTGGCTCCCCACAATTCCCTGAAGATTTGGAACCAGGTGGGATTTGGGATCTGATCCCTGGGGAACAACAGGAAAAGAGGGAATGGCCTCAGGTTGTCCCAAGGGAGGCTCCAGTTGGACACCAGCAGGAATTTCCTTATGGAAAAGGTGGTCAGGGATTGGAGGTGCCCAGGGAGGTTTGGAGTCCCCATCCCTGGAGGTATCCAAGGAATTCCTGGATGTGGCACTCAGTGCCACAGCTTGGACTCGATGATCCCAAAGGTCTTTTCCAACCTCTGGGATTCTGGAATTCTGCAAATACCGACACTAAAAGGACCAAGAATTCCCAAAAAAGTGGCTGGAATACAGCGGGAGAGGAGGAAACCAAAGCCCAGCTGCTCCTGGGATCCCTCTCCCAGCTGGAATGGGAGACCTGCAGGATTGTGGAGCAGCTCCAAGGGAAGACCAGCTCCAGAATTCCACGATGGAATGCAAAGGCCTCAAAGTCCAAGAGAAACTGGGATTTTGAGGAGCACCAACTCCAAATCCCAGGTTTTGCACTGCAGCCTTTCCCATTCCCAGGATTTCAGATTTGGGGAAGTGATGTGTCATCCCCAGGGATTCCGGTTTTCCCACACGTTTTCCACAGGTTTACAATATATAAATGGGATAATACAGGGAAAAGGGAAACTGAGGCTGGATCAGAGAGCAAAAAGTGCTTGGAATCCGTGGGATTTGCTCAGGTCGGCAAATCCCAATTCCTGCCCTGAGGATCCTCTGCACATTCCCAATTTTTGGACTGAAAGGTCCTTTCCCTGCTCCCTCCTCAGATTTTTCACTGGAATTTGGGATTTACCAACCAGAGCAGCAGGAAAACTCAAACAAAACACAGAAGGCTGGAAAATCAGGAATATTTTGCTGGAGGCTTTGGTTACGTGACGCTTCCCAGGCGGAATTCCAAAGGGAAGCGGAGCCTTTGGCAGCAGCTGGAGGCCTGGATGAGGTTCTTCCTTCTCAGCTTCCAGAGGAAAAAATTCCTTCCCAGAATTCCCAGGCAGGCACGGGAGCAGCTTCAGTTGAAAGGCTTCACCAGTTTCATAGCAGCGTAGTTCTGGAAAACATGGGAAAACATGGGAATCGTTGGAAAAATGAGGGAATCATTGGGAAAATGAGGGAATTGTTGGAAGAATAAGGGAATCGTTGGAAAAATGAGGGAATCACCAGAAAAATGCGGGAATGATTGGAAAAATAAGAGAATCATTGGAAGAATGAGGGAATCATTGGAAAAAGATAGGAATCATTGGAAAGACATGGGAATCATTGGAAAAATGAGGGAATCATTGGAAAAAGATGGGAATTACTGGAAAAAGATGGGAATCATTGGAAAATTGAGGGTATGATTGGAAATATGAGGGAATGCATAGAAAAATGAGGGAATGCATGGAAAAATGAGGGAATCACTGGAAGAATAAGGGAATCATTGGAAGAATGAGGGAATGATTGGAAAAACACGGGAATGATTGAAAAATGAGGGAATCACTGGGAAAAATGAGGGGATTATTGGAAAAATGAGGGAATTATTGGAAGATTTTAACATGCATTGGGAATCATTCCTGGATTTTGGTTGCTCTTCCCAAAAAATTTATAAGAGGAATTCCCACCTCTTCAAACCCTTGGAATAAATCTGGCCCCTACCTCCAGCACAATCCCAATGTCCGGCTGGTGGGAAGCATTCCCAGTTTTCCCTGATTTGCTGGAGCCTCCTCCCATCCTCTGGGATTCCCACAAATCTCATGGATTCACCACCCAACCCCTGGCCTTGTATCCCAACAGCTCCTTTTTCCCACAATCCCATAAAATCTGGGACATCGCCCGTTCTGCCCTTTTGGAAAGGGGTCCTGGGGTATTCCCAAAGCCTCACCCAGATTTTTTTTGGAATGCAGAGATTCCCAGCAGGAAGAGGCTTCTCCAGCCCTGCCCCATCCTCATTTATTCCAAGGACAAATCCAGCCGGCAGCTCCATGGAATTTTGCCAAAGGGAATCAAGGAGGGCAAAGCTATCCCAGATTTTTTTCCCTCTGCATCCCGGAAAACCTGGGGATCTGTCCCAACTCCAGCACTTTGTGTTGCTGAGGACACCCCAGGAATGACCTTCCCACATTTTTTGGGGATCTCCACCATTCCTGATGTCATGGAATTGTTGAGGTTGGAAAAGAGCCCCCAACCCTTGTTCATCATTATCCATGTCCTCAAACGCCACATCCGGATGTTTCCGGAATAATTCCATGGATGGGGACCCCACCACTGCTCCAGGGCCTGGACAACCCTTTCCATGAGGGATTTTCCTTAATATCCAACCTAAAATCCCCTTGGAACAACTTGAGGCTGTTCCCTCTTGTCCCTGGGAGCAGATCCGAAATCCCACCCGGCTCCAAACTTTCAGGGAATTTCAGAGAGCCAGAGGTCCCCCTTGATCCCGCTTTTCTCCAGGATGATCCCCTTTTCCCAGCTCCCTCAGCTTTTCCTGGTGCTCCAGCCCCTTCCTAACTCTATTCCCATCCCTGGACACACTCCAGCCTCTCCATATTTTTCCCGAGAAGATCCCAAACCCACAAAAAAAAAAAAAAAAAATTCCCTTTTTATCCCATTGCATCCCTCAGCATGGAATATTCCATCCCCCTGAATTGACCTCGGCCAATCCCTGCACTCTCCCCGCCGCTCCGTACCGGAAAGGCGTAGATGAAGATTCCCAGGAAAAGCAGGAGGACGAAGAGGAGGACGGCCAGGATCAGGATCCACTTGTGCCGGCGCCAGAGGATGAACCTCAGGCTCTTGTAGGGAGACGTGAGCCACAGGAAGGAGGTCTCGGGACGCCTGGGAATGGGGGGGGGTCACCTCGGAATTCCGTCCTCATGGATCCCCAATCCCATCCGCCTTGCTGGTACCAACCAGCCTCCCAATCCCAGTGGATTCCTGGTCCAAACCAGTCTCCCCATCCCACTGGATTCCTGGTCCAGACCAGACTCCCAATCCCTCTGGATTCCTGGCCCAGACCAGTCTCCTAATCCCAGTGGATTCCTGGTCCGTATCAGCCTCCCNAGGACGGCCAGGATCAGGATCCACTTGTGCCGGCGCCAGAGGATGAACCTCAGGCTCTTGTAGGGAGACGTGAGCCACAGGAAGGAGGTCTCGGGACGCCTGGGAATGGGGGGGGGTCACCTCGGAATTCCGTCCTCATGGATCCCCAATCCCATCCGCCTTGCTGGTACCAACCAGCCTCCCAATCCCAGTGGATTCCTGGTCCAAACCAGCCTCCCCATCCCACTGGATTCCTGGTCCAGACCAGACTCCCAATCCCTCTGGATTCCTGGCCCAGACCAGTCTCCTAATCCCAGTGGATTCCTGGTCCAAACCAGTCTCCTAATCCCAGTGGATTCCTGGTCCGTATCAGCCTCCCAATCCCCCTGGACTGTCTCAGCTCTTCCGTCTTTCTGGATACATCCCAAGAAAGTTCTCCTTGGTGGTCCAGACTGACCTCCCAATCCCAGTGGATTTGTGGTCCAGACCAGCCTCCCAATCCCACTGGATTCACAGTCCAGACCAGACTCCCAATCCCACTGGAATGTGTCAGCTTTCCATCCCTCTGGCTATGTCCCACCAACATCCACCTTGGTGCTCCAGACCAGTCTCCCGAATCCCACTGGATTCCTGGTCCAGACCAGCCTTCCAATCCCATTGGATTCATGGTCCAGACCAGCCTCTCAATCCCCCTGGACTGTCTCAGCTCTTCCGTCTTTCTGGATACATCCCAAGAAAGTTCTCCTTGGTGGTCCAGACCAGCCTCCCAATCCCATTGGATTCACGGTCCAGACCAGACTCCCAATCCCACTGGAATGTGTCAGCTTTCCATCCCTCTGGCTATGTCCCACCAACATCCACCTTGGTGCTCCAGACCAGTCTCCCGAATCCCACTGGATTCCTGGTCCAGACCAGCCTTCCAATCCCATTGGATTCATGGTCCAGACCAGCCTCTCAATCCCCCTGGACTGTCTCAGCTCTTCCATCTTTCTGGATACATCCCAAGAAAGTTCTCCTTGGTGGTCCAGACCAGCCTCCCAATCCCATTGGATTCACGGTCCAGACCAGCCTCCCAATCCCACTGGAATGTGTCAGCTTTCCATCCCTCTGGCTATGTCCCACCAACATCCACCT
The DNA here is from genome assembly GCA_013389925.1 of Aegithalos caudatus. NCBI lineage: Eukaryota > Metazoa > Chordata > Aves > Passeriformes > Aegithalidae > Aegithalos > Aegithalos caudatus. The sequence goes on along the minus strand of WEIU01001155.1, from coordinate 96,683 downwards.
TGGTGCTCCAGACCAGTCTCCCGAATCCCACTGGATTCCTGGTCCAGACCAGCCTTCCAATCCCATTGGATTCATGGTCCAGACCAGCCTCCCAATCCCACTGGATTTGTGGTACAGACCAGTCTTCCAGTCCCACTGGATTCACGGCCCAGACCAGTCTCCCAATCCCAGTGGATTCATGGCCCAGACCAGCCTCCCAATCCCACTGGATTGGGCCAACTTCCCAATCCCACCTCCCTCCCAGTCCCCACCAGTTCAGAGTGGATCCCACCCAGGTGCAAACCCAGTTCAGCCCAGCTCCCTCCAGCTGGAAACCCAGAATTCCCACTTGGACCTGGAGAACTCCATGCCCCGGTTGTTGTTTTTCCATCAGGAATGTTCTTACTTGGGATCCTCCAGCCTGGGGTTCATGTTGGGCTCATCCCGCCCCATCCCGGCCGGACGCTCCTCGTGCTCCTGCTCCGCCACGATTTCCAAAGTCATCTCCAGTTTTCCCTGGATGGGTTAAGCAGAAAACAGATTTAGTATCCCAAAAAAAAAAAAAAAAAAAAAAAAAAAGGGAGTGGGGAAAAGTGAGGAATGAACGTGGGATGGAAAATACGGATTAGGGGAAGCAAATATCCTTTGAGCACAACCAAACCACTCCCAGCAAGGACCACGAGGATCCCAGGATTCCAGAGATCCCTCACCTGTCACTGGAGATATTCCAGGAAATCCCAGATCCCACTGACACTCAGATTTGGGTGGAATCCCAGGATCATTGAGGCTGGAAAAGCCTCTGGGATCAACTCCAAGCTGTGACTGATCATCACTAAATGCCACATCCCGTCTTTCCCAATTCCTTGATTCCTGGAACTTTCCCTGGAACCAGCCTGGGGTTTTTTGGTTGAATTACCCAATTCCCTGCCTGGATTCCCTCAGCTGCATGGAACAGTCACCAAAACCTGGAACAGGAGCCCAGACACCTTTAAAAGCCGGAATTTTTTCCTGGTACACAAGATCATTGGGAATAGTCATGATACGGAGCCAAATTTGGTGGCACATTCCAAAAACTAGGGTGGAAATCCCCAAAAAATTCCTCTGCACAGTGCTGGAAAACTCCCAGCCAACCACAGGTCCTCCACAAAAACCTGGATCCACAAAACCCCCAGCCGGAAACGGAATTCCATGCCCTGGCTTGGACTGAAGGAAACTTTCAGGGAACTCTGGAACGGTTTTGGATCGGGGAGGAATTTAAATCCCATCCAGTCCCGCCTCACGCCCGTGGGCAGGGAAACTTCCTCTATCCCATCCAATCCTCATCCAACCCGGCCTTGGGCACTTCCAGGGATGGGAAGGATCCAAGGAAAAGGTGGAGAGGCCACTTTACCGCCAGGATCCTGTGCTTGTCCTGCTGGGCCTGGCAGGGCCACCAGCCCTTGACCGTTTTCTGCTCGAAAAGGGACACGGAGCGGCCCGGGGACAGGGAATCATCCACGAGATCCAAGGAACACTTTTCCGCCGTCTTGGCAGGCTTGGGCATCCTGTTGAGATCCATCTGGATGGAGCCTGCCAGGGAGAACATTCCGGGTTGTTGGAATTTTAGGGGGTTGAAAGATTGGAGCTTTTCCGAACTTGAGGGCGTCGCCTCTTTTGACCGGAGACTTTGGGAAAGGCTTCAGGAATTGAGGGATAGCATTGGGATCACGGGATGTGGTTTGGGTGGGATTGTGTGATCCCACAGGGTGGAAAACTTGGATTTAGGATTTTAGTGCGTGGTGGTACCCAGGAGCCAGGATGGAGAATTCCGGGTGTGGGCTCAGTTGTGGTTTTGCACCTTTTCCTTCAGGAATCCGGGAGGTTTTGTGTAACTGGGGGAAAGACGTGAGCATTCCAGGGCTGGGGATCGGAACTGGGATAGAAACGTAAATAATAGAGATGGCAATTGTTAATTGGGGATAATTGGGATAGAAATGTAAATAATAGAGATGGTAATTGTTAATTGGGGATAATTGGGTTAGAAATGTAAATAATATAAATGTCAATTGTTAATTGGGGATAATTGGGTTAGAAATATAGATAATATAGATATTAACTGTTAATTGGGTATAATTGGGTTAAAAATGTAAATAATAAAGATGNAAATACTATAAATGTCAATTGTTAATTGGATATAATTGTGTTAGAAAAATAAATAATAGAGATATCAATTGTTTATTGGATATAATTAGGTTAGAAACATAACTAATACAGCTGTCAATTGTTTATGGATAATTAGGAATTAAACATCCTTGTACGGACGCCATTTTGGGGGCACTTCCTGGAGTTTTTGGGGAAAGCTCACCGAAATCTCCCGAGTTTGGGATAGGTAAGGATAATAAACTTCAGGATGAGACCTCAAAAACATTCCCGGAGTTTTATTTGCCCTGAGCCTGGAGCAAAACAGATCCAGGAACTCCAACACCAGGTGAGACGTCCCAGTGGGACAACACTTAGAACATGGAATGTTCCCTGATCCCAGAGAGTTTGGGATCCCCAACCATCCCAAAACTCCCAACTTCCACTGTCCCAGGTGGCTCCAAGCTCCATCCAACCCAGCCTTGGACACTTCCAAGGATGGAGCATCCACGGCTGCTCCGGATAACCTGTGCCAGTGATTTTTTTTTTTCCTTTTTTGGGGATGGATCCCAAAATTCCCAACTTACCCAAGTAGTCATCGAAGGAGAACTTGTCGTTGTCCCAGATCTGGAGGATCAGCTGGGGCGGGATCTTGTTTTCCGTCTTGTCCAAGCTCCAGAAGTGTTCCTAAAATCCCACCGGGAAAGAAACCACGGGAAAATTAAAGATTCATCGGGATAACTGGGCAGAGCCTGGCTCTGGAAATCCTGGAATTCTTGGGGTGTCCTGCTCTGGATCTGCAGGAGCACATGCTCTGGAAAACTCTTGGATAATCTGTGGAAAAACCCAAGAGGCTTCTGGATTCTGTGGAAAAACCCAAGAGGCTTTAATTTAAATTAAATTAATTTAATTTAAATTAATTTAATTTAATTTAGGAAAAGGCTCCATGGGATTCCAAACAGGATCCTTGGGAGTGACAGAAATTCCCACAATTCCAACGAGGGCAACTCTTCCACGCTGGTGAAGAGAACGTTGAGTGCCAGCGCTTCCAAACTTCACATTCCTCTTAATTCATGGAAAAATACGGGATTGACACCTAAATCAGAACTTCTGACAGAGAATTCCCAAGGATCCCTTCCTTTCTGGATCCACCATGGATCTGATCCGCTCTCAGGTCTGTTACAGGCAGTGGGAAAATCAGAGATCATCCAATGCCAGTTCAGGCCACTCACGGCTCTGGAATTTATTCACGGAACAGGGATATGGAAAGGAAGATTCCCTGGTATCCCAGGAAATCTGCTGATATCACACAGGTGGATCCAAGCCCCAATCCCAGCCTGCCCTTGGGCAGTGCCAGGGATCCAGGGGCAGCCCCAGCAAATCTGGGAATTCCAGCCCATCCCCTCCCCACCCTCCCAGGCAGGAATTGCTGCCCAAGATCCCAGCCCAATCTCCCCTTTCCCACTGGAAGCCATTCCCTGGCTCCTGTCCCTGCATCCCTTGGCCCCAGCCCCTCTCCAGCTCTCCTGAAGTTCCTTCAGGCCCTGCCAGGGGCTCTGAGGATTCCCTGGATTTTTCCCTTCTCCAGGTTGCATATTCCCACGTTATCCATCAGTTCTGCACTCCAGAGTAAGGAATTTCCACCGCCTGGGAAGCAGCATCCACGTCACTATTTCCATGTGTGAAACCAGGAACATTTTTCCAAGAGGGATCTAACACCACTGTCGGGATGCCTGGGAGTTAGGACTAAGAATCCCAGAATCCCTGAGGTTGGAAAAGCCCTTTGGGATCAGCGAGTCCACGCTGTTCCCAATCTCCATCTCAGCATCTAGGAATTCCTTGGACACCTCCAGGGATGGGAATTCCAAATCTTCCTGGGCACTTCCCAAGCCTGACCATAATTTCCATTTAAAAAATTCCTCCTGATGTCCAAAAAGAAATGTCGGGATAAAGGAGAAAGGCAAAATCCCGCCCAAAGCCGAGGGATAGTTGGGATTGTTATTCCTGGCTCCAGCAAAGAGGAGGAAAATCCCAGCGGGATTCCTGACACCCCCTCCGAGGGTGTCCCAGAGGCAATTCCTCCTGGAAGTGTCAGGAATGACGGGATTTAATTAAAACCAGGAAACTCCGGCGTTATTCATCCGTCGCTCCATAAATTCACCCCGGGACTCGGATTCATTATTTCATCCAATATTAAATTATAAAAA
>WEIU01001155.1:75883-92349 GCA_013389925.1 Aegithalos caudatus | reverse complement strand
GGAGGAAAAACGTGTCACATTCCAGAGGAACATAAATATTCCAGGCTGGGAGTCCGTGGGCACTCCAATCCCATTGGATTCGCTTTAACAGATCCCCCTGGATGGGTTCTGTTTCCATTTTGCTCCGTTCCCTGCCCGGTTTTGGGAGGACGTGCCAGGAATTTTGCATTGGAGCATTTTATGGATGCATTCGAGATATTGGGTAATCCAGAAATCCCAAATGAAACCCATGGAAAATTCCCTCTCTCCCCTCTGCTGGTTGCAGTGGCTTGGGATGGATGTTTATCCAGGGGAATGTTTATCCAAGGGGATTTTTCCCAGCTTTTCCAGCCATTTTAAATTAAAATGGCTAAAAAAAGGGGGATGGTGATTCTTCCCTCTCCCAGAAATGGGGGAAAGAAGGGATCCACAGGGATCTGGGAACCATGGATCCATGGATAACAAAGCTGCAGTGACCTCAGGAGGGGCTGGAAAATTCCAAGGGGGTGGAAGATCCATCTCCAAGGTGAACACCAGGAGCTCCTTTGGATTGTCCCTTTCTGGAGAAATCCAGGGGCCCAGCTAAGCTTGGCTTGGAAAAATGGGAAATATCTGGAATTCCAGCCTGGTTTGGGCAGGAAGGGACCCTCAAGACCATCTCATTTCCCAGCTGGAATATTCCATGGAAAGGAAACTTCCATGAGCTCTATGTCCTCCAGGTGCCTCTTCTTCCCAGAGAATCCCGGGCTCAGGGGTTCATCCCATCATTCCCACATTCCATGGATGTGTCCATATTCCAGGAGCATCCAAGGCTCCTTCTGAATCAATGCAACTTCCCAAGGATTCATTGGAATTTCTCATTGCCCCATCCCACCCACACGGAGCCAAACATGAGGAAAATCTCGCACTTGGGCTCATCTCCCACCTATCCCAACTGGATCCGTGTCCCTCGGGATAGCAAAGATGAAGGAAAGGCTGGATGGGATATTGGGAAGGAATTCCTGGTTGGGAGGGTGGAGAGGAGCTGGGATGGAATTCCCAGAGAAGCCGTGGTTGTCCCATCCCTGGAAGTGTCCAAGGTTGGACAGGGCTTGGATCCACCAGTGGAATTTTTCCCTGGATGGGCGTTAAGGCCCTTCCCATCCCAAATCATTCCATGATTCCATGGAACTGCCAGCAAACCCAGCAGACTTTGGGATCCCACCTTCCCTCCTTCCCACTGCAACATCCCTGGAAAAAGGGAACAAAACCTTGGATCTGCATCCCAATCCCTCAGAAGAACATCCCGGCATTCCAGGGATAACTCAGGTGGGATTCAACCCTTTCCAGGTGGGAATTCAAAGCTCCATCTCTCCAAATTCCACCCCCCCTGTTTTTTGGGTTTTTTTTATGGAAAAACTCCACGAAATTTCATGTGGCCGGAGACAAAACCTCCCTGCTCCCAACCCTGTCAAGCTGGGGACACCCAGAACTCCGCTGGAAAGGCGGGAAGAAAAAAAAAAAAAAACAGGGAATTGGGAAGGGGGAATTTGATCCTGAGTGAAGTTTATGGGTCCCTTTCAAGGCAGCGTGAAATTCACTTCCATGATTAAACCGAGCTCCCAACATTCCCTATAAAAACAACCCGGAGCATGAAATTTATATCCCAGCCTTGTCCGAGCCACGGGGAAAAAAAGGCTGGAATTATTGTTCGGGGGTTTGTTTTCCAAGGGAGGGGAGGCTCAGGGATGTTTTATGGATTTTTGTGGATAAAGCAGTAGGGAAGGAAGGGAAAAAATCGGCTCAGATTCCCGGGAAAGCTGGCAGGGCTGCATTTCTCCTGGATTGTCAATGTGCTCCAGGATACCAAGGAGTAAATCTGATTTTTGGGAAGGAGGAGAAGTTTGGTCCCAGAAAGTCCCATTTGAGCCTCATCCTGCAGGAATTTGGGAGCCCCGGACATGCAGGAGATTCCCCTTGGATGTCACAGGATCCCGAGGTTGGGAAATCCCTCTGGGATCATCCAGGCCAACCTGGGATCAATCCCCGCCTTGGCACTGAGTGCCACATCCAGGAATTCCTTGGACACCTCCAGGGATGGGCACTCCAAACCTCCCTGGGCAATTCCAAGGCCTGAGTGAGGAAATTCCTGCTGGTGTCCAACCGGAGCCTCTCCTGAGATCATTCCCCTTATTGTGTTATTCCCTGGGATCAGATCCGGTACCATCATTCCAGGGACTTGTGCAGAGCCACAAGGTCCCTCTGGATCCTCCTTTTCTCTAGGATGAGCCCCTTTCCCAGCTCCCTCAGGAATTCTCCAGCCCCTTCCCAGCTCCCTCAGGAATTCTCCAGCCCCTTCCCAGCTCCATCCCTTCCCTGGACACGCTCCAGACCCTCTGTGTCCATAGGAATCCCAGAACTGGACATGGCACATTCATGGAGGTGCCGTTTTCTCTGACATTCCATGAAAACCCTTTCCTGCCCAAAAGAGCTTCCAAGACCCAGATTTGGCAGCCACACCCAGCTGCAAGGGAAGTTGAACACTCCAAGAGCAATTCCATGAATTTTCCACCCTGTGGGATGTGGGAGCTGAGCTATTCCCTGAGTGGATGCCCAGGAAAACGGGATCCACATCCAGTTGACCTCGGATCATCCTGGACGGGCCCCAGCCCACCCAGTAACAGGCTTGGACAGGGAATCCAAAGTTTAAAATTCCGGTTTAGGTTGGAATTTAGGGAAAACTCCTTCATGGAAGGGGATGTCCAGGCATGCAGAGGCTGCCCAAGGAAACGATGGAATGTCCATCTCTGGAATGATTCTAAATCCTGCTGGATGTGGCACTTGGGGACGTGGTCAGAGGTGGCCTTGGAAGGCTTTTCCATCCTAAATCATTCCATGATTTTCTTGTTTGCCATCCCAGAAACTGCTTTCCTGCAGGACTCAAAAACCTGGGAATGTGCTCTTCCCATGTAGCCAACAATGGTTTCAATTTTCCAGGAGAAAGATGGGACCAAAAAAAAGCAGGGAACAGGATGGAAATTCCAAAGGTATGCCGAGAAAAACATTAGAAAAGCATTTCCATGTTTTCAGGAGAGTTGTCCTAAAGATGGGAATACTTGTCTTCCACGGAAATACTTTAGAAAGTCGGACTGGAGGAAATTCCTCCCTCAGAAGGAGAAGAAAAATCTTTCCAACATTAATCCAGCCAGGAAAGTTATGGAAAGTATGGAAAACCTTCCCGAAATGGTTGCAAGATTCAGAAAAGCAGGAATAAGAAAGGCACTTGGGTTTCCCTGCGTTTTCCCTGGATTTCCAGGCTCCCAATCAGACAAAATATCATGGACACCCTCTTATCCAGGGGCATCCTTGTTTTTTGAGGGGGAAGAATATTTGCAGCCTGAGCTGGGATGACCCATGGAGCCCCCAGCTACAGGAATTCCAGCTCTGGAATTCCCAGCATGGGAAGGACGTGGAGCTCTTGGAGTGATCCAGAGGAGGCACCAGGATGGTCAGAGGGATGGAGCAGCTCTGCTGGGGCCAGGCTGGGAGAGCTGGGAATGTTCCCCTGGAGAAGGGAAAATTGCAGGGAATGCTGAGAGTCCCTGCAGGGGCTCCAGGAGAGCTGGAGAGGGACTGGGGCCAAGGGATGCAGGGACAGGAGCCAGGGAATGGCTTCCAGTGGGAAAGGGGAGATTGGGCTGGGATCTTGGGCAGCAATTCCTGGCTGGGAGGGTGGGGAGGGGCTGGGCTGGAATTCCCAGATTTGCTGGGGCTGCCCCTGGATCCCTGGCACTGCCCAAGGCCGGGTTGGATCCACCTTGGATAGAGGAATTTATCCCTGGATGGAACTGGACGAGTTTTCACATCCCTTCCCACCCAAACCATTCCATAATTCCATGACTCCCCATCCACCCGGCCACACTCCCGGGAGCTGCGGCATGGAGCAAACAAAGGAAAACCCTTGGAAAACTCCTTCCCTCCCGGCCCAGTTGGACACAGGTGGTTTTGAGCAGCTCCCAATCCCCCACAAAAGTCGCTCCCAACTTTTGATTGAAATTCCACCTTCCCAGCGCCCGCCCTTCCAGCCGGGATTTTTACGGCCGCAGGAACCGAGCCGGAGTTCAAACAGCACATGGCGAGATCAAAAAATTCCCGGAGCCGGGAATGCTCCACCCGGCTTTGCCTTCATTATCCCAGCCTTTACAGAGAGCTTTTACAAGGTGTTTATTTTCGGATCCAGCGTTGGGAGCCATGTGGTGGGAAAAGATTCCAGATCGGCACAGCGGGATGGATTTGCTTAAAGGGCTTTTTATGGAGGGGGCCTCGGCTTTTTTCCGAGCGGGATAATTGGATGTAGTACACCCTGTACTTGGGATTTGTGGGATATGAAGCGTGAAATGGGCCCGGCTGGGATTCTGTCAATCACTGGAAGTGCCTGGGAAGGGCTTTGGATGCTGGGAATTGTCTGGGATGGGGGATTGGCTCGGCATCTTCCCAGCCGAGGCGCCAGTTCCATGGAAAATAAGATGGGATTGGGATCCTGGTGCGTTTTAGGGATCACAGTGGGTTTCAGGAATCTTGGGGATTTTGCAGATCCCAGGAGATTTCCGGGGATCCCAGTGGGTTTCAGGGATCCCTGGGGTTTTGTTGATCCCAGGAGATTTTGGGGATCCCAGTACATTTCAGGGATGATCCCACTGCAAGCAGGAATCTTTGGCTCCTCATATTCCATGAATACTCAGTCTGAGCTCAACAGGGAGCAGGGACCACGGGATCAGGGATCACCAAGGTTGGAAAATCCTCCAGGATCACCCAGGCCAACCTGGGACAGGATCCCCACCCTGGCACTGAGTGCCACTTCCAGGAATTCCCTGGACACCTCCAGGGATGGGCACTCCAAACCCCCCTGGGCAATTCCAAGGCCTGACCACCCTTTCCATGAGGAAATTCCTGCTGGTGTCCCAAATCCAAGCATCCCAAGGGATGAAGGCTTGGGATGAGGAGGATGAAGGACTCTGAGCCTCCAGGGAGGTGCCAGAGGGAGCCAGGATTTTCCCTGTTTTCCACAGACCACAAAGAGCCAAGAATCACAGAATCAAGGAATGGTCTGGGTTGGAAGGGACCCTAGAGATGATCCAGTCCCATCCCCTGCCATGGATAGGGAATCTTCCATTGGATTATTCCCCTTAATCCTTTTAAGCTCCAGGTGAAGGAAATTTAAATTAATTGATCTCCTCTCTTGTCCAATTTTCCCTAATTCCCATCATTTCCATCTTTTCCATTGTCCAGTTTTCCGCTGTGTTACTCCATGCACCCATCCCAACCCCATTCCTGTTTCCTTCCATCTGTGGAATTCCCATGAACCGATCCAAGGAACACCAGGGAGCAGCTGGAGGAACGAGGGGATCAAAATCCCATCCAAAAAAAAACCCATCCACTCCTAATCCCAATCCAATCCTCTCCCTGAATCCAAAGCTTTTCTCCCAGTGGCACATCCCAACCCATGTTCCCATCAGGAATTTGGAGGCGGCTCCTTCCTTTCCCCATTTTTAGCATTTTTGGGAAGTTTTTGCATGGCACAACGCCCGTTATTCCATGCTGGAAAACAGAGGTTCCCACCAAATCATCCCCATGGAATCCCCATCTCCACCTTTGGAATATCCCCGTCTTCCAAGAGCATTTGGACACTTGCTCCAATATTTTTCCTGCTCCAGCACGGATGAATCCTTCCCAGAGGGATCAGTCTCTCCAAAAAAAACCAACTCTAATTCCAACCCCGATTTTGCTTCCAAGCGCGGATTTTTGAGCAGAATTCCCAAAATTCCGCTCTCGACACCACGGAGAGGCCGAGCTTTGCACGGCTCTGCCAGGGGAAGGCCCGAAATTCCCGTTTCACCCCAGAATTCCCAGCAGGAGGCAGAAATTCCATCCAGGACCGCTCACCTTCTTGGCCACGTGGCACATCTGCTCCGCCGGGAGATAATCGAAGGGAAAGACGAATCTCCAGTTGAAATTCCCTTCTCCTCCCAGGGATCTGTAGTGCACGTCCGTCTTCTGCTTGTTCTCCTCGTGTCCCACCAGCCACCTGCCGGGAACAAACACAGCCCGTGGAAAATCGGGAATTGCGGCGGGGGTTCGGGATCTCGCTCGACGCGACATCCATGGGCGGGAGATGGAATGTTCCCAACCCAGAATGTTCCTGATCTGGAATGTTCCTGATCTGGAATGTTCCCCATCCCGGTGGCTGCTGGGGCTGGGGAAAGGCTGGAGATGGGGAAGGGAAGGGAAGGGAAGGGAAGGGAAGGGAAGGGAAGGGAAGGGAAGGTGCCAGAGGAGTTGTTTCCAGGAATAAAGGGAATTCCAAAGAAATCAGCCATGCAAATAGTCCTGTCAGTGAACATGGAAAAAGTCTGGGAAAGGACCTGGGAATGAGCAATGAGCTCCTCTCCCCATGGCTGCTCCCACATCTTATCTCACTGTGGGAACATCCAAGTAGTCCAAGGAAAAATACTGCCATGGGATCATCCCAGAGATCCAAAGGAAAAGTTTGTGAGTTTAGCAGAGACGTCTTCCAAAAAGCTGGATCTACAGATGGAGAGGTGTGGATCCACAGTTGGAAAGGTGTGGATCCATAGTTGGAAAGGTGTGGATCCATGACTGGAGAGGTGGATCCATAGTTGGAAAGGTGTGGATCCATAGTTTGAGAGGTGTGGATCCATGACTGGAGAGGTGGATCCATAGTTGGAAAGGTGTGGATCCATAGTTTGAGAGGTGTGGATCCATGACTGGAGAGGTGGATCCATAGTTGGAAAGGTGTGGATCCGTGGCTGGAGAGGTGTGGATCCGTAGTTGGAGATGTGAACCCACATTTGGAAATTCATGGATCCATAACTGGAAACCCCTGATGTTCCCTCCATCCCAGCAGGATCCAGGTTTATCCCAGCAATCCCAACCCAAGGGCCACCTCAATTCCTTCCCTGCTGCTCCCGCACCTCCAGCCTCGGGAATCCGGGAGAATCCGGAGGGAACGCTCACCCTTTGACGTAGATGTCGCTCATCTTCTCCCCGGTGATGCTGAGGTCGTCCAGGATCACGTCCTTGGCATTCCAGATGATGCAGCGCAGGTAGAACCTGGAAAATCCCGGGAATAACACCACGAGAAGGTGGAAAACTCACCCACCTGGAAGGAAATCCGTTTGTCCCACCGATGGATTTCCCTGCGGGAGACGTTTCCCTGGAGATGATCCCACACCTGTCCCTCATCCAGGCGGGTGAATCCAACCCCACTTGAGGCTTCCCAGCATTCCCAACTCTTTTCCCAAAGGAAAGAAATGGAAGGTTACCTCTTGGCTTTGCGCGGAGTGACGTTGAAAGGGGGCCCGGGATGTCCCAGGGATTTTGGGAACAGATCCACCCACATCTGGAGCTTTCCCTAGGTGGAAAAACGGAGCCCTGAAACCTTGAGATGATCCAAACCGGAGCACCTGAACCTCCCCAGGGAGATCCGGGATCCTTGGGTGGGAGGGGAGAATTCCCCAATGGAAAAGTGGCACTAAAGGTTATTTTTAAATTATTTTAGGGATAGTTGGGAATGTGTTGATGGATGTAAATCCTGAGGAGCGTCTGAGGGAGGTGGGAAAGGGGCTGGAGAACCTGGAAAAGCTGAGGGAGCTGGGAAAGGGGCTCAACCTGAAAAAAAACAGGGATCAGGGGCAACCTTCTGGCTCTGCACAAGTCCCTGGAATGCTGGAACCTGGTGGGATTTGGGATCTGATCCCGAGGGAAAACAGGAAAAAAGGGAAGAGCCACAGGCTGTGCCAGGGGAGGCTCAGGGTGGACACCAGCAGGAATTTCCTCATGGAAAGGGTGCTCAGGTCATGGAATTGCCCAGGGAGGTTTGGAGTGCCCATGCCTGGAGGTGTCCAAGGAATTCCTGGATGTGGCACTCAGTGCCAAGGCAGGGATCAGGACTTGATGACCTTGGAGGGATTTTCCAACCTCAGCGACCCCAGGATTCCGGGAGGAGAATTCTGAGTAGGACTTTTAGGCCAAAAATGTAAAATTAAAAATTAAATTAAATGTAATTAATTAAAGGTAATCAATTAAATGAAATTAAACTAATTAAATTAAATTAATTAAATTAAATTAAAATAAATTAAATTAAATTAAATTAAATTAAAAAACGGGAGCATCTGCTGAAAGGGAACGTCCACCTCCCCTCCCTGGGAACACCCCGCGTCCCAGGGCAGACATTCCCAGCAGGATTCTCCCCCTTGGACACGGCCGGATCGGGAGTCGCCATTCCCGGGCTCATCCCTGCGGCATTCCAGGACGCACCTGCTCGATGTCCGGCTGGAGGGGGCTGTAGAGGCGCCGGGTCTCCACGTGCTCCGGGACCAATCCCTGCCTCCGGAGCGCCGCCAGCGCCAGCCGCTCCTCCACCGGCCCCAGGTGCGGATTCGGGGGTTTTCCTTCCTCTGCCGCAGGGAAAAACCAGTTATTCCCACAGGGATGGGCTTTGGCCAGGAACAGCTGGAGCAGCACGGCCTCCGTTACCAAATCCATCACCACAATCCCTCCTGGGATAGCATTCCCAGTGGGAAAAACCCCATGGAGACCCTCGTGCCACCACCCCACAAATCACAGCCAGGGAAAGAGTGCAAGGATCCAGTTGGATCCCATGGAAAGGGGAATCCAGTGATTGATCCCACTCCTGGATCCAGCTCTCTGAAAGTCCCAGGATTCCCATCAACCCTCTGCCAATGTTCCCACTCCCAACTGTTGATCCCAGAGTTTAAAGCCATCCAGGATCTTCAGCTGGGCAGACAGGAATGATCTCCCGGTGGGATCCCATTTCTTCCCTGCGGGATTTGGGGTGAAAGATGGGAATGGGAGGAGGAGGAAGGACATGGAGACACCCCCAGAAAATCTGGGATGTTGTTCCAAGTTCCTACTCCGGTCCAGTTATATCCACCAGGATATTTGTGGCCCTCCATCCATGGAAAAACTGGAATTATCTCCTCCTCTTCACCTGCTCCACACCAGGCCCTCATCCTGCGAGAATGGGCCAAGATTCCTCAATAACGGACATTCCTTCCTTTTCTTCTCATTCAGGATCCATCCACCATCCATCCATCCCTCCATGCCTCCATCCATCCATCCATCCCTCCATCCCTGAATCCCTCCTTCCATCCATCCCTCTATCATCCATCCATCCCTTCATCCATCCATCCCTCCATCATCCAACCATCCATCCCTGCATCCATCCATCCATCCATCCATCCCTCCCTCCATCCATCCATCCCTGCATCCATCCCCGCATCCATCCATCCCTGCATCTATCCATCCCTGCATCCATCCCAATACAGCCAATGGCGTCCCCATTACAACTCCTGCCCCAGTACAACTCCTGCATCCCCATCCCATTCCTGGGATGGGACACAATGACCTTTCCTTGGATATCAGGGAAGCATTGAAGTTCCCAACTCCTGGAGGTTTCCAAGGAACAGCCGGACATGACACTTGGACAAGGGTGGACTCAATCTTGGGGGTCTTTTCTAACCTGAATTCTGGGATTCCAGGATCTTGGGAGTCTTTTCCAACCTAAAAGATTCCCTGATTCCCTGAGTCCAACTGAAATGATCCCCAAATCCCACTGGGGTTGTTGGACTTCACCCCACTCTGGTCGTGCATTTTCCAGGACATTTGGAACACAATGTGCTCCATAAATATTATTCCATAAATATTATTTCACAAATATTATTCCATAAATATTGTTCCATAAATATTATTCCATAAATATTATTCCAACTCCACCAAATCCAGGTGAGATACCCCAGCTCCTTCCTTGGCAAGGACATGCTTAACTCCAGCCAGCTGGGCTAATTCCCAACAACTTCCCAAGCCCTGGAATTCCGGCGTGTGCGCGCACGTGCGGCTTTACACGGCGGGGAAAAAAAGAAGGAGCCTCTCTCGGAGAACAACAAAATCTGGGAGTTATGGAATAACGGGCCGGGGGGAGGGGCTTGTAAAATCCCAGCTCTGGTGTTTAACGGCTCCGGCTCATTCCCAGTCCGGAGCTGGCAGCTGGATTCCAGACCTGCTCCGGGTCAGGCCTCGGGCTTTGTTCTGCTCTTGGAGAAGGTGACAGCGGGCACTGGCACGGGGGGGACACATTTTAACACCTCCCCAGCTTTCCCTGGAAAACTTTTCCAGAAGGATTCCTAGCTTCCCTTCTCCTCAGGGGAAAGCCTGAATTCCTGAAGGGATTTGTGGTTTTGTTTTCCAGGAGCACGGAGAGGGATCGGCCCCCGGTTGTGCCTTGGTTTGTGCCTCTGGTGATGTCCTTGGTGGGGTGGGCTCCAAAAATCCCATAAAAGTTTAGGTGGGATATTGGGAATTCTTGGCTCTGAGGGTGGGGAGGGGCTGGACTGGAATTCCCAGATTTGCTGGGGCTGCCACTGCGTCTCTGGAAGTGTCCAAAGCCAGGTTGGATCCACCTGGGATAGTGGGAGGTGTCCCTGCCCATGGAGGGGGTGGAACGGGATCATCTTTATGATCCCAACCCAAACCATTCCATGATTCCAAACTGCCGTTCCTGGACCAGGCTCAGTGGGATTTCAACTCCTCCTGGGACTAAAATCCTCTTTTTGTCCCTTAAAGTTTTCCAAAAAAACCCTCCTGCCCCAGGAATGTTGGGTCAGAGGGAAGTGCCATGGACAAACAAAAAACTCCTCCCCAAAAGCCCGGGATTTTCTCCTCCTTGTAGAAGTTGAATTTTCCCCCCGATTCCCCCAAATCCTGAAAGAATTCCCAGGTCTGTGTGTGGGATATTGTCTCCCTCTAGTGACCATTCCCAAAAATGAGATTCCAATGGAGGAGCTGCTCTCCTGGCACTGGCAGCACTTGGAACACCAGGCTGGAGCTTCCCACAAACTCAAGGTCAACATTCCTGGATCGAAGGTCTGGGTCCAATCCCAAAATCTGGGGCACGGCCAAGCTTGGGAATGGCTCAGAGCCAAAGGGGACAGGGAAGAGGAGGATGGGACAACGCCATCACACAATCCTGGTCACGTCTCCATGAGATCCAGCTCCATCCCTAACTCTGGAGCAAGGAAATCCTGCCATCCCAAGGCACCCCTGAGGCCTTACCCAGCTCGGAGAGGACGTATTCCTGATCCCGGAAGATGATCCGGTCGGATTTGTAGGTGGGAGGTTTGTGGTTGTGCTGCAGGGAAAAGAGGTGGAGTAGCTGGGAAGGGCGGAGTTGGTCTCGCCACTGGTTGGGGCCAGAGCTGGAAGCAAAGAGAATCATGGAATCATGGAATGGGGTGGGATGAAAAGGGGTTAAAGTTCATCCTGGGCCATGGGCAGAGACAATTCCCACTATCCCAGGTGGATCCAAGCTCCAGTGTCCAACCTGGCCTTGGCCACTGCCAGGGATCCAGGGGCAGCCCCAGCAAATCTGGGAATTCCAGCCCAGCCCCTCCCCACCCTCCCAGCCAGGAATTGCTGCCCAAGATCCCAGCCCAATCTCCCCTTTCCCACTGGAAGCCATTCCCTGGCTCCTGTCCCTGCATCCCTTGGCCCCAGTCCCTCTCCAGCTCTCCTGGAGCCCCTGCAGGGACTCTGAGCATTCCCTGGATTTTTCCCTTCTCCAGGGGAATATTCCCAGCTTTCCCAGCCTGGCTCCAGAATCCTGGAAAGGGTTGGAAGTGACCTTAAATCCCATCCCATTCCACCCCATCCATGGGCAGGGACAATTCCCACCATCCCAGGTGGATCCAAATCCATCCAGCCTGGCCTTGGACACTGCCAGGGGTAGCCCCAGAAAATCTGGGAATTCCAGCCCATCCTCTCCCCACCCTCCCGGCCAGGAATTCCTGCCCAAATTCCCACCCCAATCTCCCGTTTTCCTGGGATGAGGCACCCACAGCTCCTCCAGGGCTGTCCTCAGCACGAGGCCACCCGGACACCCCACGGATGCAATGGGAAAACCAGGACTCCGGGCAGCATCCCAGAGGAAAACCCTGCTGTGACGCTGCGGCCACCCCGGCAGCCCCGATCCCGGGATTTCCGGGCATTCCAAGGCCCAGGAGCACGCACAGGCAGTATGTCTGCGGCAGCCCACAGCCGGCGCCGTGCCGGGACAGGAAGCGGTTTTCCAGGTCGATGACGGTCTCCCCGATCCGCTCATCCTTGGAAAGGAGGTCGTAGTCGTACAGGGATACCCGGAGATCCTTCTCCAGGGGCAGGGTGCAGCTCAGCTCGAACATCCTGGGAGAGAGGGAAAAGGCTGGAATTCCGCAGGGGTGGAGCCATGCTCCCGATCCTCAATCCGCTGGTGAGGATGCGTCTCACCTGGAGCCAGCAGGGACAGGGATGGGCTGGCTTCGTTTATCAAGGATTCATGGAATGTTTTGGATTAGGAGATGCCTCAGTGACCTTCTCATTCCATACTTTCCACCATCCCAGGTGGATCCAAGCCCCAGTGTCCAACCTGGCCTTGGGCAGTGCCAGGGATCCAGGGGCAGCCCCAGCAAATCTGGGAATTCCAGCCCAGCCCCTCCCTACCCTCCCAGACAGGAATTCCTTCCCAAAATCCCATTTAAATTCATTTCCCTCTCCATCTCGCTTTGTTGGGAAGGTGTCCTGGCATTGGTGGCCTGGACTGGTGGGAGGAACCTTGGAAAATTGGGTGGATTTTTTTCTATGGGAAACAGGATTTGATCCCTGTTTGTGCCCTCAGTCCCTGATTTTGGCAGCCTGGAACTCGTCCCAAGGGACAGCTCCGATTTCTGGGACAGAATCCCGGGAATGGCTGGAGCTGTGCCCAGGGCAGGTTTAGGTTGGATATCAGGAAAAGATTCCTAATCCAGAGGGTGCGGGGGCGCTGGAACAGCTCCCCAGGGAATGGCCACATTCCCAAGGCTGCCAGAGCTCCAGGAGTGGTTGGACAACGTTCCCAAGGAGAGGGTGGGATTGTTGGGATCATCCTGGGAAGGAGTCGGATCCATGATCCTTATGGGCCCTGCCCAACCCAGGCTATTCCATGATTCTCTGATTTTCTGGGAGAACAACGCCCCATGGAGTTGAGCTTCCCTCAGTTTCCCTGATCCTTTTCCAGCCTTTTCCTGGAAAAAACCATTATCCTTGGAATTTCACCCCATTTCTGAGGGAAACAACTCAATTGTCCAAGGATAATCCTTTTCCAGAACATTTGGAGGTGTCCCATTCCTCTCCATTCCTCAGGCCATTCCTTCGGACATTGGATCCAAGTTCCAGGATGAGAAGAAGTTTCCCAAACTCTTTCCCATCAATGGGATGGATCCAGATTCCTCCACTATGGAATTCCAGCTCCACAACCCACAGCTCCAAAATCCCAGGGATCAATGAATGAGAGCCAAGGGAATCATGGAATAGATTGGGATGGGGGAAACCTTAAAATCCATCCCATTCCCAATCCCTGCCGGGGCACTTCCCACTATCCCAGGTTGCTCCAACCTGGAATCAGGTGTTGGAATGGGAAGTCCCAGTTGGCCCAGCACAATTCCCTCAATAAGACATCCAAAAGAATCCCACGGATCCCGAACGGAATCCACACTTACTTCCCAAAGACCGGCTCCAGGGTGCAGGGAATGTAATTCTCCTGGTCGTTTATGGATTTCTTTCCCACGGAAATCTTCACGTAGGGATCACACTGCAGGTGGGCAGGGAAAGAAACACAAAAAAATCCCATGGGACTGTTGGATTGGGAGCAGACTTAAAGCTCACCCTTTTCCATAGGTTGTTCCAAATCCCATCCCTCTCCTAAATAAAATCATTCTGGGAATTTGCCATCAATTTGGAAAATTAATTAAAGTTGGATTTGTTTTGTCAGGAGAAGGAAAAAAATCCAAGGAAAAGATCCAATTCCACCTAGAAGATTTTAACTGGATGTACAGGGATCCACCATGCCAGCCACATCCAGGAATTCCCTGGGAAAAACACCCAGGCCAAGTTTTCTCATCACTTCTCCCTGATTTTCCTGTTCCTGCTGGTTTGTTTTTTAAGGAATGGATGGGAAACAGCGCTCACGGAATGGAATCAGCACCCAGGTATTCCTTGGGTAGGGATGAGCCTCTGGAAAATTCCCGTCCTGGGGGAAATTCAGGATCAGATTTGGGTTGGTTTGGGGTTTTAAATGGAAAAACTCCCATTATTTTCCCCTTCTTTTTAGTCCTTGGGAATTACTCGTGGGAGATTTCTAAGGAATTTAACACTTCCATTCCAAATCCATTAAAAAAACTGGAAAACCCTGATGTGGTTGGAATTTCTTAATCTATTTTTCCGTATATTCTACACACATATTCTACATTCCACATTTTTTTCCGTATGTTTTTCCCTATATTTTCATATCTGTTCATTATTTTTCCATATTTTTTCCATGGGTATTTACTATCTTCCCATCCATCTTTCCTACGTATTTCCTCATATATTTCCCACAGTATTCCTTAAATTTTACCCTCTTTTCCAGCAGAACAAAGAGACATAAGAAGGATTTCTCCTTTCCCTGAGTTTTGGGGGAGTTTTGGGGAGTTTTGGACCTACACAATTCCCATTTTCCCAAAATTTTCCTTCCAGACCAGCAAACCTTTGCAAGAAGGAATTTTGGGAAGAACAGGATTTTATTTCCTTCATCACCAAACACCAAAAAAAAAAAAAAAAACCAAAAAAACCAAAAACCAAAAAAACCCAAACCCAAAACTCATGGAACCAATCCTGAAAAATCCCAGCGGACAAAGCAAGAGTTGGCTCCTGGAATTCCAAGACATTCCAAAGGAGGCAGAAAACAAGAACAAATTCCTAAATTTTTGGGAAAATTTGTAAATTTTAAGCAATTTTCACCCAATTTTGACCAATAAGGGCTGAGCTGCTCCAAAAATCCCTGACAGGACCCAACGCAAGCATTCCCACTGGGATACCTTCCCGTTGGAATCCTTGGGCTGGAGGTCGAAGGCGCGGATGACGTAAACCCGGACCAGGCATTCCTGGAGTCCCCGGGCCGGGAGCTGCTGGAATTGTCGGGGAGGAACCGGAAGGCGCGGATCATCGGGAAGAGGGTAAATCCTGAAGGAACCCTGGGAAGGAAACAGGGATTCAGGGAGATGGGTCCTGAGGGAGCAGGGCGGGAATGAACCGTGGAATTATGGAATGGGTTGGGTGGGAAAGGAGCTGAAAGCTCATCCTATTCCATGGGCAGGGACACATTCCCTGATCCCAGATGGATCCAGCCTGGCCTTGGGCACTGCCAGGGATCCAGGGGCAGCCCCAGCAAATCTGGGAATTCCAGCCCAGCCCCTCCCCACCTTCCCAGACAGGAATTGCTGCCCAAGATCCCAGCCCAATCTCCCCTTTCCCACTGGAAGCCATTCCCTGGCTCCTGTCCCTGCATCCCTTGGCCCCAGTCCCTCTCCAGCTCTCCTGGAGCCCCTGCAGGGACTCTCAGCATTCCCTGCAATTTTCCCTTCTCCAGGGGAACATTCCCAGCTCTCCCAGCCTGGCTCCGGAGCAGAGGAGCTCCAGAATCCTGGAATGGTTTGGAAGAACCTTAAACCGCATCCCATTCCCACCCCATCCATGGACAGGAACATTCCCACCATCCCAGGTTGCTCCAAGCCCCTTTCAAGCAGCCTTGGACCCTTCCAAGGATGGATGAGGATTCCACAACTCCCACAATTCCCGGACTCATGGAATGCTTTGAGTAGGGCTTCAAACATCCTCCAACGAGGCTTCAAATATCCAACAAAACTCCTCTTGGAATCCTCCGTGCCTGCAATTCCCACCCCTACAGACACAATCCATGGAAGGGAGGGCCCATCCCACCTTGAATTCCCCCACCACCGAGGGGTCGTCGCTGGAATCCTGGGATCTGCCCCGGAAGAGTTTGAAGGTGTGGCAGAAGTCCGAGAGGTGCTCAAATTCCTCGACGTTTTCCAGCTCCGTGTCGTAGACCTGAGGAGGGAAAGATGGAGCAGAGGAAAAAAGAAAAAATTCCAGCCAAATTCCTCAGTCCTGGGAAAATCCATCCCACGGGGAGGAATTTCTGGGAGTTTTCCTCCTTATTTCCCCCTGGGGCAGGGAGGATAGGAGAATTTGGGAATCCCACAATAAATTCCAGCCCATCCCAACGACCCAGACAAAGCCAAGGTCTGCTGGTGGGTTTTTCATGGATAGAGACCTTCCAGATGGGAATATTTTCCTTTAAACCAAGGAAAATCTTCCCTATTTGAAAGTTTGCATGAAATTTAGCATTTCTTGTGCCTGAGAAATCCCTGTTTTTCCTCATTCCCAAAAAATCATTCCCAAACCCTTCCCAGGGTGGCAGCTCCCTCCTGCCATTTCCCAAGGGAAAAATTCCAGAAGTTTCCCAGAAGGATTTTCCCAAGGAAGTGGAATTTTCCACACCTGGGGAAAATGTTTCAGGTTTTTTTTGAACCCAGACCAGAAAAAAAAAAAAAAAAAAAAAA
>WEIU01001155.1:46278-57756 GCA_013389925.1 Aegithalos caudatus | reverse complement strand
TTTTTCCCCCGTTCCCTTCTCCTTCTTTTTTTCCTTTTTTTTTTTTTTTTTTTCCATGGAAGGCTCTCTATAGCCCCTTTGTTGGGAGCAGGGAATGTTTATTTTTCCAACTGCCGAGCCCCTTTAATGAACTCCTTTATTCCCGGCAGCGGGAATCACAATCCCGCATTGTGGAGCGTTTGCTGCTCATGTTGTCCTTGGCCGGGATTTTTCCAAAGGAAAACGATTCCGGACTCCCCTCCCGGGCCATGAGCTCACCTCGCTCCCACCTCCTCATCCCGACAAGGAGCCTTTTGTGGGAATTCCAGGTGGGAGCAGACGCTGGGGGGATTTTTTTTTTTTTTTTTTTTTTTTTANTTTTTTTTTTTTTTTTTTTTTTTTTGGATGCTCCGGGGTGTTTATTCCCAAAAATCACATTATTCCGACCACTGGGAAAAGCAGGAACCCCTCAGGAATCACAGTTCTGGGATCGTCCCTGTTTCCCCATCATTCCCAGGATGTGTTTAAATAAAGCGGGGTTTAAATCCCAGAATTTGGAGGGAAATCCCAACCAAATCCCTCTGTGAATTCTCATGGGAATTGAGCAGGGATATCCCTGGAGGGAGGTTGGATTTCTCCCACCAGTGGACTCATTTCCCGGGATTTGGGACATTCCACATTATCCCAGCTCTGACCCAGAGGAGGCGACATTCCCTTTTCCCACTTTTCCAGCTCTGAAGCATTAATGGGAATACCTGGCTGGGGTGGCCCAGCCTCCCAGGGATGAGGATGTGGGATTTTCCAGCTGCTGGGATAATTCCAGACATTCCATACCCCCTCAACCACATCCCAAATGGGATGTTCCACCTGGATCCAGACATCCAAGCACCTCCAGCACGGAAATCCCACGGATAAAAGGATTTCTCCTATTCTGACTTCTTTTATATCCCAAAAAAACTCAGCATGGGAAGCCCTAACCACAGCAGCAAAATCCTGGGAATTTCAGAAAACCTTGGAGTTATGCTGGGAATGGGTGGAGCAGCAGAGTGTTGAAAACTCCTCCACAAAGGCCAGCTCCTGTTTTCTACCTGGATTCCCTTTTTTTCCATGGAAATCCCCTTCCTAAATCCCAAAACCCAGGGAGTGCTGCTCCCCTGTCCAGCTGGGAGTAGGGGGACGCTAAGGAATTATGGAATCACGGAATCCCAGACTGTTTTGGGATGGAAGGGAACTTAGGGATCATCCAGACCCAACCCCATGGGCTGGAACCTTCCTCTGGATCAAATCCAACAAGGAATTTCCTGAGGATGCTGGAGAAGAAGGGGCCAGACTGTGCCGAGGTCCGGATTAAATCCCGTCACCCTCTGGAATTTTCTCTGGGCACATCCCATGGAAGTGCTCCATCCTTGTGCTCCATCATATCCAGCCTGGGGAAGGAAAGGCTCCAGAGATTCCTTGGAGCCCATAATCCCAGACTGTTTTGGGATGGAAAGCTGGAGAGGGACTGGGGCCAAGGGATGCAGGGACAGGAGCCAGGGAATGGCTTCCAGTGGGAAAGGGGAGATTGGGCTGGGATCTTGGGCAGCAATTCCTGCCTGGGAGGGTGGGGAGGGGCTGGGCTGGAATTCCCAGATTTGCTGGGGCTGCCCCTGGATCCCTGGCACTGCCCAAGGCCAGGCTGGACACTGGGGCTCGGATCCACCTGGGATAAGGGAAGGTGTCCCTGTCCATGGGATGTTCCCTCTGTTCCCAGAATTCCATGCCGGTGCAGATCCGGACTCACCGGAGAAGCTGTCCTTGTCCATGGCCATGAGATCCCGAGCCTGGTACAGGTAACAGCGCAGGTGGAATCTGTTCCCGGCTGCCGGAAGAACCGGAAACATGGAAAAAATCCCAGGGATGCCATTCCATCATTCCCAGTCTCCCAGTAATCCCAGTTTAATCCCCCCAGGATACCCCAGGCACCGATCCCGGAGCCTGTGGATGTTCCCACAAGCACCCTCCCACCCTCTGCCCTTTTCCCATCTTTCTTTTTCCATCTTTTTTCCAGGAAAGGGATGGGAAAACGCCTTTCCCGCTCCGCTGGGATCCCTACAGTCAAAAATGCAGGAGATGGTGGGACGGTTGACTCCAAAACTCAGGGTGGACGCGGATTTCCCGTCGGATTTTCCGTCGTCGCTCTTGTCGTCCGTCACTCCTCCCTGCAAGGAAAACAACGGGAAGTCGGGAATGCCGGGATCACCTCCCAGGAATCCCGGGATCCCTCACGGGATGGAATTCTCTGGGGTGTCCAAGAGGAGTCCAGGCTTCCAGTGTTCCCCACAATCCTTAAATTTAAGTTGGAGGAGTTCTTGGAGATTCCCAAGTTCTCCTAATTCCCCATTGGCCTTGGAATATTTGTGGGAAAAGGAACAAGGCTGAGAATTCCCATCTGTGGATCTCATGGGAAAAAGGGGAATAGGAACAATCCTGCTTTGGGAGCCGGGATCCCCCGAGATGGGAGCAGCTCATGGAAAACCCCACGGAGCCGCTTTTATCCTAATGGATAAAATCAGAAATCCCTGGAGTTATGCTGGGAATGGGCGGAGCAGCAGGATGTGGAAAACTCCTCCACAAAAGCCAGCCCCTGTTTTCCACCTGGATTCCCTTTTTTCCATGGAAATCCCCTTCCTAAATCCAAAACCCCAGGGAGTGCTGCCCCCTGTCTAGCTGGGAGAAGAGGGATGCTAAGGAATTACGGAATCATGGAATCCCAGACTGTTTTGGGATGGAAGGGAACTTAGGGATCATCCAGACTCTGGATTGGAGGGAAAGACAGAGCAAGGAAAGAGGGGGGGTGGAAAAGAAACCAAACAGGAGAGAGGGAAAAAAAAAAATCCATAAAAACACAGAACGGGAATTTTGTGCTGCTTTGGCTCTCACGGGAATCGTTGGAAAAGTGGCGGATTGGGAAATCCAGCGTGTGGAGAAAGTCGGGAACAAACAGGGCGGATAACGGGATGATAACGGGATAATAATGGCATAATAACAGGATAATAATGGCATAATAATGGGAAAATAATGGGATAATAACGGGATAATAACGGGATAACGAGTGGACGATAACATTCCCATGTGGAAATCTGGGAATGGGAGAAGCTGTTCCCTACCAGAGCCCCTTCCAAGGCGAAGACGGCGGCGGGGCCGGTGCGTTCCAGGGGCTCCATCCGGCGTCTCCAGCGGCGCCGGCGGAAGGAGTCGGAGCGGCGCTGCTGGAGGTGGAAGCGCCAGCCGAAGAGGGAAGCGTATTCCCAACCGTCCCCATCCAGCTCCTCCTGCTTGTGCTGCCGGACAGGGATCACAGGGATCAGGTTTTCCAGGATGGGCACGAAAGATGGATGTGGGGTTTTTTGGTTTTTTTCGGGATGTTGTTGGGTTGTTCCGCCCCAGGTTTTCCTGGTGTGTTCCCCCAGGGTGGAATCGTGGAATGGAGTCAGGGAATTGTTTAGAGAATTGTAGGAATATTCAGGTTGGGAAAGATCTCCGGGGTCAGTTGGTTTAGGTTGGGAAAGGCCCTGGAGATAGTCATGGAATCATGGAATGGGGTGGGATTGAAAGGAGTTTAAAGTTCAGGCAGTTCCAGGGACAACTCCTTGATCCCAGATGGATCCCAGTGTCCAACCTGGCCTTGGGCAGTGCCAGGGATCCAGGGGCAGCCCCAGCTGCTCTGGGAATTCCAGCCCAGCCCCTCCCCACCCTCCCAGCCAGGAATTGCTGCCCAAGATCCCAGCCCAATCTCCCCTTTCCCACTGGAAGCCATTCCCTGGCTCCTGTCCCTGCATCCCTTGGCCCCAGTCCCTCTCCAGCTCTCCTGGAGCCCCTGCAGGGACTCTCAGCATTCCCTGGAATTTTCCCTTCTCCAGGGGAACATTCCCAGCTCTCCCAGCCTGGCTCGGGAGCAGAGGGGCTCCAGAATCCTGGAATTGTTTGAGTGGGAAGGGATCCTAAATCCCATCCCATTCCCACCCCATCCATGTTCAGGGACACTTTCCCTATCCCAGGTGGATCCAAGCCCCAGTGTCCACTTCCCAGGATGGACCTGGATTTTCCCAGTCCAACCCTTAACACTGCTCTGGGAATGCAGCCCTGGGATGAATCCCACCTGGAGCGGGATCTCTGGGCTGGGGCTCCAGGAGCTCCACTTCCCATCCCGCTTTTCCTTTTGCCATCATCCTGACCCCTCCCATGGCTCTGCCACCTCTGGAATTTCCCCCTGGATCATCCACCACAAACCCTGGAAAATTTTTCACCCACAGCAAATGGGGTGACAGAGGCTACAATTATCCCAAAAAATTTTCTGGGAAGGGAGAGAAGTCGCCTTGGGAAGCGGCGTGGGGAGGGGATGAGGGAGGCTGGGAAGCGGCATTCCCGGTACAACGGCACCATCTAGAGGGAAGCGGGATAGGGACAGGCTGGGGACACCCGCCTTCCCCATTTCCCACACTCTGGGATTTTCCTGGATGCCCCCATCCCACCCCCCATCCCAGCCAATCTCTCGGGAACGCTCCCCACTCCTGGGAATGCGGCATTTTCCCCTGGAAATCGGGCACGTCCCCCCCCAAATCTCCAAGNCAGCCCACCCCACCTTACTCACTACCCATCCCACCTTTTCCCGTCCCGTCCCACCTTTCTCATAGCCCATCCTGCCTTTTCCCGACACCTTTTCCCACCCTATCCCACCTTCCTGACGCTTTCCATGTTTTCCAGGTGGCGCCGGCGGAGCCGCACCCAGCGCCGGCGCCGGTTGGTGTGGAACATCTTCTCCGCCGGCACCCAGCCCTTGGGCTTGCGCTCCGGGGGGATCGTGATCCCGTATTCCCAGCCTTGGGAAGAAGGGAATACCTGGTGGAGGTGGGACAAGAGCCTCCCCCCCCCCCGGCTCCGCACCTTGGCTCCCACCAGGAATTTCCAACAGTGAAGGTGCGGCTGAACCCAGCGAAATTTCCCGGTTGGATTTGCCTCCTAAGGGTGCTATCCATCCCTCTGGAATGCCGAGGGATGGATCTGTGGTGTCCTTGGCTCTAAATCCCACCCTGGAGACTCTTTCCTCCCTCCCTCCAGCCATTCCAGCCCTCGGGATCAGCCCAGCACTCTCCAGCCTGGTGTTTTCCGTTTCTTTTCTGCCAGGATCTTCCCAGATTATCCCAGCACTGCCTTTGGGAATTCCCATCCCACAGCTGCCGGCAGAGATGGGGAAAAGGATCCCCCAGAGCCTGATCCAGTTCCCACAGCCATGGGAATGTTTTCATCCATAGACCACGGATAGAAATCCCAGAATTCCCAGATCCCAAAATCCCCAAATCTCGGATCCCAAAATCCCGCCTCTGGTACCTTTCTCATCCACAGCCCTGTTGAGATCCGTGTCCCATTCCACATCTTCCCACTTCCAGCCCGGAGGACACTCGATCTCATCCTTGGGCAGGACCTTCTCCCCGTTCTGCGGGACACAGGGAATTCTCACCCAAACCGATCCCTAAATTTCCCCCGGGATTCCAGCCCCCGGAATTTCCCCTGGAATTCCCAGAATTCCCGTTTTTCCCTCACCACGTCCGTGTAGGAATCGGCCATGTGGATCCACTGCCCTCCGGGAAGCCGGACCTGGTTCTCAAACACCTCCTCCAAGAAGCTCAGGTGTCCAGCGTCCACGTCGTGCAACAGCCTGAATCCCGGGAATTCCCAAAATCAGGGATCCTCCGTCCCGCCTTTTCCTCCTGTGCGCCATCCTCAGCCCTCCCAAATTCCTCCCGCCCCTCCAAGAGAAGTTTTCCCCTCAGGAAAAACCCAAACCAGGATGAAAACCCCCACCCCCAAAGTTCTGGAGCATCCCAAGATTTGGATGAGGGGGAATCACAGACGTGGGCACATCTTGGGGCATCCCTGATTTTGCCACCGGATTTTGGGATTCCCGGGAATTCCCAGTGGAGGAGCCCCACTCACGTCTTTTCCGGGCAGACGAACCAATCCCCGGCCCAGGTCCATCCCGCGGAAGGCCGGAAGCTGTCCTTGGGAAGCTTGATCCGGCCGGTGACGTCGGAATATTTGGGATAAGTGAGGCCGGTGGTGCCCCAGTTCCCCACCAGCGCCAGCTTGGTCTGGTTCTCGTACTGGGAGAGCCAAAAAAAAAGGTGGATTTGGGGTCGGAACAACAGAATTCCACGGATAATCCCATAGAATCCCGTGAATAATCCCTGCAGAGGGAAGGATTTCCTGGGAAAAGCCCAACCCATCCCACGGCATCCAGATTTTCCTGTTGTGAGGGACAACGAGGCTCCATGGCTCATTCCCAACTTTTCCAGGCTGAGCTGGTGGAAACAGCTCCTCCTTCCCACAGTTTTTAGGGAACGATGAGGTTCTAGGTGCAGCCCACCCCCTTTTTCCCGCCGGGATGGGGATCCCTCGGGAATGCTCACGGTTTCGGCGAAGACGGAGAGCTTTCCCTCGGCAAATTGGTTGAATTCCTTCTCATCCACGGCCAATCCAAACCAGAGCCGCACCCGGATCTGCGCCGGGATCCGCGGCCCCATCGCCTCCTCCTGCGGGTACTGCCAAGGAAAAGGCCCCCAGGAAGGGATTAACGGGAATTCTCGGGGCTGGAAGGGTGGGAATGATGATCCCCGGATGGGGCAGGGGGACATGGAGCAGTTGGGATAATGTCAGGAGTGGGTGGAGCAGCTTTGGATCATGGGATTGAGGTTGGAAAAGACCTTCAGGATCATCCCAAAGCCACCGTCAGCATCCCTAAAATGTGTCCCCAGCTGAGCTGGAGGAGCTGCAGAATTCCTGCGGTCCCGGACAGGATCAGGGACAGGACCAGGGACAGGGAAAAGGACATGGACAAGCTCAGGGACAAGTTCAGGGATAGGGAAAAGGACATGGACAAGGTCAGGGACAGAAACAAGGACAGGGACAAGGACATGGACAGAGACATGGATAGGGATAGGGAAAAGGACATGGACAAGGTCAGGGACAAGGACAGGGATATGGAAAAGGACAGGGAGAAGATCAGGGACAGGAACAAGGACAGGGACAGGGAAAAGGACATGGATAAGGACATGGACCAGGAGAGGGACAAGGACAGAGACAGGGATAAGGACATGGACAAGGACAGGGACAAGGTCTCAGAAAAATGAGGGACAGGGACAAGGACAGGGAGAGGGACATGGACAGGAATAGGGAAAAGGACATGGAAAAGGACAGTGACAAGGACAAGGTTATGGAAAAGGACAAGGACATGGACAAAGTCAGGGTCAGGGAGAAGGAGAAGGAGAAGGAGAAGGAGAAGGAGAAGGAGAAGGAGAAGGAGAAGGAGAAGGAGAAGGAGGACAGGGATAGGGATAGGGATAGGGATAGGGATAGGGATAGGGATAGGGATAGGGATAGGGATAGGGATAGGGATAGGGATAGGGATAGGGATAGGGATAGGGATAGGGATAGGGATAGGGATAGGGATAGGGATAGGGATAGGGATACCCTGCGGGGTCAGGGCACCACATTCAGCAAAACCAGGAACAATCTCCAGGAATTTTTCCTCCCTGCTCTTTTCCCTCTCTCCCAGCCACTTTTTCCCACTCCGAGCGCTGATGGTTTTCCACCCAAAAATCACGGATAAGGAAAAATCCCGGTTTTGATATTTGAGTTCATTTTTGGTGCCAGCTGGGTTTGGGAATTGGGATTTTATTCCATTTATTTTATTTCCTTTTTTTTTTAGCTTGTTCTATGCTGATTTTCTGCTCCCAATATCTTCCAGAAATATCCTTGGAGATGGGAGAAACTTGGGAAGTGCCTGGGAGAGGAGGCAGCAGACAAAATTTTCTGGAATGGCAAAGGGTCAGGAATTTAGAAAGATATTTTAAAAATGAAAAATAAAATGGATTTTCCTAAAAAAAGCACAAACTGGGAATAATCTTCCCTGCCTTAGAACTACAGGATAGGAGGAGATATCCAGGGAATCTGCTTCAGATCCATGGAGGAGGAGCTGGACTACACCAAAAGCACAACCTGGAATTTTTCCTGCAGTTTCAACTGGGGTGGAATTCCCAGAGAAGCTGTGGATGCTCCATCCCTGAGAGTCTCCAAGGCCAGGTTGGATGGACTTGGATCCACCTGGGATAATGGAAGCTGTCCCTGCCCATGGATGGGATGGAATTGTTGGGATTTAAGGTCTCTCCCAACCCAAACCTTTCCAACATTCCATGAAAATGGGGCTGAACATTGTGTTGGGACTTGAGCTTTCCCTGCTGGATTTTCCATCTTTTTTTTTTACTATTTTTAGCCAAAAAAAAAAGAAAAAACCTGCTTGGAAAAATCCAGATTCCACTTGGATGCACTTCCAAAGGTACCTTGAGGAAGATGGTCTGGAGTTTCCCGCAGTCCCGGCCGCAGCAGTTGGAGTTTTCCCGGGAATACAGGACCTGGTGGGCCGGGATTCGGGCGAAGGCCACGCGCTTGTCCCCCTGGAGCATCCAGATGACGATGTCCGGGAGGCTGTTCTGGGGCTGGAAAACACAAATCCACAGGATCCCCTCAGGAAGGATCCACCAGCACAGAATGGGATCAGGAAATCATGGAATGGTTTGGGTGGGAAGGGATCCTAAATCCCACCCAGTTCCATGAGCAGGGGCGCACTCCGTCATTCCAGGTGGATCCAAATCCATCCAGCCTGGGCTTGGGCAGTGCCAGGGATCCAGGGGCAGCCCCAGCAAATCTGGGAATTCCAGCCCAGCCCCTCCCCACCCTCCCAGCCAGGAATTGCTGCCCAAGATCCCAGCCCAATCTCCCCTTTCCCACTGGAAGCCATTCCCTGGCTCCTGTCCCTGCATCCCTTGGCCCCAGTCCCTCTCCAGCTCTCCTGGAGCCCCTGCAGGGACTCTCAGCATTCCCTGCAATTTTCCCTTCTCCAGGAGAACGTTCCCAGATCTCCCAGCCTGGTAGAGGGGCAGAATTCCCCCTTTTCCTGCTGTGGGATCCACCTGGAGCACGTGGATCTTCCCACCCACCAACATTCCAAGTCCTTCTCCCAGAGTTGCTCCCTATCCATGAGCTGACCTCAACGCATCCATGAGCAAGACCAACCCCAACCATAGGAGCTGTGGGAGAATCCATGGATTTGGGAGCCGGGATCGATCATCACCCCCACCTTCCCACAAAAACCACAGCAGGAAAACCAGGAAGAGTCACCTCCTCTGCCATGGCCTGGAGCCGGCACAGCCAATCCTCCGCCTGATCCAGGATTTGGGAATGGCCGGAATTCTCGTGCTTGAGCCTCAGGGCCACCTGCAGGATCTGCTCCAGGTGGGCACTCCGGAAGCGGAAGAGGTTCTGATCCAGGTGGGTGCTGGATGCCATCCCCAGGACATCGGGAAGCTTCAGGCTGCAGGGATTGGGCGGGAATCAGGGATTGGGTGGGATCAGGATGGGCCTTGAAGGTCGTTAAGGGTCGTTAATTGTCACTAATCATCATCAATGGTCATTAATGGTCTCCAGTCAACATTAATGGTCATTAATGGTCATTAATGGTAATTAATGGTCATTAATTGTTGCCAGTCATCATTAATGGTAATTAATGATCATTAATCGTCGCCAGTCATCATTAATGGTAATTAATGATCATTAATCGTCGCCAGTCATCATTAATGGTAATTAATGGTCATTAATGGGCACCAGTCATCATTAATGGTCATTAATGGTCTCCGGTCATCATTAATGGTCATTAATGGTCACCAGTCATCATTAATGGTAATTAATGATCATTAATCGTCGCCAGTCATCATTAATGGTAATTAATAATCATTAACGGTCACTAATGGTCACCAATCATCATTAATGGTAATTAATTGACATTATTGGTCACCAGTCATTAATGGTCAGTAATGGTCATTAATGGTCACCGGTCATTAAGGGTAATTAATGGTCATTAATGGTCACCAGTCATTAATGGTAATTAATGGTCATTAATGGTCACCAGTCATCATTAATGGTAATTAATGGTCATTAATGGATACCAGTCATCATTAATGGTAATTAATAATCATTAATGGTCAATAATGGTCATTAATGGTCTCCAGTCATCATTAATAGTATTAATGGTCATTAATGATCACTAATGGTCACAAATCATCATTAATGGTAATTAATGATCATTAATGGTCACCAATCATCATTAATGGTCAATAATGGTCATTAATAGTCACCAGTCATAATTAATGGTCACTAATGATCACTAATGGTCACCAATCTTCATTAATGGTCAATAATGGTAATTAATGGTCATTAATGATCACCATTCATGGTAATTAATGGTCATTAATGGTCACCAGTCATCATTAATGGTCATTAATGGTCTCCGGTCATCATTAATGGTCATTAATGGTCACCAGTCATCATTAATGGTAATTAATGGTCATTAATGGTCACCAGTCATCATTAATGGTAATTAATAATCATTAATGGTCAATAATGGTCATTAATGGTCTCCAATCATCATTAACGGTAATTAATGATCATGAATGGTCACCAGTCATCATTAATGGTAATTAATAATCAATAATGGTCATTAATGGTCTCCAGTCATCATTAACAGTAATTAATTGACATTATTGGTCACCAGTCATCATCAATGGTAATTAATGGTCATTAATGGTCACCAGTCATCATTAATGGTCCCCAGTTATCATTAATGGTAATTAATGATCATTAATGGTCACCAATCATTATCAATGGTTGTTAATCATCACTAATCATCATTAATGGTCATTAATTGTCACTAATCATCATTAATGGTCATTAATCCATCCCTAATCCACCCCCAATAGCTCATCCAGCCTCCTGAGGGATTTTCCAGCCTTTTTAAATGTTTTTTCCACATTTTCAGCGACTTTCCAAGGAATTGAAAATCCATCAAAGGTATTTGGGAATGGGAAGAGCAAAAGAGCCTCAAACCACAGCCAGAATTCCCCCTGGAATCAGGATGGGAATGAGCCACACCCACGTTTTAACATCCATTGATCCAAACTCCTGGAAAAATGGATCAGGTGCCAAACTGGGAGGTTTTCCTGTAAAATTCAAGGATTTATGGATCCGCTGCTATAAATGAACTTCCTGCTCCTGGCTCCCGAGCCGCAAATCAGGATTTCCTCCGGAAAAAGTAGATGGAGAAAAGATAAATTTATTTTTAAGCTGTGGAGAGGTTTGGAGGGAGATTTTTAAGGATACATTCCCACCTCGGGAATTGGGATCTGTAAATCCCATTTTTATCGCAGGTAAATAGGGAGAAAATGGAATTGTGGAATGGTTTGGGATATTCCACTATCCCAGGTTGCTCCAAGCCCTGCCCAGCCTGGGTTTGGATATTTCCAGGCATGAGGATTTGGAGTGAGGGGGAATGAGTGGGGAAATGGTGGGAAAAGAGGGGAAAAGGGGAAAAAATGGGGGGGGGGGGGGAAGGGGGGGGGGGGGGGAAAA
>WEIU01001155.1:27269-41495 GCA_013389925.1 Aegithalos caudatus | reverse complement strand
AAAAGCTGAGGGAGCTGGGGAAAGGCTGGAGAAGCAGGAAAAGCTGAAGGAGCTTGGAAAAGGCTGGAGAAGCAGGAGAAACTGAGGGAGCTGGGAAAAGCCTGGAGAACCAGGAAAAGCTGAGGGAGCTGGGAAAAGGCTAGACAAGCAGGAAAAACTGAGGGAGATGGGAAAAGGCTGGAGAACATGGAAAAGCTGAGGGAGATGGGAAGAGTCTGGAGAAGCGGGAAAAGCTGAGGGAGTTGGGAAAAGGCTGGAGAACCTGGAAAAGCTGAGGGAGATGGAAAAAACTGGGGAACCAGGAAAAGCTGAGGGAGCTGGGAAAAGGCTGGAGAAGCAGGAAAAGCTGAGGGAGATGGGAAGGGCCTGGAGAAGCAGGAAAAGCTGAGGGAGATGGGAAGGGCCTGGAGAAGCAGGAAAAGCTGAGGGAGATGGGAAGGGCCTGGAGAAGCAGGAAAAGCTGAGGGAGATGGGAAGGGCCTGGAGAAGCAGGAAAAGCTGAGGGAGATGGGAAGGGCCTGGAGAAGCAGGAAAAGCTGAGGGAGATGGGAAAAAAGCTGAGGGAGCTGGGGAAAGGCTGGAGAAGCAGGAAAAGCTGAAGGAGCTTGGAAAAGGCTGGAGAAGCAGGAGAAACTGAGGGAGCTGGGAAAAGCCTGGAGAACCAGGAAAAGCTGAGGGAGCTGGGAAAAGGCTAGACAAGCAGGAAAAACTGAGGGAGATGGGAAAAGGCTGGAGAACATGGAAAAGCTGAGGGAGATGGGAAAAGCCTGGAGGACCAGGAAAAGCTGAGGGAGATGGAAAAGGGGCTCATCCCAGAGAAAAGAAGGATCCAGAGGGACCTTGTGGCTCTGCACAACTCCCTGAAATGTTGGAACCAGGTGGGATTTGGGATCTGATCCCTGGGGAACAAAAGAAAAAGAGGGAACGGCCTCAGGAGAGGCTCTGATTGGACACCAGCAGGAATTTTCCTCATGGAAAGGGTGCTCAGGCCTTGGAAGTGCCCAGGGAAGCCTGGAGTCCCCATCCCTGGAGGTGTCCAGGGAATTCCTGGATGTGGCACCCAGTGCCAAGGTGGGGGTGAGGCACAACTTGGAGTGGATGACCCTGGAGGATTTTCCAACCTCAGTGATCCCAGGATTCTGGGAATTTTCTTGCAGGAGGAATAACAAACTTCACAGCACGGGAATTTCGGGGGAATTTTAGGAAAAACATATGGAAAAGGAGGCTGCAACTTCTCATGGAAAAGGAGCCAAAGGAGGAAATCTGAGAGCCAAAAAGAAGGGAAATTTCCCAGAATGTCCATGGAGACCTTGGAGCTCTTCCAGGGCCTGCAGGGGCTCCAGGAGAGCTGGAGAGGGACTGGGAACAAGGGATGCAGGGACAGGAGCCAGGGAATGGCTTCCAGTGGGAAAGGGGAGATTGGGCTGGGATCTTGGGAAGCAATTCCTGCCTGGGAGGGTGGGGAGGGGCTGGGCTGGAATTCCCAGATTTGCTGGGGCTGTCCCTGGATCCCTGGAAGTACCCAAGGCCAGGCAGGATGGATTTGGATCCACCTGGGATCAGGGAAGTTGCCTCTGCCCAGGGAATGGAATCAGCTTCCAGGTCTATTCCCACCCAACCCTTTCCAGGATCCCACAATTCCATGCTCACCATGGATAGACCAACCTGGAATACTTTGGGATGGAAATCCAGCAGGAGACCCCTCCAGGAGCTCACGGAGCACGGGACAACCCCCACCCACGGCCAACATCCCTTCCCTAGGGCCCCACACACCAATCCCAGAGATTTCCCGGGAATTCCGGTACCTCCACCCTCAGGATGTCATCGGCAGGAATCTCCTCCACCTTCTGCTCCATGTGCTCCACCAGTTTGGTCTCCAGCTCCACCAGGATCCGGCCCCGGTACGCCACCCCCTCGCCCTTTGGGATAGACCGGGAACAAGGCGTCAGGATCCCGGAATTCCCTTCCCAAGGCCCAGCCCTGTCTTTGCTTCCCGGGAGCTTCCTCGCAGAGCGGCGAGACCAGGCAAGGAATCCCAGCCGGAGCTTCCGAGGTGGAATTTTAGGAGCAGAGCGGGATCGGGAGGCGTTAGCGGGAAGAGCCGGGAGTGGGAAAACACAGCGCAGGCTCCTGATGGAAAAGCCAGGTCGGGTTAGAAGCAGCTTTTTTTTGGGAAAAGAGGAGCCTGGAGGGGTTATTTTGGGATGTGCCAGGAAGCAGCCGATGTCACCTTTCCCAGATTGAGCGTCTCGTAGGGATCAGGGAATCCGGTGAATTCCCGGGGGCTGCCGTACAGGTTGATGTAGCAGGGCCCGAAGGTCGGCAGGAATCCCAGCCCGTCATCCACTGGGAATGGCAGGGAAAAGAGGGATTAAGGATTCCCGGAGACGCCTCGCGGGTGCGTCACGCTCGCTGTAGGATCGCAGGGATCGCACAGCTGGAGGCCACCAAAATCCTGGGATTTCCGCCCGTTTGGAGTCCCGCGGCCTCACCTTGGAGCGGGAGAAAGGTGCGGAGGGGGCGGCGCTGAATCCTGGGAATTCTCAATCCCAGGAAAAGATCCCAAGGAAAAGGGCAAGGTCAGAGAGGGGTTGGAGAAGAGGGAGAGTGACAGGAGAGAGGAAAGAGCCTCAGGATGTGCCAGGGGAGGTTTAGGCCGGATTTTTGGGAAAATTCCTTCCTGGAAAGGGCTGTCCCCATCCCTGGAGGGACTGGACATCCCTGTGGATGTGGAAGTTGGGGACGTGGATAGGACGTGGCCTTGGCAGCCCAGGGATCAGAGGGACTTTTCCAATCCTGTGATTCCATAAGGAGAACCACTCATTTTATGGAATTCTGAGCGGGAATCCTGCCCTGCGCTCCGTGCTGGCTCCGCATTCCAGACACGGCCACATCCCGGGAATCCCCAGGAGGGCCAAACCGGAGCCATTCCCTTTTCCCAAGGTGCCCAACTCATCCCAGCTGATCCTCCCCCCAGTCCAGGGAGCGGAACCAGTAAAACCATTCCCGGGAGGTGCTGGAAAACCGGGATGTTACTGGGAACGTACGGTCCGAGGGTCTCGGAGACGCCGCGGGAGCAGGAAACTCATCTGAGGCACAAAGAGAGGGAGAGAGGTTGGGAAAGGTTGGAAGAGGAGCCTGGAAAAGGGATGGAAGGTGGGAATGAGGGTGGAGATTCCCACGGGTTTTAGTGAGGAGAGACAGAGAGAGAAAGGACAAGGTTTTTCATGGAATCATGGAGTCATGGAATCATGGAATGGTTGGGGTGGGAAGGGACCTTGAAGCGCATCCAGGGAGAGTTCCCGTTATCCCAGGCGGTTCCAAGCCTTGTCCAACCTGGCCTTGGACAATTCCAGAGGCTGTGGGATTGGGCTGGAGCAGGACTGGAGCATCCCTGAGTTGCATTCCCAGGCATTTCCTCCGGATCAGTCAGATCCCAGCGGTGGGAAGGGAAGTGCCAATCCTGGATCCCCCCATTCCCATCCTTTCTCTCTCTCTCTCCCCCCATCCCATCCCAGGATCTGTGGTGGGATTGGGAAGAGGGGACTGGGACACGGGTGGAGCCCCTGGATCGTGTCCTGATCCATGGAATCATGGAATGGCTTGGAAGGACCTCAAAGCTCATCCCATTCCATGGGCACTGTCCCAAGGAGCTCCAAGCTTTTTCCAGCACGGCCATCCCATGTCCCTGCAGCTTGCAGGGAGGTCACAGAGCCAAGCACAGAATTCCCGCCGGGATCGCGGATTCCATGGAAGCGCTGGCAGCAGGAAAAGCCCATGCAGGTGGAAGCTCCAATCTCTCCAAAGCCGTGTCCCAAATTCCCGCCTGGCACCGGTGACAGTGACACCCGGCTGAGCCCTGCCACGCCTGGGGGGGGTCCTTAACCTCGGAAAATTCCCGGGATTTGGAACAGCACGGGATTGATGGGAATTCTCACCCTGTGACAGCCCCAAAGTGTCACCTCAGTGACGCCACCACCCCCAGCACCCTGGGCCTGCAGCCTCCATCCCTATTCCCAAAAATCCACCAAATCCCAAAAGTCCTGAGGGGTTGGATCCATATGGAAAGCGCACACAGCTCGGGATGACCGTGGGACGCCGTCCCGTGTCCCCAAGGCAGGGACGGTGACAGCTGTGACATTCCCAAAAGCCACAAGCAAACTCCAGCCATGCCATGCAGCTCCTCCATAGCTCCATTCCCAAGAATCCACCAAATCCCAAAAGTCCTGAGGGGTTGGATCCATATGGAAAGCGCACACAGCTCGGGATGACCGTGGGACGCCGTCCCGTGTCCCCAAGGCAGGGACGGTGACAGCTGTGACATTCCCAAAGCCACCACCGACCTCCAGCCATGCCACGGACCTGCAACTTCCTTCCCTCATTCCCAAAAATCCACCAAATCCCAAGAATCCAGAGGGATCCATCCAAAAATGGGGCACAGCTCGGAATGACCCCAGGACCTCATCCCGTGTCCCCAGGCAGGGACGGTGACAGCTGTGACATTCCCAAAGCCACCACCAAATTCCAGGCACACCATGCAGCTCCTCCATAGCTTCATTCCCAAGAATCCACCAAATCCCAAGAATCCAGAGGGGCTGGGTCCATCCAGAGATAGGAGCAGCTCAGAGCAACCATGGGATCCCATCCCGTGTCCCCAAGGCAGGGACAGTGACAGCTGTGACATTCCCAAAAGCCACAACCAAACTCCAGGCACACCATGCAGCTCCTCCCTAGCTCCATTCCCAAGAATCCACCAAATCCTAAATCTAGAGGGATCCATCCAGGAATGGGGAACAGCTCAGAGCAACCATGGGATCCCATCCCATGTCCCCAGGTGGGGACGGTGACAGCTGTGACATTCCCAAAGCCACCACCGACCTCCAGCCACGCCATGGACCTGCAAATTCCTTCCCTCATTCCCAAAAATCCACCAAATCCTAAATCCCAAGGGGTTGGATCCATATGGAAAGCACACACAGCTCAGAATGACCCCAGGACCCCATCCCGTGTCCCCAGGCAGGGACGGTGACAGCTGTGACATTCCCAAAGCCACCACCGACCTCCAGCCAGGCCATGCAGCTCCTCCAAGGCCATGCATCCCAAACGCATCCCAAACGCATCCCAAACCCATCCCAAATCCCGCCCTTACCCTCGAGCTCCCCGCCGGGGGCGGAAATCTTGGACATTCCCAGGAAGGCGGTGCCGATGACGTCATTGTGCGTCAGGCGGTCCCTGCCGGGTGACACCGTCACGTTGGGGACACTCGGGAATGTCCCCACGCCCATCCCAACGCTCCGGGCGCCGGGAACGCCCTTCCTGCTCACCAGTCGGTGACACGGATCCGGATCCGCTCGCACATGGAAGGGAACTGGGAAAAAGGGACACGGAGAGGGTGAGCGGGGCTGGGGACGGGGAGGGGACACTGGGGACAGGGAGGGGACATTGGGGACATTGGGGACATTTGGGGACATTGGGGACAGGGAGGGGACATTTGGGCTCACCACAGCCGGCAGCGTCAGGCTCTGGTTCCACTGGGGGTTGGAATTCTTCTCCAGGATCCGGGAGCAGAGCTGGGAAGGAAGGGGTGGGAACAGGGAAAAGTTCCCTGAAATCTGGCCTCAGATTCCCAAAAATCTGGCCTCAGATGCCTTAAAATCCAGCCTCTGGTTCCCTAAAGTCCATCCTGCCTTCCAGGGGGTTCCTAAGCCCCATGGTGCAGAAGGCCAAGGATGCTTCGGATTTCCCAGGGATATTCCCACCTTGGGAACAGCAGGATCACATTTGCCCCATTCCAGGAGCAAATTCCCCCATTCCACGACCAAATTCCCTCATTCCACGACCAAATTCCCCCATTCTAGGAGCAAATTCCCTCATCCCAGGAGCAAATTCCCCCATTCCAGGACCGAATTCCTTCATTCCAAGAACAAATTCCTCCATTAAAAGACCAAATTTCCTCATTCCAGGACCAAGCCTGGGGATCCAGAGGGAACATCCCACTGCCATCCCATCCCCAAGGACATCCCAGGGATCCAGAGGGAATGTCCCACTGAAATCCCAATCCCAAAGATCTGGGAGGGACTGTCCCACTGCCATCCCAATCCCAAATTCCTGGGGGTTGTCCTGCTGCCATCCCAACCTCAGGGACATCCCACTGAAATCCCAATCCCAGGGATCCAAAGGGAATGTCCTGATGCCATTCCAACCCTGAGGACATCCTGCTGCCACCCCAATCCCAAAGATCTGGGAGGGAATGTCCTGCTGCCATCCCAATCCCAAATCCCTGGGGACTGTCCTGCTGCTATTCCAGCCCCAATGACACCCCAGTACCATCCCAATCCCAAAAATCTGGAAAGGAATGTCCCATTGCCATCCCAATCCCAAATTCCTAGGGACTGTCCTGCTGCCATCCCAACCCCAGGGACATCCCAGTGCCAACCCAATCAATCCCAAAGATCTAGGAGAGAATGTCCCACTGCCATTCCCAATCCCAGGATCATCCCGCTGTTATTCCAGCCTTAGGAACACTCCGTTGCCATCCCAGTCATGAGAACATCCCACTGAAATCCCAATCCCAATGATCTGGGAGGGAATATCCCACTGCCATCCCAGCCTCAAGGACATCCCACTGAAATCCCAATCCCAAAGATCTGGGAGGGAATGTCCCACTGCCATTCCAGCCTCAAGAACATCCCATCGAAATCCCAGTCCCAGGGATCTGGGTGGGAATGTTCCACTGCCATTCCCAATCCCAGGATTATCCCACTGTTATCCCAGTCCTGGGAACACCCTGCTGCCATCCCAGTCATGAGAACATCCCACTGAAATCCCAAACCCAGAGATGCAGGAGGGACTATCCCACCAAAATCCCAATCCCAAAGATCTGGGAGGGAATGTCCCATTGCCATTCCAGCCTCGAGGACATCCCACTGAAATCCCAGTCCCAAGGATCTGGATGGGAATGTCCCGCTGCCATTCCCAACCCCGGGCTCCCCCCGCTGCCATTCCCGGGCTCCCGGCGGATCCCGCTCTGCTGACCGTTTTCCCGGCAAAGCTGACTTCCACAAATGGATCCACCAGGTTCTTCCTGTTGCTCTCGAAGCCGAAGATCTGCCGGACGTTGTCCACCACGGCATCGTCCACTGGGAAAAGAGGGAGACGTCAAAACCCACGGAATTCCATGGAATTCCAGAGCCTCCCGGAGCATTCCCACCGCGGAGTCGCTCTCCAGGCGGGAAAAGCAGGGAGGACAAAACCAGTTTGGACCAGGAAGAAATTCCTCCCCCGCTAAACCACCCAACTCTCCAGGATTAAACACGGATCCCTCCCTTCTCGAGGGCCGTGATTCCCGCCTGGAATGCCGCAATTCCGAGGGATCCGGAGGGATGGTGCCTACTCTGGGGCAGATCCTCAGCCCGGAAGAGGCGGATGCGGAGCAGGGCCCGGCGCAGGGCGATCCCGGTGGGACGCAGCAGGTTGGCCTCCACGTCCTCTGAGTCCTCCGACACATCCCGCCGATCCAGCTGCGGGAACGGCGGGAAAAGTCACCCCGGATTCCCAGGAATGGCGGGAGGATCCCCAGGGAGGGAGGTTGGGTGGGTTGGGCGCCCCTAGGAGTGTTCCCAAGGGTGGGGTGGGAAGGGGTTTGGAGAAAAGTGGGATGGTGGGAGGTGTGGATGGAATGGGATTTAAACAAGCCCAAAGTGTTCCAGGATTCTGGAGTGCTCTGGGAATGCTGGGAATGTTCCCCTGGGGAAGGGAAAATTGCAGGGAATGCTGAGAGTCCCTGCAGGGGCTCCAGGAGAGCTGGAGAGGGACTGGGGCCAAGGGATGCAGGGACAGGAGCCAGGGAATGGCTTCCAGTGGGAAAGGGGAGTTTGGGCTGGGATCTTGGGCAGCAATTCCTGCCTGGGAAGGTGGGGAGGGGCTGGGCTGGAATTCCCAGATTTGCTGGGGCTGCCCCTGGATCCCTGGCAGTGCCCAAGGCCAGGTTGGATGGATCTGGATCCACCTGGGATCAGGGAATGGATGGGATTTAAGATCCTCCCCAACCCAAATCATTCCATAATTCCATGAGAAAATGCAGCGCTTTTCCCCAAAAACAGGGGAAGATCCAAGCTGTGGCTTCCCTGGGAATGGCCATGGGGGTTGGTGACTCTTGGCTGGAATATTCCAGAGCTGGAATGTCCCAGGGCTGGAATACCCCAGGGCCAGAATGTCCCAGGCTAGAATATTCCCCCATTCCCATCGGGAATACTTACGGGAGCTTCGTCTCCAGGCCCCAGCACGCAGGCGCTGACCTTCAGGTAGCCCTTGGCTCCAATGGAAAAATCCTCTGGATCCGAGAGGAGCAGCCACTTCCTGCGGAGAGCGTGTTCTGAGGGAAAACGTGGAAAACTGGGAATTAGTCCTTGGATGTGCAGGGGAGTCAGGGATGCTCCTGAGAGGGGTTTAAATGGAAATCATGGAATGGGGTAGGGGAATGTTTCAGTTCCTTTCCCAGGAAGGGAGCAGGGAGGGGTCTTTGGAATGGAATTCCCAGAGAAGTTGTGGATGCTCCATCACTGGAAGTGTCCAAGGCCAGGTTGGACATTGGGGCTTGGAGAAAACTGGGATAGTGGGAGGTGTCCCTGAACATGGATGGGGTGGGAATGGGATGGGATTTAAGATTCCATTCCCAGTCAAACCATTCCAGGATTCTGCTCTGGAGCCAGGCTGGGAGAGCTGGGAATGTTCTCCTGGAGAAGGGAAAATTGCAGGGAATGCTCAGAGTCCCTGCAGGGGCTCCAGGAGAGCTGGAGAGGGACTGGGAACAAGGGATGCAGGGACAGGAGCCAGGGAATGGCTTCCAGTGGGAAAGGGGAGATTGGGCTGGGATCTTGGGCAGCAATTCCTGCCTGGGAGGGTGGGGAGGGGCTGGGCTGGAATTCCCAGATTTGCTGGGGCTGCCCCTGGATCCCTGGCAGTGCCCAAGGCCAGGCTGGATCCACCTGGGACAGTGGAGTTTTTCCCAGGAAGGAACCGGATGATCCTTAAGGTCCCTTCCCACCCAAACCATTGTGGGATTCCACAGTCATGGATACGGGGTTCCTCCATGGAAGAGCTGGGATGTGTGGGCGCATTTCCCAAAAAAACAAAAAATGAAGGAGTTTCCCAAGGCTCACTTGGCTCGGAGTACACGGTCTCCACGTCCATCTGTGGGATTAAAGGAAAAGGAGATTCCAGAGTTCATCCAGAGCGGGAAACGCCAGGAAAAGGGAGATGGGATCTTACCCGGAACTCCCCGATCACCGAATCCGTGCGGAACGATCGGGAATCCACGACCTGGAAATGAGGAAAAATGGGTGATCCAACCCAAATCCTGCCGGGATGGAGGATCCTGGGGAGAAGGGGGTGTTCCCCCGGGAAGGGGAGAATTCCAGGATTTCCCAGCACTCACCGTGAGGAAGATGGGAGCATCGAACAGCTCCGATGGGGACTCGAAGACGTTGAAGAAAAAAGTCTGCGGAAAACCGGGATGAGGATGAGGTGTTATCCCAGTTTTCCCCCATTCCCACATCCTGGCCTCTCCCAGGAATCCTCGGAGCGGGAATTCCCAGTGACCTCATCGAAGAAGGGGCTGTTCCCTTTCCGGATCCGCGTCCTCCGGGTTTGTCCGGCCACCGTCACCTTCACCACCGGCCGGATCTGGATCCCGGGAAGCTGCCGGGCCTCGATGACCCTCACCCGGATCTGGGATGGAGGACAGGGAATCAGCGGGATGGGAATCACCGGGATGGAATCAGTGGGATGGGAATCACCGGGACGGGAATCAGTGGGATGGGAATCACCAGGATCACCCCATGGGATGGAGGTGGGATGGAGGACAAGGAATCAATTGGGATCATCCCAAAGGATGGATAATGAGGAATCACTAGAATGGGAATCACTGGGATCATCCCATGGATGGAGGACAAGGAATCACTGAAATCTGGGATGGAGGACAGGGAATCACTGAGATCATTCCAAAGGATGGAGAATGAGGAATCACCAGGATCATCCCATGGGATGGAGGACAGGGAATCACTGGGATCAGGGATGGGATGGACCACAGGGAATCACCTGGATCCCAGGGAATGGGGGACAGGGAACCACCAGGATCATCCCATGGGATGGAGAGCAAGGAATTAACTGGGACCATCCCATGGGACGGAGGAAATCACAGGGAACTGGGATGGGATGGAGGACAGGGAATCACATGGATCATCCCAGAGGATGGAGAATGAGGAATCACCTGGATCTGGGATGGGATCCATGGAATGGGATAGGATGGGATCCATGGAATGGGATGGGATCCATGGGATGGGATCCATGGGATGGGATAGGATGGGATCCATGGGATGGGATGGGATCCATGGGATGGGATGGGATCCATGGGATGGGATGGGATGGGACTGGGGACAAGGAATCCCCGGGATCATCCCACGGGATGGAGGACCAGCAACCAGCAGCACAACCCTCAGGATTTCACGGGAACAGCTCATCCCACCTGGAAATCCTGCGGTTTGTTGGACAAAGGTTTTTTGGGAGGGCTCCTCCTCCTCCTCCTCTTCACCCCCTGGATGGGATTCCCGGGCGGTTTCCTCGGGAATGGGGGCGGCTCCGAGCCCGGCACTCCCGAGGGCTCCGAGGGCTCCGTGTCCACCGCGGCCTCCGGATCCTCCGTGTCCTCCTNAGGGGCTCCAGGAGAGCTGGAGAGGGACTGGGAACAAGGGATGCAGGGACAGGAGCCAGGGAATGGCTTCCAGTGGGAAAGGGGAGATTGGGCTGGGATCTTGGGCAGCAATTCCTGCCTGGGAGGGTGGGGAGGGGCTGGGCTGGAATTCCCAGATTTGCTGGGGCTGCCCCTGGATCCCTGGCACTGCCCAAG
The DNA here is from genome assembly GCA_013389925.1 of Aegithalos caudatus. Lineage (NCBI taxonomy): Eukaryota > Metazoa > Chordata > Aves > Passeriformes > Aegithalidae > Aegithalos > Aegithalos caudatus. Next base: position 30,589 of record WEIU01001155.1, on the reverse strand, counting down.
GCCAGGCTGGATCCACCTGGGACAGTGGAGTTTTTCCCAGGAAGGAACCGGATGATCCTTAAGGTCCCTTCCCACCCAAACCATTGTGGGATTCCACAGTCATGGATACGGGGTTCCTCCATGGAAGAGCTGGGATGTGTGGGCGCATTTCCCAAAAAACAAAAAATGAAGGAGTTTCCCAAGGCTCACTTGGCTCGGAGTACACGGTCTCCACGTCCATCTGTGGGATTAAAGGAAAAGGAGATTCCAGAGTTCATCCAGAGCGGGAAACGCCAGGAAAAGGGAGATGGGATCTTACCCGGAACTCCCCGATCACCGAATCCGTGCGGAACGATCGGGAATCCACGACCTGGAAATGAGGAAAAATGGGTGATCCAACCCAAATCCTGCCGGGATGGAGGATCCTGGGGAGAAGGGGGTGTTCCCCCGGGAAGGGGAGAATTCCAGGATTTCCCAGCACTCACCGTGAGGAAGATGGGAGCATCGAACAGCTCCGATGGGGACTCGAAGACGTTGAAGAAAAAAGTCTGCGGAAAACCGGGATGAGGATGAGGCGTTATCCCAGTTTTCCCCCATTCCCACATCCTGGCCTCTCCCAGGAATCCTCAGAGCGGGAATTCCCAGTGACCTCATCGAAGAAGGGGCTGTTCCCTTTCCGGATCCGCGTCCTCCGGGTTTGTCCGGCCACCGTCACCTTCACCACCGGCCGGATCTGGATCCCGGGAAGCTGCCGGGCCTCGATGACCCTCACCCGGATCTGGGATGGAGGACAGGGAATCAGCGGGATGGGAATCACCGGGATGGAATCAGTGGGATGGGAATCACCAGGATCACCCCATGGGATGGAGGTGGGATGGAGGACAAGGAATCAATTGGGATCATCCCAAAGGATGGATAATGAGGAATCACTAGAATGGGAATCACTGGGATCATCCCATGGATGGAGGACAAGGAATCACTGAGATCTGGGATGGAGGGCAGGGAATCACTGAGATCATTCCAAAGGATGGAGAATGAGGAATCACCAGGATCATCCCATGGGATGGAGGACAGGGAATCACTGGGATCAGGGATGGGATGGACCACAGGGAATCACCTGGATCCCAGGGAATGGGGGACAGGGAACCACCAGGATCATCCCATGGGATGGAGAGCAAGGAATTAACCGGGACCATCCCATGGGATGGAGGAAATCAGAGGGATCTGGGATGGGATGGAGGACAGGGAATCACATGGATCATCCCAGAGGATGGAGAATGAGGAATCACCTGGATCTGGGATGGGATCCATGGAATGGGATAGGATGGGATCCATGGAATGCGATGGGATCCATGGGATGGGATCCATGGGATGGGATGGGGTGGGGGACAAGGAATCCCCGGGATCATCCCACGGGATGGAGGACCAGCAACCAGCAGCACAACCCTCAGGATTTCACGGGAACAGCTCATCCCACCTGGAAATCCTGCGGTTTGTTGGACAAAGGTTTTTTGGGAGGGCTCCTCCTCCTCCTCCTCTTCACCCCCTGGATGGGATTCCCGGGCGGTTTCCTCGGGAATGGGGGCGGCTCCGAGCCCGGCACTCCCGAGGGCTCCGAGGGCTCCGTGTCCACCGCGGCCTCCGGATCCTCCGTGTCCTCCTCTCCGGCCGCCTCTGCCCGGCGGGAGAAGGGAAAGGTGGGATTTGGGAATGGGGTCTGGATTCCAAAATCCGGGATGGGGCCGCGGTTACCGGTGACCGTGTCCAGCTCGGCTGCGGCCGGGGCCGGCTCCGGAGGGGCTGGAGGCGGGAAAAGCGGGATGGAGCCCGGAGGGGGCAGGTAGGACACCTGCAGGAACAGGGAGGCCTGGAAAACAGGGAATGAGTGTGAGAGAGAGGCAGTCATACTGGGAGGGATGGGATTGGATTGGGATCACACTGGGAGGGACGGGATTGGACTGGGATCAGACTGGAAGGGAAGGGATTGGACTGGGATCACACTGGGAGGGACGGGATTGGACTGGGATCAGACTGGAAGGGAAGGGATTGGACTGGGATCACACTGGGAGGGACGGGATTGGACTGGGATCAGACTGGAAGGGAAGGGATTGGACTGGGATCACACTGGGAGGGACGGGATTGGACTGGGATCAGACTGGAAGGGAAGGGATTGGACTGGGATCACACTGGGAGGGACGGGATTGGACTGGGATCAGACTGGAAGGGAAGGGATTGGACTGGGATCACACTGGGAGGGACGGGATTGGACTGGGATCAGACTGGAAGGGAAGGGATTGGACTGGGATCACACTGGGAGGGACGGGATTGGACTGGGATCAGACTGGAAGGGAAGGGATTGGACTGGGATCACACTGGGAGGGACGGGATTGGACTGGGATCAGACTGGAAGGGAAGGGATTGGACTGGGATCACACTGGGAGGGACGGGATTGGACTGGGATCAGACTGGAAGGGAAGGGATTGGACTGGGATCACACTGGGAGGGACGGGATTGGACTGGGATCAGACTGGGAGGGACGGGATTGGACTGGGAGCAAACTGGGAGGGATGGGATTGGACTGGGAGCAAACTGGGAGGGAAGGGATTGGACTGGGAGCAAACTGGGAGGGATGGGATTGGACTGGGATCACACTGGGATCAGACTGGGAGTGACGGGCTCAGACAGGGATCAGACTGGGAGGGACGGGATTGGACTGGGAGCAAACTGTGAGGGACGGGATTGGACTGGGATCACACTGGGATCAGACTGGGAGGGACGGGCTCAGGCAGGGATCAGACTGGGAGGGACGGGATTCAGACTGGTCCCAAACTGGGAGCCCTGACTTGTCCCAAACTGGTCCAAACTGGGAGCCCCCCCCTGCCATGTCATGGCTTGTACTGGTCCAAACTGGGAGCCCCAACTGATCCAAACTGGGAACCCAAACTGGGAACCCTGACTGGCCCATACTGGGCTCCCATATCGGTCCATACTGGGATCCCATACTGGTCCATACTGGTTTCCCATACTGGTCCCTACTGGGATCCCATACTGGTCCCCACTGGTCTCCCATACTCGTCCATACTGGTCTCCTATACTGGTCCATACTGGTCCATACTGGTATCCCATACTGGTCCATACTGGGCTCCCATACTGGTCCATACGGGTCCATACTGGTATCCCATACTGCTATCCCATACTGGTGTCCCATACTGGTCCCTACAGGTCCCTACTGGTCCCTACTGGGGTCCATACTGGTCCATACTGGTCCATACTGGTCTCCCATACTGGTCCATACTGGTCCATACTGGTCCCTACTGGTCTCCCATACTGGTCCATACTGG
>WEIU01001154.1:48431-79251 GCA_013389925.1 Aegithalos caudatus | reverse complement strand
TGCTGACCCACCTGTGCTGACCCACCTGTGCTGATGCCAGGGAAGATCTCCCCGAAGCGTGGGTCCCTCTCCTGGCTGAAGAGGCTCTCAGCCTTCTCCAGGGGTTTGCTGTGCTCGGGGCCGGCAGCGCTCACGGGCTGGACGGGCACCTGGGGGGCATCAGGTGGAGCTGCTCACACCTTGGCACCGAGCAGGTGGGCACAGGGAGCACCTGAGGGCCTGGCTGCTCCCAGGATTCCTTTTTGGGATTCTTTTTTGGCCTGGCTGCTCCCAGGATTCCTTTTTGGGATTCTTTTTTGGCCTGGCTGCTCCCAGGATTCTTTGTTGGGATTTTTTTTTTGGCCTGGCTGCTCCCAGGATTCTTTGTTGGGATAGTGAGGCCATTCAGGATGCCCAGTCACATCCCTGGAAGTCTCCAAGGCCAGNTGCTGACCCACCTGTGCTGACCCACCTGTGCTGATGCCAGGGAAGATCTCCCCGAAGCGTGGGTCCCTCTCCTGGCTGAAGAGGCTCTCAGCCTTCTCCAGGGGTTTGCTGTGCTCGGGGCCGGCAGTGCTCACGGGCTGGACGGGCACCTGGGGGGCATCAGGTGGAGCTGCTCACACCTTGGCACCGAGCAGGTGGGCACAGGGAGCACCTGAGGGCCTGGCTGCTCCCAGGATTCCTTTTTGGGATTCTTTTTTGGCCTGGCTGCTCCCAGGATTCTTTGTTGGGATTTTTTTTTTGGCCTGGCTGCTCCCAGGATTCTTTGTTGGGATAGTGAGGCCATTCAGGATGCCCAGTCACATCCCTGGAAGTCTCCAAGGCCAGGCTGGCCTGGTAGAAGGAATCTCTGCCCACGGCAGGAGGTGGAAGTGGATGGGATTTAAGGTTCCTTCCAACCCAAATTATTCCATGTGATAAATACTGGAATGGAGCACCACCCAAGGCAGAAACACCTTCCCCTCAAACCCCACCTCAACCTGGTGCCAGCACCTTTAAGGCCCCAGCAAAAGGGTGACTTAAAACAGTGCAGGACAACAAACAGGGAGTTCCCAAATCCCTCTGGACTCACCTGTGAGTGCTCATACCCAGCCAAGCTCTCCCTTCCTGGGCCCACTTCCAGCTCTGCCTGGGGTGGCTGCTGCTGCCTAAAATAGAAAGTGTAACAGGGCAACACAGGCTGCTAAAGATAATTCCCAAGGGAACAGCCCTGGGTGGTTACACCAGGGATTTGTCAGCCTGGAGTTCCTGGCTGCAGAGAGGGGAATTTGGGAATGAAGGGTGTGTCAGGGGAAGGTAGGAATGGGAAAAAAAAGGAGCTGAGCTCCTCCTGACCTTGAGGGCAGTGGGGCTGTGCCCATGTCCAGGGGAAGGCTGACGCTCTGCCCCAGCTGAGGCCTTGGCATGGAGTTTGCCAGGGCAGGCCGGGACTCCTGGCTCGAATTCCTGCAAAGCAAACACAGAAAAAAAAATAATAAAAAGAGATTTAAGAAGTCCCAACTGGGAGCAAAGCTGGGTCCTGTGTGTAGCAGGGCATGGCTGTCTGGGACAAGATGCAAAATCCTGTTTGTGTGAAGGGGTTTTTGAGTGAGATTCCACTTGGGTTTCCTTGGAAGGTGGTGTCAGGGAATAGGAGGCTCCAGATGTGGGAACATCCCTCCTCCAAACTCAAACACAACCACACAGACACTGTTGCTCTGCTCTGAGCTTCCACAGGGATTTCAGGATTCTGGATGTGGGAATGGCTGTGTCTGGAATGAAGAAGTTCAAAGAGGGAGCTCTGACATGGGGCAGGAAGGAAATCAGGCCTGCAGCAGATTTCAGCCCTGCAGGGAAGCAGTGCTACTCTGCCTCATGGCAAAAAAAAAATTCCTGGATTTCCCTTTTCCAGGCAATTCAGCCTTCTGTTTGCCTGCTGGAGCTGCTCTTGCCAAGCCTGCAGCTCCAGATCACACCCAGGCACAATTTCTTGGTCCTTGCAAGAGGTGTGGAACTCCCTCATGGAAAGAGAGCAGCTCTGACCATTCCCAAAGATGGGAACGTCACAGGAATCCAAGAGCATCCCGAGGCAGATTTCACTCATTTCAGGCACTGCTGGAGCTGAATTTTGGCAGCTTGTTAAGCCACACAAGGCAGCCAAAGGCATTGCAATTCCTGCACTTTGTAGTCCTCCAGTGCCTGGCACAGCCCAGGACTTAGGAATTTCTCCAGAATTGTGCAAATTGATGGGAAGCTGGTGAGGGGGAGAGGCTGAGGCTCCCCAGTTCTGGGTTTTCCTGGACTGGGAGCCCCTCTCCAGGCACTCACTTGACGTTGGTGTTGGTGCAGATGATGTACTCGATCTCATCCGAGTAGGGGTTCTGGAAGGTGAAGGAGCTGGTCCTCATCCACAGCCATTCCCGGGTTTTGGATCGGAAGCGGAACATGACTGACAGAACCTGGCCTTTTAACTTCACCACCTACCAAAAAAAATAATGGAATTACATCAGAAGGACCTGACCAAAGGTGGGCAAGAGCAACCTGAGCACGAGTTTCCCCCCCAGACCCCTGCAATGGCCCTTTGCCTCACACCTGGACCACCACATCTCAGTTTTCCCAAACTAAATGGCACTATTCCCTTGGGATAGCTCGATTCCTAAAGGATCCAGGAGGGGAATCTAAAAATCCCCTTTCTGCCTTCACTTCTCTTATCTCCTTGCAGTGGTGAGATGTTATGAAAAAGCCTCCAAGAAATGAAACACATGCTGTCGGCTTCCCATTCCAACGGTTTGGAGCAATGGATATGAGCAGCTGGTTTTTTTTTGGAGTCATGAAAGCACAGGGGCAGCCTTACCTGCCCTGCCACCAGTCCAAGGCCCTCAGAAATAACAGTAACGACAACAGGGCAAGAAAACCACCTCCACTGCGGGTGCTGCAGCACTGGGCTGGGCCCTAGAGATGAACCAGGGTTTCAGCCAAGTCAAGCAGGCACTTGGGAGCCACATCCCTGGCCCTAAAAGCCAGCTGGAACAGCAGCCAGAGCTGGATTCAGGAGTTAAGACATCAAGATGCTTCTGTTTTATTCTGCATTTAATGATATGACTAAGTCTGCAAGTGTTTGCACAGGAGGATTATCTAGGCTTTGTTTTTCTTCTTGGTTTTCCAGTCAGTTTCGTTGCTTTGCGAGCACCAAGACATTCCAGTCTTGGAATGAACTCCAACCTGAGTCCCACCCTGCGTGCAAGGAGCAGCCACAACGCTTTTACCTGTTGGAAACTGTCCCGTAAAAGCTGCTGGTCTTCTGGATGGCAGAAATCCACAATGTCTTTCCCCAAAAGCTCCTGTTTTTCAAGGAATTGTGAGAGATTGAGTCAGTTCATCTGGCAGGCAGATTCCATAATTAATCCTCTTTGGACAGGTAGTTCCTGCTCCTTCCTCCCCCCCAAATCCCTGTTACACAACACAAGCACAAGAGCTGGTGTGCTGTTTTTAAAAAGAAAAGCACAACAGCTGTTGATTAATGTTTGATCTTTAACTCAATTTAAGGCAAAAATTGCTTTAATTGACATTTGACATAATCCAGAGACACCCAGCCTTCCCATGATCAAAGGACTCGGAAAAACACATGGAAAAGCAACCAGTGGAGAAGAAACACATGTCTGGGTTAAGCCCTGGGCACTGTTTATCAGCTCTGTTGGACAAGCAGAGCCATGATGTAGAAGGAAAAATAAGTTTAAAGAGCTTTTTTCTAAAAAGGTGCTCACCTGGGGCTGGTAACCCACGGTGGCCACGCAGCGGTGGTCGATGAAGGTGAAAATCCCTTCGGTGTTGTGTCGGGAGATGAATTCTGTGGGCTGGCAGACATTGTTCATGTCTGTGCAGTTGGGAGAGCTGGTCACCTGCCAGGGACACAAGGGGACAGTCATTGTTCATGTCTGTGCACTTGGGAGAGCTGGTCACCTGCCAGGGACACAAGGGGAGAGTCACCAGCCCTCGCTGTCCCTGAGCTGCCAGCCCCGCGCTGGGATTTGTGGCCGTCGGGGGAAATGTTTGCAGACAGAATCTGGAGACTCCCAGGATAAGGCAAATGTTGGAAAAAGGGGAACAGGGCACTCACCTGGAGCCTGCCAATGGCCACGAGGCAGAATTTGCTGCCCTGGCCAGCGTCGGGGTCGTCGTCAGGTAGGGAAACACCTGGGAGGGGAGGGTTCCAAAAGTTCCAGCAAGGTTAGTACAGAAAAATGGTTCATTTCAGAGGAATGGCTTCAAGACATCTCCCTGCCCTGGTTTGTAACTCAACACCCTTCCCCATGAAGGGAGTTTGTAAATGAAGGTGCTCCCCACCCCTTTTTTCACCAGAAGGAATGAAAATCTCTGAATTTCAGCAAAAGCTGCACATCAGACAGTTCAATATTATTTTCATCCTCTACTGACAGAGATCTCTGCTGCTTCACCTGCAAAAATTAGGTCAATCTTAAAATAAAAGTCACAGATACGTTTGCAAAGCACTTCCTGGCACATTCAGCCCCTGGAATGGCAATTTTATGGAACTTTAAACCATGTGCTCCTAAACCCAGCCCAGCTGAACACAAAGTGAATCGTTACCTGCCGGCGGCCAGGCTTTGATGTAGCCCGTGCAGTGCACGACGACGTAGTGAGGTTCTCCATCTTTGGCTGCACCTAAACCATTCCTTGGGAGGGACAAACAGGTCGTGATGCAGTGGGGGAAGGTGAGGAAAGGTGTTTAGCTGTGTTATTTGTATGTTTTATCTGTTATTTATGTCTTGTTTACCTGCAGCGATTCCTCATGAAGCTGAGACGATTGACAGCGACCGGATCCACAGAGCTGTTGCCACACCTGCACCAGGGTTAGAAAGGATTTGAGCTTTCTTGATCAACATGAAAATAATCTGGACATCATGAATAAGAGGAATTTCCATCACACAAACCCTTCGTTCTGCAGAACTCAAGGGAGGTGACACTCGGTGCTAAAACTAATTGTTACTTTAAAATGGATCTTCAACAACAACAGGGCAAACAAACATCTCAAGAACTTGACTGTAGGGAAAGCTCAGCCATGTTCTATCATGTCTACATCAAAATGAGCCCCAAAAAAGCTGAAATAAAATCATGGAAGGGCCAGGGTTAAGGAGCAAGACTGGCTTTAGGCTCAGAGATTTCCTCAGGGGTTTCCCTCCTACCTCATTCGGCAGATGAAGGATCTCCGGGAGCCCATGCACATCCTCATGGACTGCTGCCCTTCCTTCTTCACAGTCCCCGTCTTCAAATCCAGGATACGACCTAAAAAAAACCAGGAAGAAAAAGGAGATGCTGCTGCACTGGGAGCCCTTCCACCAAGACAGGTGTGGCACCAGGTAACATTCTGGGAACTGGCAGGACACGAGCGTCACTGGTGGTACCTTTAGATGCACTCTCGGGGGGAGCTGCGGCATCCTTGGTAGAAATGCACCAGGGCTTGTTTCCCTCTACAAAGGGAAGGGTTTAATCCAAGTCCTCTCCGCAGGCTCTCCCACCTGCCAGCCCCCCCCTCCTTCTCTTTCAGGTGCCCTCCCTGGGTTGCCCTTACCTGTGAGGGCGTTCTCAGAGGTGGAGAGCTGCTCCCTCAGCTTGCCCACGTCGTCGGGGTGCACCTGCTCGTAGAGGGTGCTGCCGAACCACTCGGACTGCGGCTGGTTGAGCACCGGCGTCACCGAGTCCGACACGTACACCACGCGGCCCGTCTCGCAGGACACGATGAACAGGAAGCCGTCTGCTGCCTCCAGGATCAGGTGTTTCAGTTCCTGCAGGTGCACAAACATCTCAGCTCTGATGATGGTTTATGCTGAAACAAGGCTCTGAGGTTAGAAGGTTTAAAAAATGGCTCTTTTGTTTAGGGATGCGCTTTCCTTATGTACTGTTCTTATATACTGTATATTTACTGTTCCTTATGTGCTGTTTTACCAATTTGATTGCTGAAACAAAACCTTTTCAATCACACTGCTCAAACCAGAGGGATATCAAGAAGAAGTCCCTCTTGTGAGAAGGAATGAATAACATAGGTATTGTTACAAAAACAACTTTTTTTTTGTTTACACAGCTTGCTTGGGAAAAGAATTTCAGAAAACTAAAACACCTTAGGCATGAAACGAGGGCTACACAATTCCACCTTAGGCAAAGCACACCCTGGCTTTGGACTTTTTCCCCCCCTACTCATATTTAATTTTCCCCTCTGTTTTAAATCCCACAAAGCACCATCAAGCCAAGACCAGAAGGCTTCAAGCAGACCTCGCTGTAGCCTTCCAGGACTTTAAGCGATGCTTAATAAAAAGAAGAAGGATTTTTTTTAACATGGGCAGAGACCTGGTCAGTGAGAAAGGAGGGTTTGTAGGTGCCATCCGTGGAGGTGTTGCCAGTACCACGCAGGGATTTCATGTGGGACACGGCCATGCGCAGGATGGTCAGCTTGTCCGGCTTGCGCGCCAGGGCGCTGCACGTGGGCACCATGTCCGACAGCTCCGTGATGTAGGCCGTCATCTTGTTCCTCCTCCTGCGCTCGATCTCGCTGTGGTTCTCCCTGCCCCGGAGGTCCAGGAGGAGAGAAAAGGAGGGAGAGGTGAGGTCAGCAAGGGTGGGAGGCTCAGGGATGGCCCCAGGCAGGTCGGAGCTCGCACGGGCGCGTGACACGCGGAGATGCGTCGGGGCCGTCGGGATTAGGAGTCAAGCCTCGCATGCTGGGCGTGCACAGGGAACGTGGAGACGGGGGTAAGGAGGAGGAGGCTGCACCTGGACCTTCCTCAAAGTCACAGCAGCTCCCTGGAAGGTGGGGACAGCGAGGAGCTGGGCTAACCTTCCCCATCCAGCACACAAAAGACAAAGGAATGGCTCCTGTGCACCCGAGGGTGGGTGAAATCACCTGCACCATCACACCCACCACGTCTGCAGCTAAAAACTGGGGCACCTGCCCTTCTGGGCAAGCTGGGCTACTGAGAGGTGTGCAAGGGGATGAGCCCTAAGGCTCCCTCCAACCCCAGCCAGCCCAGGATTGTGAGTGACCTGAATCAGCTGGATCTCAGTGACACCGAGAGCGCTTTCACCACCACAGCAGGGAAAGCCTCCAAGCTGGTTAAACCTCACTCCTGCACAGGTGATCGAGGCCAACCAACCTCTAAAGAGGCACTGAGGCCATTGCTGCCACCTAAAGAGGCTCTTGGCACCCCTTTGGCTCACAGGGCACAGATCCCATCGGTCCCACAGACCAGAACTTGGTTCTTTTTTTTTTTTTTTTTCCATTAATATATGATTTGACTGGGTTCCTAAGGTGGGTTTTCCAAAACAGAGCTTCAAAAGCCAGGTTTCCTATACAGAAGGATGGATCAGGTTGCGAGGAAGCACATGGTGGGAAGTGAAATGAGATGGAAGTGTTGGAAGGAGCAAGGATAGGCAGGTGAATAAACAGGAAAAATACAAAAATGGAGCATTTATCGCTACGAGGTGTGTGCAGACATTTAGTGACCTCACCCTTGAGTCAGGCAGCTTCTCTAAACCCAGGTGTGAAAAACAAAAATCCTTCAACTACAAAAGCTACTGGGGAATCCCCAGACATTCACATTTCACTTGCCCACTGTCACCCTGCCACAAATAAAGCATGGAAAAACTGGGATTGTCCAAGATGAATTCCAAGGTCCCTTCCAGCCCAAAGCACTCCATGGATCTCTGAAATGTTCTTTCCAAGAGCAAAGGGAACAAACCCTTGGAAGGTTTTGCTGTTCCCTTTGTTGCCAGGCCTCACCTCTGCCCCTTCCTGATCTCCTCAAATACTTCAGCACAGCTCAGTGCAGTCAGGAAAGGCATTTTGGGGGTCAGGTTTTGGTTTAAAGACAAAACTGCCCCAAAACTGGCTAAAATCTGCAAGGTGGAAAACGAAGGGCACAGGTGTTGAGGCTGCTGCAGGTGTGCACAGGTGACAAAGCACCCCAGGGCCCATTCCTGGATTCCTGGTGCAGCATTCCAGGGGACTGTTCTGGTGGTTTCAGGCACAATCTCTCATTAATCACTACTAGAAACTTGGGGAAAAAAATGAAATCCTGTTTCCAGTGACACCACTTTTCCTGGAAGGAAAACACCTGAGCTAAAGACACCTTTTACCTGCCTCTTCTGAGAGTCCAACAACATTCCCAGGACACAAAACCTTCCCAGATGGACAACTTGGCACCTCAACCCAGGACAAAAGTATTTAGCACAGGTTAGCAAAGCTACAGGTGAAAGCAGGAGCCCAACCCTGTGGCCTTTAGTAAATAAATCCTTTATTGTATTCCCTAAAAACCTTCTTCCAAGGATGAGGTGTGCCTTGCCCCCTCCTAATCCCAATTCCACTGCCATTTCCAGGAGTCTGATAATCCTCTGTAGCAGATGAGGGAAGGAAGGGGAAAAAAAAAATAATAAAAGAGAAGGGATGCCTAGAGAAACATTAAGGAAAGGAAAAACTCTGCTTGTCCATGCTTGAAATCTCCATTCTCCTACCTGGCAAGTCTCTCCTTATCCGCTGAACTCTGCTCATCATCAGACCTAAAAATAAAATTAGCCAGCTAAGCTAAAAATGGAAAAAAAAGTTGAAAGAAATGGGAAAAAAAAAAAAAATAAAAAAATGGAAAGATGGACTAGGAAACCCAGCCTAGGGACAGGTCTGTTTTGCAGAGGAGCAATGCCATAAAATAAAACAGTCATTAGTTTGCAGCATTCCACATTAAATTGGTGCCTGATGTGTTGGAGTTTTCAAACATTTTCTGAGGCTGTGACCTAATTTGCTTATTTCTAATATTAGAAGCACTCTGATATTTCTAACATATTTTTGATTTGCTTGACTTCAGAAGGACTCAAACCACTTAAAAAAAAAAAGCTGGAGAATCCCCAGCTTGGAATTCCCTTTGGTAGGAGAGTGACCCCCAAATCCTGGGGGCAGTTTTGGGACCCTCCTGACAAGAGGGACATTGATGGGTTGGAGCATGGCCAGAGAGGAGAACAAAGCTTCAAATACTTTTAAAAAATACCATGGGCTGAGTCCCAACACTCAGAGATACTGTCAGACACCAAAAACTCATCAAAGTATTCCCCACAACCTCCAGAAAAAGCCCAATTTGTAGAGTTTCTGTGTAATTCCCCACGAAACACACAAATCACAGGAAACCCTGTTCAAGGAAAACTTGTACTGCTGCAGGAAATTTGGATGTCTGAGCAGGAGAAAAGAATGAGAATCCAAGGCCAGAGCTGAAAGGAATGGTGAAAAAGAGGATTGTCATCAACACACTCAATGAACTGGCCCCAAAAAAAACCATCAAGGAGCATTTGTGGATCCCTTGGAGCACCTTCAAAGAGAGATGATCATGAGAAGAGTGCTGCACCATCCCTCTAATAATATTAAGGGGTTTTTTTTTTGGCACAAAAAGCTTTAAAATCATCAAATTCTTACCTGGCAAATCTCTCCTTATCGTTTGGCATCGGGTCATCGTCACATCTAGGAAAAGGGGGAGAGGTTCAAGTGTTTACACTTCTTTCTTTCCCAAAGAAAAAAAATAAATAAATTAGAGAAAACATGGTTTAATAACTCCCACCAAAAAATGCCTGGGGTTCAAAAGTCCAGCCTGGCTGTGGGTGGGCAGAGCAGGACAATTCAGTGATCACTCCAAACACTCTGGGTGAATTATTGGCATCACCTCCATGGGGTTTTCCAATCAAGGATCACACTCAATTTAATCCCACAAGAAATAGATTAAATTGCACTTGGAAGATAAAGGTAGCCTGAATCAGAATCTCCATCCAAAGGCTTCCTTAATCCATCCATGGCCATCCTTAAAGCATGGGAATGCAGGGAATTCCAGTATCACTGGAGTTATTCAATCCTAAATGCTGCAGTGAGGCTACAAACAAATGACACAAGATATTCCAACTCTTCTGTGCTCCATATGGATCATGAGGAGATCCTTGCAGCCTCGCCAGCTCCTCAGGAATAAGGAACTGAAGCATCCTTACAACAGATGAGGATTAATTAACAATGTCTGAGGCACTAACAAAAGCCAGGGAGATGGAGGAATATTGCTGACTGGGAGAAAGGGGAGCAATTCCCACCACTTCCAGGGAGGAAAAGTCACAGGAGCAGAAAGATCTTGCTCCAGGGAAAACACACAGACACACCATAGGACAGAAACTCTTGGATGTCATGTTCTCCCTCACCTGAGGAATTTACTGTTCCCTTCTCCATCATCATCAAAATCGAGCCTGAAAAACAGAAAAAAAGAGAGATAATTGCTAACCAAGGGGTTTCTCCTTTCAATTACTTTTCTGTCTGTCCCCATGGATGCAGATGATTCCTGAAAGGAAAAACTAAACAATCCCACTGCAATTTAGTGATCCTGACATGAAACAACCAACAAAGTTTGGAAAGGGGTTCCTAATAGGTGTCTGTCAGGAAGAGGGCATGGAAAAACAGTTCCAAAGGAAGAAAACCCACTTGGAGCATCCACTGCATCCCAACCTTCTGTTCCAAGAGCATGGAGCTCCTAGGAGGATCAGGCACCATCAAGAGCCTACAGATGGAACATTCCCAGCTCAAAAGCCTGGGTTGGGTGCATTTCAAATTAAAAAAAAACAACAAAAAAAAAAAAGGAGGGCAGAATTCTCCTGGAGTTAAAGCTCAGTTTGTGCAGGGTTTGCTCAACCAGGACCAAAACCCCCACTTCTGCCCAGTTGATGTGGGAGGACAGAAGGTGTTTCACCTTTCCTTTTTGGGATGGAAAACTGTGTCTGCAGCAGAGCAGGCAGCAGGGGAGGAGCTGCAGGGGAGTGGGAGCATCAGCAAATGGAGCTGAAGGAAAGAGAGGAGTCTGAGTGACTGGGAGGGGCCCAGAGACAGATTTCAGTCTGCTTGAAAATTACGAGGCAATTTCTCGTGCCAGAAATCTGGGAACAGCCACTCAGCTCCCTTTGAATTTGCAAAGGCATTTTTAGCAAACAAAAAAAAGCCTCCCACAAGCACATTGTGGTTTCCCCTTACCCCTCCCAGGGACAGCACAGCTGCAAAGGTTGGAGAAAAGCCCCAAAACCCAAATTCTCTGTTCCCCCAGACTCCAGTCTTGCTCTCAATCCTTGCTGTGCATTTGCTCATTTTACAGGGTGCAAAGCTTTCAATCCCCTCTGAACATGTCACTTAACACCCCCTCTTCTTCAAGGGGTGTTGCTGACACAAAGACACGACCACAAAGGGAAAAGGACTGGACAGAGCCCACCTGAAGGAACCAGGAAACTTCTGAGAAGCAGCCACAGCTGCCCCTCCGGAGGCTGACGGCTCTTTCTGGAGAACAAAACTTCCTCAAAAAGTTCCCTTTTCCCACAGCCCTCCCCAGAGAGCACAGCCCAAGCCCTCACTCACTCACCCAGGCCTTCTCTTGCTGGGCCTTTGAGCAACAGCTCCTCCAGGCTGAGCTCCAGTGCCGGAATTCCCGGAGCCGACGGCTGCGCCCAGCGAGGAAACATCGGATGCCATCTCTAAACAGGAGTGGGGAGGAAAAAACAAAAATAAATCAGGGAAATGAAGCAGCTTTACAGCCAAGCCCCTGTGGTTGAGTGGCAGAGGTTGTGTGTCAGCTTGTGCTGGGGTTGGGGCAGTGTGTGTCTGTGTGCTTCCATGTGCTGCTCCAGGCTGGAGCACACGCTGCTGCCAAATTAAAAGATGAAGAGAGGAGGAGCCTGGTGGGAGCAGGGAAAGGGGTTGAGGCTGCTCCATGAAGGAGGGAGGAGTTTCCCTGATCACAACGGTTTGCACAGGGTTCATTTCCTAATCTGAGACAAAGAATGAAGCAAAAAATGCTCCTGGAGCTCCTCAAACCCATCCTCGTTCAGTTGTCGCTTCTGGTGCTCACCAGTACAGACCAGTGGGCACCGTGGCACCAGGACTGGCCTGCCTGTGCTCTTCCACAAGGGCTTGGAGCATCCTGGAGGAGTGCAAGTTCCAACCCAAACCAGTCTGTGATTCCAGCATTCCATTTTCCTGTATTTCCCCTAATCCTGGTTGTTCAGGTGTCCAGAGTTTGCTCAGTGAGGCTCATGCTGAATCTACATCCCAGCATCACCATCAGAGCCCAGCCAATGTTCCTCTACATTCAAAAGGTCTGTTCCACGTCAGAAAATGAGTTTTTAAATCCATTTATACACAGTTTTTTCCCTGTTTGTGAAATAAGTCAGCTCTGTGCTTGTTTTAATGGTTGTGGGTTTGTAAATGTGCAGCCAAACTGCCCCAAAACAGCCACTGCAGCCTGAAAATCTCCACCACAACCTTTGCAAACTGAGTTTGATGCAGGGCCCAAACCACTTCTGCTCTATCAAAGTGCAGGGACCCCAAAGCTGCCCAGGCACCCCCAAAACCCCCAGACTTGGGCTTCCCAAACCACCCCCAGCAGCACCGAGAGCAGCTCGGGCAGGAAACAGCCACAACTGGGGGGACAAAATGAAGAACTGAGGTCAGGTTTAGTGAATTAGGGAAAAAAATGGGCTTTAAGTTGGGTTTCCCAAGGACTTCTCCACTCCCCAAAGCCAGATTTCAGTCCAAAAATAGCTTAATTTCACTTCCAGAGTTGGGTATTGGTTTATTTACAGCTAAAAGTGGAGCTGTACAATCACCTCCGTGGTGTGCCTGGACCTCGCAGCAAATACGCTCCCAAATTCTTGGTATTTCTGCCAAAATTAAACATATTTTAGCACATGAATGTCCCCAGCCTCTCTGCCTGCCTGGTTTGTTTTCCTCCAAGCAGCTAGTGTTGCTGAGGAAGCTTTTTCCTTGCCAATCCATAGTATTTCCCAGGGGTGACTACAGTATGGAATAAGCATCCAGCTCGAGGCTTGGCAGCTGGAGGAGCCAACAACAACAGCAGGAGAGAGCACAGCCCATCCAACACCAGGATCCTCTGGAATACAAAAATACAACTGGAGAACAAAAAAAAAAAAAACCAACAGAGGTGGAAACCCTTCCCCATCTCCTTTTTTGCTCGATTTTGGATCACTCAGATGCTGCTGTGCCCCCTGCCTTATTCCCAAGTGAAGTTCCGAGGTGATATCAGAGGATTTTGTTTAACAAAATGAAATTTCAAGTGGGAATAAAGCAGGTCAGGAGGGTTCCTCCTTTTCTCCAGCTGTATCTGAAGACAGTAGGAACAGAAATGAAGTTTCTGGAGCCCAGAGGAGAATCCCTTTCTTGAGGGGAAGGAATTTCCTCCCTGGGCAGGGGAAGGAAGCGAGAGAGCGACGTTCTCCGGCCCCAGCCCCACACAGCCCCCAGGGGGACACAGGGAATTCCTTCCCAAGATTTCCCAGGAGCCCAAAGCAGGGAGGAACAGCACCAGGAGCTGGCTCTGCTCTGCAGGGAGCACTGGGGTTTGGGCCCCCCAAAAACGGGGACAACACGGGCAGGGACAGGTCTGGCTTCTCCATCCTTTGGGATTTCTGGGAAATGCACAGGAACACCAAGATTCCTTCCCAATTTCTGTCTTCTCCCCAGCCCAAACATCAACACCTTGACAGGGAGGTGAATTCCTGGAGTTTTCACTCTGTACAATTCCTTGGAAGGAGGCTGGAGCCAGCTGGGATCAGGAATGAGAGGAAAGAGCCCCCAGATTGTAGCAGGGGAGGTTTAGGATGGGCATTAAAGGAAAATTCCTTCCTGGAAAGGGCTCTGGAAGGGGCAGTGCTGCATCACCATCCCTGGAGGTGTCCAGTCAAGAATTCCAAGCAGTCCCAGGTGGGTTTTCCAACCATCCTGGCAGTCCCAGCCCCTCCCAGAACCATCCCCTGCCTCCCTCCACCGTGGGTTGGATTTAATTAAGGCCAGAAAAGAGGAGCAGGGAAATGTTTGGAAGGGAAATGTAAATCCCCAAACCTCCCCCCCCTGCTCCAGGCTCCCAGCCCAGCTCTCCTGGGAAAAAGCTCTGCTGCAACCACTGGCATCCCAACAGGGAAAGAAGAAAAAAAAAGAAAAAAAAAGGCTCCAAAATAAAATTGCAGCAAATATTCCCAGCTGTGATTTACGAGAGGAGCTGCTGCAGCTTTTAAATACATTTTTTTTTTTTAATTTTATTGTACAAAGCTGGTGCTTTTTGCTGAAGAAGCTTTAGCCAGGGGGGTTATTTGCCAGGCTCACGTTTGGAGATAAATCTCACAAGATTTATTTTAAATTTACTCAGTTGTGAGCTCCCCAAAAAAGTCTGGAAAAGTTTTGGGAGCAGATAAACTCAGCCTTAAAACTACTTTGCATTTCACTCACAACTACAGCTGTTTGATATTTCTGCTTTTATGGCTTTTTATTTACAAAACATCTCAATTTCTGCGTCTGGGGTACATTAAATTGGTTTTTAGTTTTGAAGTGAGCAGGAGGTTTTTAGCTTGTTTGAGTTTCCCATGCAATGCCAGCTCAGCACTTTCATCCCCATGGGAACCTTGCCCAAGAAGAAATATAGAAATTAAGAAAAGAATGTTTCTTCCATTGCTAAGGGGTTGAAATGAAGGCATTCTGGATATTTTTGGGCATTCACTGGAACCCTAAAGTCTGTTTTTATTTTTTTTTAACATCAAGGAAAAGAAGACCCACGTTATTTGTGAGAATCCTGAATTTATTCCCTAAATAATCTCCACCTTTACTGTTTGTGTGTTTCCCTCCCTGTGTGTAAAAGCACTGAGTGAATACTGCTTGGTTATAAATATCAAACACAGACGTGGAAAATTCTTTCTGTTTTCCTTCAGAATTTAAAACTTTCTTATTGTGCAAGAAAACCACGGAACCCTGAAGATTCCACTTCCACAAATGCTTGGAAGCAGAATTTACACCCACGGGTCCCTTCCTTCCTCCTGAATTGGATGGGCTGAGTCCCCAAAGCCTTTTCTCACCATAAAAAGCCACAAAACCTTCCTAAAAACGTTAAAATAAAAACCCAGAATCCTTCAGTGAACACTCCTGGATGAACCTCAGCCACAAGAGGAACCCCAAAGCACAAACTAACATTAAAAAAACCCCAAAAAAACCACCCCAAAACACAAACAAGCTCAATTTCTGATCTCAACCACCACGTTGTAAATCCATTACAGCTTCACAGATGCTGGGTTAATCTGGACACAAGCTCATTTCAGAGCAGTTTAGCCAGAAAAATTGATAAAATCACGTATTTGGGGCTTTTTTATTTTATTTTTTTTTGGCAAGGCTCAGGGATCAGCAGCTCCCAGCTTCCTGTGCTCAGGGAGTTGTGGACTCTGGGGACCAACCTGAGGGAACATTGTGCTCCCTGCCTTCACAGAGATCTCTGCAAAACCTTCAAACCAGAGCAGCGGTTTTTGTTAGGAATTAAAAAAAAAAAAACCTCAGCTGAAAAAGGGGCTCAAACCTACAGAGGCCGTGAAGGAAAAACGCAGGCGGGTGATGATGGAAATCCCAAATCCAGGGATCCCAAATCCAGGGATCCCCACCTCGAGGGTCTCCTGTCCACGGACAGGCGGCCCCAAATCCAAATAAAACATCCCTGACTCCTCAAAGATGTCCTTTATCTCATTATTCCATTATCCCCCACAGGGCTGCCCCTCAGCCCTTCAGCCGCCTCCTCACGCCCCTGGCAGGGCCCCTCAAGCCCCTGTCAGCCCCTCCAGGGCCCCTTCAGGGACCCTCTCAGAGCCCCACATGACGGCCCCTGCCGCCCTCAGCCTTTCCAGAGCCCCCTCAGGGCGTTTGGGTCCTCTGAGGCCTCCCTCAGCCCGCAGAGCCCCCCTCAGCCACCCTCAGCCCTGAGGCTCCGCCGTGCGCTCCCTGAGCTCCCGCTGAACCCCTCAGCGCGCTCCCCAGCCCCCGCTTGTGCCNNGGGGGCGGGGGGTGGGACGCGGGGAGACGCGGCGCTGCTATTGGTCGGAACGGAGGGTTGGGGGCGGGGACAACGGGAGGGCACGGTCTGGGGGCGTGGCGAGAGCGGCCGAGTCCCGCCCACATGTGGAGGGGGCGTGGCTTTGGGAGGGGCGTGGCTACAGCGATGACGTCACGAACAGTGGGAGTGGGACTGGGATGAGGTTGGAATTCTAAAATCCAAGAAATGAAGATTCAGATCCATATCANGAGACGCGGCGCTGCTATTGGTCGGAACGGAGGGTTGGGGGCGGGGACAACGGGAGGGCACGGCCTGGGGGCGTGGCGAGAGCGGCCGAGTCCCGCCCACATAGGGAATGGGGGGCGGGGCTTTGGGAGGGGCGTGGCTACAGCGATGACGTCACGAACAGTGGGAGTGGGACTGGGATGAGGTTGGAATTCTAAAATCCAAGAAATGAAGATTCAGATCCATATCACCCATGTGATTCGGGTCGCAACTGGGATTGGAAGAGGTTTTTGAGTCAGGACTGGGACTCTGGGCCACCAACAGGACCCCGAAACTCATCCTTTGCTGAAAAATCTCTAGGAAACCCATGCAGCCCAATTCATGGGGTGTCAAAGTTTCATTGTCTTCCCAGAGTGATAATTTTTTTCTCCCAGAAGGGGAAAATAAAGAAACTTGAAGGAGATTTTTGGCATATTTTGGGTGGTCTGGGGTTTTCGTGAGGCTGTCTTGCAAGATCCAAATGGGCAGCTCAGTTCAATCCATTTCCCAAGAGTTTTTTCCAGTCTATTCCAATATAAGCAAAGAACTACCTCGAAATCCTCTCGCAGGCAAAGCTTGTGAATTTTGGGGATGAATCCTCCTCAACACCTCCCAAATCACCTCAAGTCACCAGGAAGACCCATGAAGAGACCCAGAGCCTTCTCCCGATGGGAGAAGGGGGTGCGGGGTGGGAATTCAATCCTCTGGGTAGTGTCTGAAAGGTGATGCCGGCACATTCCTGCAGAATTCATGAAGCCCTGGAGCCAGGGAGGCCAGGACAGAGACCCAGCGCTGGCTGCAGAGAGGTAAGGAAGGAGCAGAGGGGATTCAAAGCCACATTCTCCCTTTTTTTGGGGGGTGTTTCTGACCCCTCAACCCCATGAATCCCCCCGATTCTGGCCCTCAGGGATATAACTGGGATTTGAGCGCTGGGGGATACGTGCTGGAGGATTCCTGGAGCTGGGAAAGAAACACCTGAGTGGTCCAAGGAGCCAAAGGACACCCACCTGAGGGGCTCTGGAGCTGGAAAAGAAACACCCGAGGGTCCCTGTATGGATGCCCCTACCGTGCTGCCCGCCCTGGACGTGGACAAAGCCGTGGCCACGGCCTTCGTGGTGCTGCTGGGGCTCTTCCTCGTGGCCATCACCGTGCGCTGTGCCCGCCTGGTGGTGGATCCCTACAGCGCCATTCCCACCTCCACCTGGGAGGAGGAACCCATCAACTGACCTCCAAAAAACCCGCCCGGGGAGCCCCCAAACCCCACGGGGTGCTGCGATGGAGCCCCAGCCCCACCAGAACCACCCAGGCCCCGTCATCACCTCAGAGCTGCCCTCAGCACCCCCAAACCTCCCCTTCCCCCGGGAACCCCCCCTTTCCCCACATCGCCCCCCGCGTTTTGCAAACCCCTCCGAGGTGGCGGTTAAAGGATCGTTCCTGAGGGCTCCGTAACGGCTCCAGCGGCCCCGAACAGTTCGGGGGTCCCGGGGTCCCCTCACGAACCAACCGCGCCTTTCCCGCTACCTGCACCCCTGCTTTGTAACAGCCTGCTCCCTCCGGGGCCGGGCGTGCACTCAGGGGACAGCGGTCAGTTCGCCATTCCCCATGAATTTATTCCCCATTCCAGAGGAATTTATTCCCCATTCCAGAGGAATTTATTCCCGAATTTTGGGGATTTTCTCCCCCCGGGCCCTCCGCCCCGCCAGGGGGCAGCATCGCGGGAGGCGCGCGCCGGAAGTGACGTCACGCAGCGGCCGGGAAAAGGAGGGCGCGCCAGGTTCTGCTCCGGTTCGGCTCCGGTTCGGCTCCGGTTCCCCGGGACCGGAGACGGTGAGGGAGCTGTGGGGAGCCGGGGCTGAAGGGAAGGAGGGCCTGTGAGGGTCTGTGAGCGGGTAGGCGGGACGGACCGGGCTGGGAGAGGATGAGGGGGACCCGGTGTGGGTTATTGAGGGGACCGGGGGGGCTGTGAGGGGACCGGGGGGGCTGTGAGGGGACATTGGGGCAGGGGACGCTGAGGGGAAGGTGGGAGAGGGTGAGGGAGCTCCCATGACCTCCCTCCCTTCCCTCACCGGCCTCCCCTTCCTCACCTCCCCTGCCTCCCCTCACCTGTTGTACCCTCAGGCGCGGCACCAATGGATTCCCCGGACATCAAAGAGCTGCAGCAGGAGGTGATGGAGGAGCTGGGAATCTCCATGGAGGAGCTCCAGGAGATCATCGACAAAGAAGTGGAGAATTCCGAGTGGGTGAGGCAGAGGAAGCAGCAGCTGGAGGAGCTGGAGCAGTGCATGAGGCACAAGGAGGAGGAGGTGGCCCACGTTGACCAGCTCATCGACGACGCCATGAGGTGCTTGGGGCTGGAATTGCCAGGAGGGGGACATGGGGCAGACCCATGGAATGGGTGCTTAATGAGGAGCCCCCAGGGGCTGGGTGCTGCTTAACGAGGAGCCCCCAGGGGCTGGGTGCTTAATGAGGAGCCCCCAGGGGCTGGGTGCTGCTTAATGAGGAGCCCCCAGGGGCTGGGTGCTTAACGAGGAGCCCCCAGGGGCTGGGTGCTTAACGAGGAGCCCCCAGGGGCTGGGTGCTTAACGAGGAGCCCCCAGGGGCTGGGTGCTGCTTAACGAGGAGCCCCCAGGGGCTGGGTGCTGCTTAATGAGGAGCCCCCAGGGGCTGGGTGCTTAACGAGGACCACTGGCAACTTTCCCCTCTCCCTTCCTGCGCACACTTCTCTCAGCCAGCTCAGGGTTAATTCCTGGCTTTCCCTGTGGAATTTGGGAGGCACAGCTGCTTTTCCCTCCCCTCAGGGCCATCACCAAGTGTGAGACACTGGCCAAGGAGCTGTATTCCATGATGGGGCTGCAGTACAGGGAGAGCAGCTCGGAGGACGAGGCGCCGGCGGCCACGGAGGTGATCGAGATCGCCGACGAGGAGGACGACGATGTCATGAGCGTGGATTCGGGCTGGAAGCACAGTTCAGTGTCCCCAGCAGTGCCAGGGGAGGGGTTGGGATGGAGGGGATGCCCTCAGCTCGTGGGGAGCACCTGCCAGATCATGAATTCCTGGAGTCCCCTGGCTGGGATTTCGGCCTTTTCCCACCCGACTCGATGTTGTCCCCGTGAAATGATCCCACGTTAGGGAAGGTGGCTGAGGGAAAGCTTTGGATTTCCTGGCAGGGATTTGGGGTGGGCGCTTTTCCCTGTTCTGTCTTCATCCTGTGATTTAATTAGGATGGATTTTTTTTCCACAAGAAAGGTGTTAAAACCACTGTTTTCTCTCACAGGCAGCAGCAGTCCCAAATTATCCAGGGATCAGAGTCTGGTGAGTGGGGAGGCCCTGGCTGGAGATGTTTCCTCATGTGGGGTTTTCCTGAGACACAACACTGTGTTAAGTGCCAGAATCCAAAAGTTTCTCCATGTTTCCCTTCTCTTTTCCTCCAGCTGCGGGAAGCAATGGTTGCCATGAGGAAATCTGCCCGGGATGTTGCCAAATTCATGGATGCTGTGAACAAGAAAACGAACTTGCAGGAAGCACAGAAAGGTGTGGGAGCTTCCAGGGGCTGCGTGCCCTCACCCTGGGCCTTTGCTTCCCAAAATGGGAAAACAATGATCCACTTCCTCTGCTGGAAATCTCCATTTGTTTTATTGATCCCAAGCTGATATTTTAATTTAGGATATATTGATTCTGAATTCCTGTTTGTTTTTTTTTTTTTCCCAAAGTGTTTCCATTCAGTGAAAGGGAGGCACTTGGGCTTGCCTGAGGGGAAGGAAAGCAGGAATTCTTTTTCCAGGATTGTTCTTCCAGCTGTGTGCCAAGGAGGGAGTTTTGGGTGATTTAAAACTGACTTTCTGCTGCTGTTCCTTGGTAGATTCACAACCCCCTCAGGAATCTCCTGGCACTGCCCAGCCCATCGCTGTCCCTGCAGCCCCTGACAATGATCTCAACACTGATGGGGACCTCAAAGTGGGCATGAGGATTTTGGGGAAGAAAAGAACCAAGACGTGGCACAAGGGGACGTTGATTGCAATCCAGACGGTCGGTATGTGCCGTGCATGGGGCTTGCCTGGGATTTTGGGGTGGGAAACTTGGATTTAAAGGTGTCAGATGTCACCTGGAAGGGATTATGGGAGCAGCACACCTCCCCTGCTTCACCCTGCAAATAAAATCCTGAAAGGCTTTTAAATGAATTCTGAGTTAATTCTGAATAAACGATCTCGGAGTGACCCAGAGCGTTGGAATTCTGGTGTGAAATCACGCAGCTTTTGTTTATTTTTCCCCTTTTATTTATCTCCTGCTTGCCTTAAAATGTTTTTTCCAGGTGCTGGCAAGAAATACAAAGTGAAGTTTGATAACAAAGGGAAGAGTTTGCTCTCTGGCAACCACATTGCCTACGATTACCACCCCTCTGCAGAGAGGCACCACGTGGGCAGGAGGGTGGTGGCCAGGTACAAGGATGGCAATCAGATGTGGCTCTATGCTGGGATCGTGGCTGAGACCCCCAATGTCAAGAATAAAGACAGGTATTCCTTATTTCCCATGGTCCCATGCCCTTATCTCTGTGGGTTTTTTTTGTTTTAGGCCAAAAAAATTGAATATTTGGACACCCTTCAGGTGCTGAGTTGTGCCCTCCCCAGGAATGCCATTCTGACTTTCTTCATCTTTCTTATCTCTGAATTTCTTATCTTCCTTCCACTCTTGCTCATGGCCCTGAGTCAGGAATTAGATCTGATAATTTATTCAAATTATCACCCAAATGTTGAGTCTGGGCTCCTTGAGGTGTGAAACAGTGGGAGGAAATAGGAGCCCTGGGAGGGGAGAGTGGCAGGGATGTTGCCAGAGCTCTTCAGGAGGAGGAAGAAGGTTTGGAGCAGCTTTTTTTGGGAGTAAAGAAGGGGCAGGGCTGCTCTGATCTGTTAAAATAAAGGCTTGTGGTCTTCCTGAAGGGATTCATAAAGGATTTAATCTCCTGGATCTGTTGTAAATTGGATTTTATCTGATCCGTGTTTAATGACTGAAAATGAGCTGAATTTGATACTCAAACTCAAATTTCTCCTGGTTGTGATGCTGATCCCTCATCCTGCAGCTTTTGTACAGCTCCAGGGCCTGGAGTAATTCCTCAGCAGCACTGAGTGGGTGCCTTATCCATCTTTCCTGCAGAAACCAGGAGCAATTCATCATTTCCTCCTCCCTTACCTCCCTTTCCTGGGGCACAGAGGGGATTTGGAGCAGAGGGAAAGGGCCTGGCTGGGAATTGTGCTGTTTGAGCAGCCATGGGGAGCACAGGGAACACCTGGAACTCTTCATTCTGTCCTCATCCAGGATTTGGGATGTCTCCAGGAGGAGCAGGAGGGGTTCTCCACTTCCATTCTCTTCATCTCCCATCCCTAATTCCCGTTTGTTTTCCAGGTTCCTGATCTTCTTCGACGACGGCTACGCGTCCTACGTGAAGGAGTGGGAGCTGTACCCAGTCTGCAGGCCACGTGAGTGATCCCTGTCCCTCCTGGCCTCCTGCAGGGGTTTTTGGGGGGTCTTTGGAAGAACCTGGGTCCAAAAAAAAAAAAAAGGGCATGGTCCTTTTGGTGCTGAGCCTGAAGACATCTGAAATTCCTGGTTTATTCAGGATGCTCTCCCCACCAACATTCCAGCCCTCGGGATCACCCCTTGATTGACCTTATAGTAAAAATGCATCTGGAATATCCTTTAAAAAAAAGCATTAAATGTTCTCTCTGTTTTGTCCTATTCTTTTTCCCCCCACGTGGCCCTTTCCAAACAGTGAAAAAATCCTGGGAAGACATTGAGGATGTTTCCTGTCGGGATTTTATTGAGGAATACATCACAGCCTACCCCAACCGGCCCATGGTGCTGCTGAAGAGTGGACAGCTGATCAAAACTGAGTGGGAAGGGACCTGGTGGAAATCCAGAGTGGAAGAAGTGGATGGAAGTCTGGTGAAAATCCTTTTCCTGGTAGGAATTGTTTCCATTATCTCCTTTAGGATTAAATTTGAGGTTTGGGATTTGATCAGCTCTGTTTTCTCTGCTAATCGTGAAAACGTTGAGGTTGGAAGGACCTCTGAGATCTTGGAGCCTGAGGCCCTGAACCACGTGCCCACATCCACAGGGATTTTGGACAATTCCAGGGATTATGACTCCACCACTGCCCTGATCAACCTGCCAGGGCATGAACACCCATTCCAGGAAGAAAAAAATTTCTTCCAAGAAGAAATTCCCCCTAACACCCCATTAGAGATTCCAACACAAATAATTAACGTGGGTCTGCTGTTTGTCAATACTCATTGCTGCCTCCCTGTGCTCTCTCCCTGTGTTTCACTCCAGGAAGCTCTTCCCATGGGAACTGTGAATGTTTCCTTCTCCTTCCCTCAGGAGGACAAACGTTGTGAGTGGATTTACAGAGGTTCCACACGCCTCGAGCCCATGTTCAGCATGAAAGCTTCCACGGCTTCCACTCAGGAAAAGAAGCAAAGTGGTCAAACCAGGACTCGTCCCAACGTTGGTTGGTGGCACCTTTTGGTTTCATTCACATCCTGGGATTTAACTGCAGGGTGGTTTGGGTTTGGTGGGTTTTTTAGGAAAACTCCTGGAGATTTCAGGTTTCTAGGTTTTGGGTTTTTTTTTTTTCTTTCTTCTGACAGGAGATTTCAGATTTCCAGCGAGTCTTTTCCCCTGGTGCAGGAGATTTAGATTTCCAGTGGTTTTTTTTCCTCTGGCATAGGAGACTTAGATTTCCAGTAGGATTTTTCTCCTGGAATAATGCTGCAAAACCAAACTACACTTGTGTGAAGTGACCAGAATTTCTGTGCTCTGAGCTTGGCTATCACCCACCATGAATCCCAAATCTGTTTTGATTCCTTCCAGACACAAATCAATATTCTGGGGCCCTTACAGCCAACTTGGGACAACATTAGGGATTTTTTTCCTGTTGACTCTTTGGTTTTTTCATCTTCCCCACCAGGTGCTGTGAGGAGCAAGGGCCCTGTGGTCCAGTACACCCAGGATTTAGCAGGAACTGGTCCCCAGTACAAGACTCCAGAGCAGCCTCCAGCTGCACGTCCCGCTTCTCCTCAGCCTGCGGAGATGGAGTAAGTACCAGAGCCACTTCCAGCACCTTCCACCTCTTTGCTTCTCTCTCAGCTCAGGCACCACCTTTCCTGTGCAGAGGATTCCTCAGCTGCAGGTTTCCTCCGTGGTTTTGGTCACGATTTTGGGGGAATATTTTACCTAAAGCTGCTGGATGAATAACTGGGGGCGGGAGCTGAGAGCCAGCACCTCCCCGAGCCAAACATTCCTCCTTAAGGCTAAAGCTTCTCTCTTGCCTTTCCAAATGAACCCCTCTGCTCCTTCTCTTCCCAAAAATCTGAATTGCTCCCTCGTGTCACGATCCAGGCGCTGGCCCCCGGCTGCCTTGTGTCCCTCCACTTGGAGTGGCCCCGCTCGCTGACCTCGCTGGGAATTCGGGATCAGTGCTCGGTCCTGGTGGGCACGGAGCAATCCACGGCCAAGCCTCTGCCAGGGGCCCAAGGGGGACATTCCTGGAGCTGCAGGCTGAAGGAAGCCTGGAGGAAGGAGGAGCACGTCCTGGTGATGGAGGGAACGTGTTGGAGGACACCAGGGAAACCCGGGAATGTGCTCGGTGACTTTTTAGGGGAGGGAGAGGTTCTCTCTCCCGAGTTGGTTTTTTTGCCAGCGCCGTGGATTTCCCATCTGGATTTCTGGGAAGCACGTCTCCTGCTGTGACTGTGCCCTGCTGGTGGGGCACAAAGGAGGCAGGACGTGTCCCAGGTGTCAGCAGCCTGGGCAGGAGGTTAATCTTTACTCCCCACACGCCCTCCAGGTGTAGCAGCAGCTCAAACCCCACCTGCCTCAGCCAGGGGGTCTTGGGGGGACTCCTCTTCAAGCAGCAGTGAAATATAACCCAGTTTATTTATCCCTGGAAATGCTCCCTATGTGCTGGTCTGACCAGGATTTGGAAGTGGAAGCCCCAAGAACATCACCTTTTCCATAACTCCAGAGAGATCCTGGATGCTGAAGGAGGTCCTGGAATGCACGTGCAGGGAAGAGCTGGGACTGGGACACCCCAGGACTGTGGGCAGTGTCACAACACGAAGACAACCAAGCTGGACCCCATCTGTCATCACTGAATCCTTTCCCTTTCAGCCCTTGCAGTGCTCACAAGGAGTTTTTTTTTTTTCCCTCTCCCCACAGAGGGCTTGGCTTTAGGATGTGGGGTTTTTTTGTGCTTACCTGCCCTGAAATCCAAACTGAGCAGGAGCAGGAGGCAGTGCAGGCCTGGCTGTGTCCACGCTGGTCCTGGGGATTCTGTGGGGTTCAAACATTTGGATTTCAGATTTATTAAAACTAAGAACAGTCTCCTCAATCTGGTGTTTTGTTTCCTCCGAGGGAAGCCTGGGTCTCTTCCCCCTCTTTCAAGTTCTCCTCGGTGTTGTCACCACTTCTGACTGATTTAAGCCTATTTCTCCTCTTGCTCTTTTTGAGATGCATTTGAACACTTTGCTTTCAGGCAGCTCTTGGCAGAAACCCTCATCCCTTCCTGCTCTCTTTGTCTCCTCCCTTTCTCCCCAATAACTTCACTGTTTTTCCTCTCCAGCAGCTGGTTTGGGGTGATTCTCTGTTTTATTGATGTAAACGGGTTGAAAACCTCCTGGAATAGTTTGGAAACCTGCAGTTGATTGAAAAGCCCTGAAATGGGTTGAGAACCTGTGTTTTTGGAGCTCTTTCATCAGGGATGTTATTACATTCCCTTGCACAAACTCACCTTGTTCCTTAGTCCTTGCAAGAGAATGCTCTGGATTTGTTCCTCCCACTCAGGCATGCTTGAGCCTCTGGAAACTCTGGTTTCTGCTAATCCAGGGGTTTCTTCAAGGCCTGGTTTGTCCAGATTTCTGGGATTAAGGCCTTGGACATCCTTGTTACCCTCACCTCATTTCAAAATCAGAAGTCTCTCGGAGCTGCAGCTGAGTTCTGAAATTCAGACTGGTCGTGGGGTTGCTGTGGCAGAAATATCCAGAAATGGGCTGATTTTCACACTGATTAGGATAAAAAAACAACAAAAACCCCACTGCTGGGATTCTTCTGGGTTTCTAAATTCCACGGGGCAACCTTATTTTGATTCCCACCAGTTGCTTTTCCATATTCCAAACCAACCTCTTCTCCTTCCCTCGTGCAGGTGCTCGGACACGCAGCTGGCCCAGAGCAGAAAGCAGGTGGCCAAGAAAAGCACCTCCTTCCGTCCTGGCTCCGTGGGCTCCGGCCACTCATCCCCATCCTCCCCCGTCCTCGGGGACACCCCGGCAACCGGGAGGGCCCTCCCGGCCCCGCAGCACCGGTGAGCAGAGCTCTGCTTGGGAAACATCCCTGGGGCCTGGGATACATCCATCTGGGATGTTGGGATGTGTGTGGGGAGACATCCCTGGGATACATCCATCTGGGATGTGTGTGGGGAAACATCCCTGGGTTCTGGGTTCTTCCATCTGGGATGTTGGGATGTGTGTGGGGAGACATCCCTGGGTTCTGGGATACATCCATCTGGGATGTGTGTGGGGAAACATCCCTGGGTTCTGGGATACATCCATCTGGGATGTTGGGATGTGTGTGGGGAAACATCCCTGGGTTCTTCCATCTGGGATGTTGGGATGTGTGTGGGGGGCTGGTGCTGAAATCGTGGAATGGTGGAATCAGTGAGGTTGGAAAAGCCTCTGAGTTTGTGGAGTCCTTCCAGCACTGAGCTGTGTCCTCGAGTGCCACATCCATTTGTGTCTTGAGCACTTGCAGGGTGGTGACTTCACCACCTTCCAATGCCTGATCCTGCTGGTCACATTGTTGTCANTGGGATGTTGGGATGTGTGTGGGGGGCTGGTGCTGAAATCGTGGAATGGTGGAATCAGTGAGGTTGGAAAAGCCTCTGAGTTTGTGGAGTCCTTCCAGCACTGAGCTGTGTCCTCGAGTGCCACATCCATTTGTGTCTTGAGCACTTGCAGGGTGGTGACTTCACCACCTTCCAATGCCTGATCCTGCTGGTCACATTGCTGTCACTGTTGGTCACAAAATGAAGAGCTTGACTCCAGGTAGAAGGAAGATCAGAAGGGCTTTATTTGCAGTTTATTTGCAGTTTATTTACAATTTAGCACAGCCCTTTTATAACATGCTGCGCTAAGAAACCACATAATTAATTGGTCAGTAAAGACAACACTCCATTGGTTAAATAATATAAAACAACACCTGTGAGAGGGGTGTGTGAGAAACCTGGATGTGTTATGAAGAGATAAAACTTGTTTAGATTCACTGTCATTGAGAGAGGAATGAATTCTTTCAAGGGAAGAAGAAATCAGCTCCTACAGGCTGAAAAATGCACAGACTCAAAAAATCAGACCCACACAGCATGGCCTGCTGAAAAATGCACCAAAAACCAGACCCACACAGCATGGCCTGCTGAAAAATGCACCAAAAACCAGACCCACACAGCATGGCCTGCTGAAAAATGCACCAAAAACCAGACCCACACAGCATGGCCTGCTGAAAAATGCACCAAAAACCAGACCCACACAGCATGGCCTGCTGAAAAATGCACCAAAAACCAGACCCACACAGCATGGCCTGCTGAAAAATGCACCAAAAACCAGACCCACACAGCATGGCCTGCTGAAAAATGCACCAAAAACCAGACCCACACAGCGTGGCCTGCTGAAAAATGCACAGACACAAAAAACCAGACCCACACAGCATGACCTGTCTAACCCAGGTGCTGTTACCCAGCATGGCCTGCTGAAAAATCCACAAAAACCAGATCCACACAGCGTGGCCTGCTGAAAAATGCACCAAAAATCAGCCCCACACATCATGGCCTAACCCAGGTGCTGTTATCAGCCCCACACATCATGACCTAACCCAGGTGCTGTTATCAGCCCCACACATCACGACCTAACCCAGGTGCTGTTCCCCACCCGCGCTCCCACCCCACACTAACCCCCCACCTCCTCCCTCCCCGCAGCCTCCCCAACACCGGCAGCCCTTCCCAACCCTTCCACGGCATGATGGACCGCGTCCCCGCCGAGCCTTCCTACCGCGCCCCTCTGGAGAAGCTCTTCTACCTGCCCCACGTGTGCAGCTACGCCTGCCTGTCCCGCGTGCGGCCCCTGCGCGGCGACCAGTACCGCAGCCGCAACCCGCTGCTGATCCCGCTGCTCTACGACTTCCGCCGCATGACGGCGCGGCGCCGCGTCAACCGCAAGATGGGCTTCCACGTGCTCTACAAAACCCCCTGCGGGCTCTGCCTGCGCTCCATGCACGAGATCGAGCGCTACCTCTTCGAGACGGACTGCGACTTCTTGTTCCTGGAGATGTTCTGCCTGGATCCTTACGTGCTGGTGGATCGGAAGTTCCAGCCTTACAAGCCGTACTACTACATCGCCGACATCACCAAGGGCAAGGAGGACGTGCCGCTGTCGTGCGTCAACGAGATCGACAGCACGCCGCCGCCGCAGGTGGCTTACAGCAAGGAGAGGATTCCGGGGAAAGGGGTGTACATCAACACCGGATGGGAGTTCCTGGTGGGATGTGACTGCAAGGATGGCTGCAGGGACAAGTAGGTGGTTGTTGTTGGGTTGTTTGTGGGTGAGGGGATAGAGCTGAGGGTTGGGTGAGGTGTCCGGGGCACAGCCCCAACGTGGATTTGCTCTGGGGTTTAAATCCGTGCAGGTTTCGTGGTTTGGGTTGCAAGGGATATTAAAAACCATCTAGTTCTGACTCCTGATGTGGGCAGGGACACTTTCTGCTATCCCAGTTTGCTCCAAGCCACATCCAGCCTGGGGATGGCTGCAGGGACAAGTAGGTGGTTGTTGTTGGGTTGTTTGTGGGTGAAGGGATAGAGCTGAGGGTTGGGTGAGGTGTCCGCCCCAAGGTGGGTCTGCTCTGGGGTTTAAATCCGTGTAGGTTTTGTGGTTTGGGTTGGAAGGGATATTAAAAATCACCTGGTTCAGACTCCTGACATGGCAGGGACACCTTCTGCTATCCCAGTTTGCTCCAAGCCCTGTTCCAGCTGGAGATGGCTGCAGGGACAAGTAGGTGGTTGCTGGGTTGTTTTTCCCCCCCTGGTGAGGGGATAGAGCTGGGGGTTGTGTGAGGTGTCCGGGGCACAGCCCCAACGTGGATTTGCTCCGGGGTTTAAATCCATGCAGGTTTCGTGGTTTGGGTTGGAAGGGAGACTAAAAATCACAGTTATGACTCCTGATGTGGGCAGGGACGCTTTCTGCTATCCCAGGTTGCTCCAAGCCACATCCAGCCTGGGGATGGCTGCAGGGACAAGTCGGTGGTTGTTGTTGGGTTGTTTGTGGGTGAGGGGATAGAGCTGAGGGNCCCTGTTCCAGCTGGAGATGGCTGCAGGGACAAGTAGGTGGTTGCTGGGTTGTTTTTCCCCCCCTGGTGAGGGGATAGAGCTGGGGGTTGTGTGAGGTGTCCGGGGCACAGCCCCAACGTGGATTTGCTCCGGGGTTTAAATCCATGCAGGTTTCGTGGTTTGGGTTGGAAGGGAGATTAAAAATCACACAGTTCTGACTCCTGACATGGGCAGGGACACTTTCTACTATCCCAGTTTGCTCCAAGCCCTGTCCAGCCTGGGGATGGCTGCAGGGACAAGCAGGTGGTTGTTGCTGGGTGAGGGGATAGAGCTGGGGGTTGTGTGAGGTGTCCGCCCCAAGGTGGGTCTGCTCTGGGATTTAAATCCGTGCAGGTTTCTTGGTTTGGGTTGGAAGGGAGATTAAAAATCACACAGTTCTGACTCCTGACATGGGCAGGGACACTTTCTACTATCCCAGTTTGCTCCAAGCCACATCCAGCCCGGTCTTGGACACTTCCAGGGATGAGAAATCAGCAACTTTTCATGATTTGATTCCACATCAAACCCTTTGTGCCCATCTCTGTGTAAACACGATATTTTTCCTGTCTCCAGACTGATGTGGGAAGCGTAACTCAGGTGTTTTCCTGCGTCTCTCTGCAGATCCAGGTGTGCCTGTCACCAGCTGACCATCCAGGCCAGCGGCTGCACCCCTGGAGGGCAAATCAACCCCAACTCGGGCTACCAGCACAAGCGGCTGGAGGAATGTCTCCCAACAGGGTGAGCAGAGCCTTCCAAAGCACCAGCCCCACATCCACTGGGAGGGAATTGATCCTGGGTATCCCAGTGCAGATGTGACCACCTGCCTCTGGTCTTGGTTCTTCTGCCAGCTGTGGAATGGTTTGGGTTGGATCATCCAAACCATGGCCAGAGGGCACCATCCATGAGACAGGATTGCTCCAAACCTGGGATCTCTGTGCATAACCCCAGCGCTGCCAACAACCACAGACTCTGGGACGTTTCTTTATCCTGGGAGTCGTCACCTTTCTCCTTTCTTGCAGAGTTTACGAGTGCAACAAGAGGTGCCAGTGCAACGTGAACATGTGCACCAACCGCCTGGTCCAGCACGGCCTCCAGGTGAGGCTGCAGCTCTTCAAGACCCAGAACAAAGGTTGGGGCATTCGCTGCCTCGACGACATCGCCAAGGGCTCCTTTGTCTGCATCTACGCAGGTGGGAGCTCACCTCGCCCCTGGAAACGTCTCCTGTGGGAAAGAGGGGTGGGAATGGAGCTGGGGAAGGGGTTGGGACACAGGGAGAAGGGGCTGGAGAACTCCTGAGGAAGATGAGGTGGGCTTATCCTGGAGAAAAGGAGGCTCAGGGGGGAACTTCTGGCTCTCTCCAGCACCCTGGGGAGGTTTAAGTTGGACATTCAGGAAGATTTCTTCCTGGGAAGGGTGGTCAGGCACTGGCCCAGGGACGTGGTAGAGTCAATGTCACTGAATGCTCAAAAGCACGTGGATGTGGCACTTGGGGACACGGCTCAGTGGTGGCCTTGGCAGTGCTGGGGGGGAACAGTTGGGACTCAGAAGCTCTTCCAGCCCCAATGATTCCATGATTCCGAAGTGCAGCAGGAGGGGTGTGAAGCTCTTGCCGTGGGTGTTTCAGGCACCGGAGGGTGAAAGCCGAGCCGATGAACTTGCCCAACGCCGGCACAGGACGCTGCAGAGCCCTCATGGTGGCAGTGCCAGTGTCACAAGATGTCCCCAGGCTGTCCTTGAGGTCACCCAACCCCCCCAGCCCTGCTTCCTCTGCTCAGCAAACGCCTGGCACTGCCCACGAGATGCAGAAGTTGTGCCGGGGTTGCGTTGGCTCTGGAACGGAGCCGCCCACGGGCACAGCCAGAGCTGCTGCCTCTGCTCTTCCAGCCCTTCCAAGGCCCTGCCTGAGCTGCTCTGGAGAGATTTCTGTGCTGAAAACCTCGGGTTCAGCTCAAGCTTCAGGGTTTTGTTAGATCGAGACACGGGGTTGTGTTGTCCTTTCCCAGCCCAGCTTTGGAATAAAGCGGTGTCATCCCTGCTTTCCCCTCTTTGGAAACAATAAAATGGAATGTCATCCTAGAAAACTCACCCTTCATTTTCTGCCCTCCCTAGGGAAAATCCTCACGGACGACTTTGCCGACAAAGAGGGCCTGGAGATGGGTGACGAGTACTTTGCCAACCTGGACCACATCGAGAGCGTGGAGAACTTCAAGGAAGGCTACGAGAGCGACGCCAAATGCTCCTCGGACAACAGCGGCGTGGACCTCAAGGACGACGACGACAACGAGAACACGGGCACGGAGGAGCTGGAGGAATC
>WEIU01001154.1:5343-21203 GCA_013389925.1 Aegithalos caudatus | reverse complement strand
TGAGACTCTACCACCCCAAAACCAACACCCACCACCCACCCTGAGACTCTACCACCCCAAAACCAACACCCACCACCCACCCTGAGACTCTACCACCCCAAAACCAACACCAACCACCCCAAAAACACCACCTGTCACCCAACCCCGAGACCCAGCATCCCTAAAGCAACACCCACCACCTATCCCAAGACTCTATCACCCCAAAACCAACACCAACCACCCCAAAAACACCACCTGTCACCCGACCCCGAGCCCCAGCACCCCAAAAGCAACACCCATCACCTAACTGTGAGACTCTACCACCCCAAAACCAACACCAACCACCCCAAAAACACCACCTGTCACCCGACCCCGAGCCCCAGCACCCCAGAAACGAGCCCCAGCCCCACACCCGAGCCCGCCCAGCCTGGGGGTACCATGGGCAGCCCCTCTCCCGCAGCCATGTCTCCAGAGCCGATGTGCGTCAGGTGGACGAAGTTCATGGGCTCCCCGATCATGGAGCGGTCGATCCTTCTCCTCCTTTTCTTCTGCGAGGGGATGAAAGCCATCAGCCCCTGCTGACCCCACGTCCCCCTCCCCAAAATGCCTGCTCTGGGGCGGGGTACTCACGGGCTGAGGCTTCTCCACGACGCAGCAGCCCAGCTTGTGCCAGAAGTCGCTCATGCTGGCGGTGGTGGCAGCCGGTGTCCCCCCCGTGCTGGCACAGCTGCCGGGACCCCCGGGCAGGGTCACTCCATGGGGACACCTGGATGGGGTGGCACAGCGTGGAGACGAGCTGCTGGCTGTGGGTGGGAAGGGAGGGTGATGCTTCCAGGCCTGACTTCCACAAATTAATGCTGAAGCGAGTTCTCATTAATCAATAAAAGCCAGAGACTCCCCCCCCGGCCCCAGCAGATCCCTGGAGTCACTCACAGAGCACCCGAGGGGACAGCTGTCATTGCAGGGACCCTGGGTGTCACACAGAGACCCCCAGAGTTGTCCCCACGGCCAGGGTGGGATGGAGCCCAGGGCAGGACACAGCTGAAGGATGCTGCGGCAGGATGGGGGGGATGGAGGCGGCCGTGGCAAATCCCAACTCCCTGAGCCAGGCAGTTATAAATATCCCGGCCTTTCCGAAAGGGGGCCGGAGGTTGAGCTCTTCCGCTCCAGCTTTTGAAGAGCAGACCGGGGAGAAACAAACAGGGACTGGTGGGATTTTATCCCAAACTCCCACGGTACTGCAAAGGGGTGTGGAAAGAAGGGGGGTTCGTCCCCAAAATGACGGCTTCCCCTCAAGCCAAGGAGAGACGATTCCTCTGCTGCTAAAACACCCGGCAGGGAACTCACCCTCCCACGAGGGCCCGTGGGCTGAGCACGGCCCTGTATCACCCACGGGAGGGTCCCCACGCCGATGGGTGCCGGACCCCCCGCTCCGGCAAACAGGAAAAGTTCCTTCCCCTGCCCCTGCGCCGGCGACACCGGATGGACCAAAGGACCAAAGTCCGGCCCGCATTTCCTGCTGCTGGCGGGGAGGAGCGGGGCCGCGGGGCAGCCCCCCAAAAAACGGGGGGCTCCGAGCCCAGCCTCGGCACGGCCGTGTCAGGACCTCCGGTTAGGATCTGGCCCGTTGAAACCACCCTGAAGCCGGGCATTCCCGTGGTAATCCGCACTGCCAGCCTGGCACAAAGCACCCCGTGGTGTCCCCGTCCCCCCCCGCCGCCCCTTCCCGGAGCGCGGAGCTGAGAACGGGGCAGGTTGTGACACGTCCCGCTCGGTGCACACCGGGCCCGTGCTCCCCCTGCCAAACCCGGCCTCTCCCCCTCCGGCTGCGGGGCACACGAGGAAGGGGCTGCCTTTCCTTCCCAGCCTGATTTCCTTAGGAAACGCGGCTGCCCGAGGGCCCCGCCGTAGCTGGGGAGGAACCCCCCAAACTCCGCTGTTCGGGAGCCCCGAGAGCCAGCACCAGTGACTCCCCTCCGAAACCTCCGGGGACCCCTGCCCGGACCCCTCCGGTCCCCCAAATCCCCTCCGGATTCCTCCAGGGCCTCACGTCCTCGCAAAGGGCGACGGCGGGGCCGGCTCCGGCTGCTGCCCCGGCTCCGGGCGGTTCTTGTCGGCTCCCGGGGGCTGCAAGAGCCCCGATCCCCCCTCGTTCTCGGGGGGTCTCACGACCCTCGCACGCTCTCAGCCAGCCCTGCCGTGAGCTCAGCCCACCCGGGCAGCTCGGTGGCCCCGGGCAAAGGAGGTTTAGGGCCCGGCCCGTGCCGGCAAAGGCAAAAATGACTTCCCGGTTGGGAAAGCACCATCGGTTCTGCGTCACCGGAGGGCTGCGGGCAGGGGGGGGCCCCGCTCCGAGCCCCCCAGCACCGGGGTCACCCGCTCAGGTCCCCGCTCCGGCAGCTCGGAGGGAACGGGACAGGGGTGGATGGAGGGGAGAATCCTGGGGTGGCCCCGGGACCCCCGGGATGGGGAGGCAAAAAGTGGAAAGTGAATTTCCTATGCGTGGGACGGTGCCGGTTGCGACCCCCGGGACACGGTGGGGACCCGCGGGGCTCCGTGGGGTTACGGGGTCCCGGAGGGGTTTGGGACCCCGGGGGTCCCGGTAGGGTTGGGAGGTCCTGGTATGTTCGGTGGGACCCTACAGGCCTTGGGATCCCGGTGGTCCCGGTGGGGCTGGGACCCCGGGAGGACTGCCCGGCTGCACCAGCGAGCTCCAAGGGGGGTGGTCCCACCGCCCCGGGGCCGATCCCGGGGCCGATCCCGGGGCCGATCCCGNTCCCGGTAGGAATGGGGTGTCCCGGTAGGAATGGGGGGTCCCAGTAGGAATGGGGAGTCCCGGTAGGAATGGAGGTCCAGGGTCCCGGTAGGAATGGGGGTCCAGGGTCCCGGTAGGAATGGGTCCCGGTAGGAATGGGGGGTCCCGGTAGGAATGGGGTGTCCCGGTAGGAATGGGGGGTCCCAGTAGGAATGGGGAGTCCCGGTAGGAATGGAGGTC
The DNA here is from genome assembly GCA_013389925.1 of Aegithalos caudatus. NCBI lineage: Eukaryota > Metazoa > Chordata > Aves > Passeriformes > Aegithalidae > Aegithalos > Aegithalos caudatus. The sequence goes on along the minus strand of WEIU01001154.1, from coordinate 18,229 downwards.
CAGGGTCCCGGTAGGAATGGGGGTCCAGGGTCCCGGTAGGAATGGGTCCCGGTAGGAATGGGGGGTCCCGGTAGGAATGGGGTGTCCCGGTAGGAATGGGGGGTCCCAGTAGGAATGGGGAGTCCCGGTAGGAATGGAGGTCCAGGGTCCCGGTAGGAATGGGGGTCCAGGGTCCCGGTAGGAATGGGTCCCGGTAGGAATGGGGGGTCCCGGTAGGAATGGGGTGTCCCGGTAGGAATGGGGGGTCCCAGTAGGAATGGGGAGTCCCGGTAGGAATGGAGGTCCAGGGTCCCGGTAGGAATGGGGGTCCAGGGTCCCGGTAGGAATGGGTCCCGGTAGGAATGGGGGGTCCCGGTAGGAATGGGGGGTCCCAGTAGGAATGGGGAGTCCCGGTAGGAATGGGGGTCCCAGTAGGAATGGGGGTCCCAGTAGGAATGGGGGGCCTCGGGGTCCCTGCATGGGCAGAGTGTGCCTGTAGAGCTGGAGATTCCCGGTAGGAATGGGAGTCTCCAGGGTCCCAGAAGGACTGGGGGTTCTTGAGGTCCTGTTAAGGCTGGGGATGGAGGAGCTTGGGGTTCCCAGGAGCACTGGGAGAACCCTGTGGAATTTGGGTGCCTGGCAAGATTGGGATCCCTCCCCAGCAAGTCCCAGTTATGCTCCCATTTTTCCCCCCAAGCCTTTTGCCTGCTTTTTCCACGGATACACCAGAGCCCGTGGGGCACCCAAAGGTGTGGGACCCCCCCCCAGACCACCCTGCAGCCGGTGTTGGGCGGTTTCACCATTTCCAGCTCCGTGCCTTTCCTCTTGCACAACCTCTGCCGGGCTGTGGCCACCACCACAGCCTTGCCATTGCCACCGCCACCGTCCTGCCGCGGCTGCTGACACAACCCCACTGGCCAAACCGGATTGTCACCTCTGGGGTGTCCCCTCCTGCAGGTCCCCAACCCACCCGGAGGGTCCCACACGGGGGGTGCCCCTGTGTGAGCCCCAGAGTGTCCCTTCCCCTGCCAAATCCCCGCTGCTCCCACTCTGGAAATCCTGAACAAGGCAGCACTGTCCCCACTCGGCCGGGTCTGTGTCCCACGCCTGTCCCCAGCCATCGGGTGGCCCTGGCTGATAATACCCCAAGTGTTTGTGACCTCATTTCAGCTGAAGAGCCCTTTTTTTTTGGGGTGCTTGTGCTGCTAGAGGATGTTATCCCCCTTGCAGTTCCAAAACCCAGAGCAGTGCCCTCGTTGCTACGTCCCCTCAGCCCCAGGTCCCTTCTTTGTGTGAGCAGGTGACAGAGACCCCAAAAAGCAAGGAGATGGGTGACCCCCAGCTTCTTATGAAGCTGCTCAGCCAAACTGCACCCCATGGCCCCTAAAAACACAGCAGCTCAACCCCCTTGGAGGGATCAGCATCCTCCAAAGGGCTCCCAGCTGGAATTTTCCCTTTGCTGAGACCCAGGGTCTATTTTGGAGCAGGAATATGGGATCCTCTTTGCCCATGAATCCCATTTTTCGGAGGAGGAGGAGGAAGAGGAGGAGGAGGCAGAAATAGCATGTCTGAAAGCTGAGCACTGGCAGAACTGCTTGGCACCATCAGAAATGAGCTGCATGCAGGGAACAGGGAGGAAAAGGGAGGAAAAAAAAAATAACAACCCTAAAGCAGCAAAAGAATGTTGATCTCAGGCAAAGCCCAGGGAGAGGAGGGCAAGGGCTGCCCTCAGCCTCTCAGGTGTATGGATCTGGCCTGTGCCCCCCAAAAATGGGTGTTTGGGGTCTCAGTGGTGCCAGGGCGGGGAGATTCCTTCATCTGAGGGGTTGCATTGGGGTTTTTTCCGTTGCCCCTGGCATCACCTGTGGGGGAAAGTGGGGTGTTAGGTGCCCCCACCCTGGCTGAAGCCCCCCTCAGCCCTGGCAGTGATGCCAGTTTTGGGTGTCTCCCTCTATTTCTAGTTCCACGTCTTCCTTTGGCCACAAAGCTGGGATATTTTTGCCGTGTGACCTTAGGACCAAAATACCCTCAGGCTCAGATTAAAAAATAAATTAAAAAAAAAATAAAAGAAAATAAAAAAGAAAGCCACATTTTGGGGGTTTCTTTGAGCCAAATTTCCCTGTGTTTGCCCTGCACGGTGCCCTCCCAAGCTTTGGGGGTACCACAGCACCCCATTATCTTCACATGCAGGTAAAATAAATATCTCCCAGCTCCTTGCAGACTCAAAATTCCCCGTTTTTCCCCCCCAAAACGCCGAGCTGAAGGCTTCAGCAGCCAACCAGCACTTTAATATATCCTCATCTCGGGGGTCCAGCGCTCAGGATCTCCGCCCCTGCCCTCCTCCTCCTCCTCCTCCTCCTCCTCCTCCTCCCTGGCGCGGGTGGGAGCCGCGCTGACTCATCTGCCACCATCATCATCATCATCATCATCATCCTCCTCATCCTCCCCCCACGAGGAAGGGCAAATCCGAGGGGCTGCATTGCAGACCCAGCCGCGCCAGCAGACAAAAGCGACGCCGCCACCGCCCGCGGCACAAAGAGCTCGGCCCGATCCCCCCCGACCTCCGCAGGTAAGGGATGCTCAGCCCCTGGATGCTTTTAATCCTGGAAAGGATTTGGGTGGAGAGCGCGGGGAAGGTGTTGGAGTTTCTTTTTTCAGGCTGGGGGGGAATTAAGGCACAGCCAGAGGGGGTTAAGTGGGTAATAAAGGTGATTTTGCTTCCGTGGGATGAGCAGAGCGCAGTGATCCCGTGGGAAATGCTCTTTTTTAGGGGTGATGCATGGCACAAGAAGGGTTTTCCCCCTCCACATTCATTCCCTTTTACTGGATATTTAATTATTTTACTTGTCACTAAACTCTCTTTCCCCCACTTGTCACTAAACTCTCTTTCCCCCCTCTCTTGTCACTAAACTCCAATTTTTCACCTTTTGAAGCTTAAAAATCCATGCCCACAACACCCATCACCATTAATAATTCCGTTGTGTCGCAAAAAACCTCACGGATAGATCCCTAGGGATGGACCCCCAGGGATAAATTCCCAGGGAAGAGACTATTTTAAAGTCCTGTGGCTCCATTTATTCAGAGGGGGTGACACAGGAGCCTTTCATAGCCTCTGAGTGACATCCAAAACCTTAAATTTAGCATCTGATCAGCCCTCCTCGCACAGACGGGGCATGATCCCAAGCACGCCTGAATCATCCTTGAGAATTCCGACTGCCGGCATTTAAGACAGGGAGGAATCAGCAGGAAAAATGAGGATGTTTGGGGTTAGTCTGCTTTTTCCCCCACCTCCGATGCCAATCGAGGAGGTGAAATGACAGAATCCTGCCAGGGAGAAGCTCAGGCAGTGACTCAGCTCCTGATCCTCGTCTTGCCCGGTTCTTTCCCGGTTTTTTGTTTTTTTTTTGGTGGATCGGGGTGGGGCTGCGGGGGGAATTCTGCAGCAGGGATGGATGGATGGATGGCACTGCAGGGATGGGTGGGGTGTGGTGGGAATGCCGGGCGAGGCTCCTTCCAGCCTTTTCCAGAGGGTTCGGTCATGGAAGGGAGGGTTGGGATGGAGGGGAGGGGGCTGCATAGGGACCCCCCCTCCTCACTGCCTACACCACGGGGAAAAGTGATGGGAAAAGAGTTCCTTTGGATGCTGCTTTCCCAGTGCTGGCAGGATGGATTTCAGGAGGAGAAGAAGCTGGGAAGGGGAGAATCCCCACCCTGCCCTCCCTTCCCATGCTGTTTGGCTGGGGAAACTGAGGCACGGGGCAACAAATCCCTTGGGCCCCCTCCAAATTACGGTGCAGGAAAATGCTGTGGATAAAACTCTGGCAGAACCCAAACCTAGACCCAAAGCTCCACAACCCCATTTTTTGGGGATTATCCTACGGGACAGGGGATCAACACAGGATAAATCTCAGGGTCAACCTGACATTCCTGACCACTTTGGGACAACTCTTTGTGTCTTTGGCAGAGCTTTTTTCTCCTCCCTCACTCCCTTCACAGCCTGAAAAATGCTGGACACCATCAGCAGCCAGTACGACTCCTTCATCTACTGGAGGATGCCCATCCCACGGCTGGACACGTCCGAGCTGGAGGGGCTGGGGCTGGCAGAAATTCCCCTCTACAAGCCCAAGGCAGGGCTGGGCAAGCTGGGGGAGCCAGGTAGCCAGGAGATGTCCCAGGAGGAGGACAGCCTGCTGCAATTCAACAGCTTCAACTTCTGGAGAGCTCCCATCGCCAGCATCAGCTCCTTGGATTTTGATTTAATTTGAAGCATTTTTCCTGCCTGTCCTTACCTCCACCCCCTCTGCTCTGTCTTTCTTTCTGCCAGGCATGCCAGGATTTGGGTTTCTTGTCGGTTTGGAGCCTGTTTGGGGGTTTTTTTTTTGGATTTTTTTTTTTTAATGTTTTGGGTAGTTTTGCCATCATTAATTCACTCAGCAGTTTTTGGGTGATGGGCTCCCCAAAAATCTCCAGCCCCTCTCCCCCTTTTTGATTTGGTTTTGTTGTCACTTTGGAGCCTGTTGGGGTTTGGTTTTTTGGTTTTTCTTTTGGTTTCTGGGCAGTTTTGCCATTGTTAATTCACTCAGCAGTTTGGGTGATGGGCTCCCTGAAAATCTCCAGCCCTTCTCCCCCTTTTCCTCCTGGAATCACAACGGGAGGGGGCAGAAACAACCCCTCCATGTCCCCTCTCCTTTTCCAGAGGGTTTGGCAGGTGCCACCCCCTCCCCTGACAATTTCTCAACTCGTTTCTTTGCTTTTTTAAGAAACTCATTTATGCAGGGAGCAATGGGAATCGCCCTCGTTTTGCAGAAAGCACTGACCCTCTGTGCTCCCCTGGCCCAATTCCTCAAAAATCTGCTCCATCCCTTAAACTTTCTCCTTGGGAATGCAAGGTGGAAGAAGCAGGGATGTGCCCAAGCTACCAGCACCTTCTTCTTGAGAAAAATTAACATTTTGAGCCTTGTGGTATGAGCCCAAGCAGAAAAAATAATATATCCAGGAGGGAAAATGGACATGGAAATGCTCTGACTTTGCTTGGTGGGGTCAAGGCTGACCCAAATTTGATTTTTTTCATCCCTTTTTAATGCCTCACGTGGTTTATTCCCAGTGCAACTCCTGACTGGGACAGACACTGAGGACATTGTGGGGTCTTGGAAGGGTGATGGGGCAGAGATGAAAGATGGAGAATTCAGTTTGATCTTACCCCCAAATGAAAATATTTCAGGTTTTCCACCCAACTGATTCTTTTGAAAACAACAACAAACAATGCTGCATTCATTCCAAGTGGAAGCCTTGAGTTTTCTTTGGGGAGATTTTTCACCTGCTGAGGTTTATTTCTAAGCATCATCTCAAAAATGGGGGGGAAAAAACCCAACCTGGAATAATTTATGGCTTTTAAACAGGGTTGTTTTTTTGTTTTTCTTGCCCAAGATTGTTTTCTGGGATTGGTTTGTGTTCTTGAATGTGCTTTTATTTGGGTTTGATTGGGATGAAGTGATGTGGAGCATCCCAAAATCATCCTGAGAGTTGGGGGGTGTGTGGCTGAGGCAGCACTTTAAAAGTGCCAGAAATAGGGAAAAAAATGGAAAAAAACCCTGCATTCTGCTATGACAATTGGATGCAGCTCTCCTGTAACCTCCAGAAATAATCAAGTGTGCTGATTTTTGAACCATCTGTGTAAAACCAGAGGTGAAAAATGTAAATTCTCCTCTGCAGAGCTGTTTGACTCCTGTGTTCCCAGCTAGGAAAACCTGCAGAAGTATTTATTATGAAACTTTAAATAAAATCAGTTAAAAACATACACATTCCCGTGGACATGTAGACTGGTATCAAGTTCTTTGGCATTAAAATGTCTCAAATCTTTTTTATAGTGAGCTGAGAACTCCCTATGTCTCTGCACATGCTGTAGAAGACTTAAGCATGGAAAAACTAAGCCTAAAGGATTATTATAAGCACATTAAGGACATTATTTACACTTCAGCTTTTCCAAGCCCCACAGGAAAACATCCCAAAGAAGAAATAAGCCCCAGAGCTCCAATTTTACCTCAAAACAAGGGCATTTGGGGCAAGTCAGGGACACCCAAGGGAGTAACACACCTTGGAGAGTGGCATTTGGCAACCTGAGGGGAGCTAAATCCTGAACTGAAAGGCACTTAGAGAGCACAGATATGCTCAAACTACTGAAACACACTCATATAAGTAGAGATATATTTACAAATCCTAACTATTAACGTTTCAAGAGCCATCAAAAAGAGCCCGTCTCACTGAGGCGCGGCCGCCATTTTATAATTGGCGCGAAACGCCTCTGCCGGATCTAACCCCAGGGACGCGTCACGGCCCTACCATTAACATCCTTCCGCCAGAGGAAAACACTTCCCTGCCCGGCCTCTCCCGACGGCTCCAGGGCGGGAAGGACTACGGAGAAAAGAAGGAGAAATTCCCACATTTCCCCACGGTTCCCGCTGCGGCAGAGTGCGGGATCAGCCCGGTTTTTCCCCGCCGCCTCGGAGGGACTCTTTTGTTGCAGGTCTTGTATCCTTCCGCCGCCCGCCGGGCTCGCTGCCGGGGCCGCCATTTTGTGAGGCCGCGGCGGGGGCGGGCCCGGGAGGGGCCGAGCTCCGTGAGCGGGGCTGGGGCTGAGGGGGAACCTCGTGAGGGGCTTCGGGGACCCCCGGGAGGGGAAAGGCTGCGATCTTGGGGGTCTGAGGAGAGAGGAACCCTGTGAGGCGTTCAGAGGACTCCCAGTGAGGGAGGGGGCTGCAGGACACGCTTGTGAGGGGCGATCTTGAGGGTCTGAGGATGAGGGACACTCATGAGGTGTCAGAGGAGTCCCAGTGAGGGAAGGGGCTGGAGGACCCTCTGAGAGGGGAAATTTTGGGAGATCTGAGGATGAGGGACCCCCATGTGGTGAACGCTCACCCAGAGAACAAATCCCATCACAAACATCTTACCTCACCTTTCTTTTTTTACACCAGGACACCCTCTCAATCTCTTCTCTAGAACAAACACCAAAACTGCCCTAGGTAAGATCTTAGGGGACCTCGGGTGTGAAAACCTTGCAAATAAAACAATAAAACCCCCTTGGTTTGCTCTCCAGTAGAGGGCAGATGGGGATTTAGGAAAGGAAAAGTGCTGAAATATCAACCAAACACGCCCTTCCTGCTCCAGAATGTTTCCAGCAGGCGAGGTGAGGGAGGAGAATCCTACAAATGTTGTAAATAAAGGTGGATCCGGTGTTGAGTGGCTGCTGAGCTTGGAGAAAATGGATTTGGCTGATTAAAACAGAGGAATAATGAGAATTCCCTGCCCGTGCCAAATGCTGGGAATGGAGCCCTTTGCTTTGCTCTTTTCTGCCAGGGTTGTGTGTTTTGCTTTGTGTAAAAGTTGAGTAAGGAAATTCCTGGTTAAGCAGGGATGTGTAGGTTATTCCTTATTTATTGTTTCCCATATTAGATGGAAATAAATGCATTTCCCGTTGTTCCTTGAGCCTTATTTTGGCAGGGAAAACCCATTTAACTCGCTTCTAAGTGCAAATTCTTTTCAAATAATCCCATTTTTTTTCCCCTAAAAAACTCACCAAGTGAACTTTGTGTATTTGGGGAAAACCCAAACTCTTGTTTCTCTGCAGTCTTGAGGCTCCTGAAACGCTGTGAGAAGCTTTTTTTGCAAACACTTCTGCATGTGAATAATTCTTGGGTTAAGTGGGACTGTTCACCTGTGTGAATATTTGCTCAGTAATTAGAGAGGACTTTTGAAATTCCAAATTTTGACATTCCCAGCCAGGCCTCCCTTTCTGACCACAACAGCACCCCAGCCCTGCTCCCAAAGCTTCCTTAAAGCTCTGAAAAATCCAATTTAAATGGGAAAAAGAAATGATCCAAAGTGTTCCTGCCATGGAGCTTCAGTCGAGGATAACCCAGAGGGGACCAAAATTCAGGATTTTTATACCCTGGATGATGCAGACATTGGATCTGGCTCTAATCCCCTGTAGCAGTGGGATTGCCTTAAAATATCCTGGGATTTTCCCTCCACGACACTTCCAGGCTCAGGAAAGGCTCAGGAACTGCCCTGTGAATTTTGTATTTCCCACCAGATGCACTCAGCAACCACTTTAATTTTAACCAAAAAAAAAGAAAAAATCTAATTTAACACTTCCAAATAAAGATTTTTCTTATCTCAGTTCTGTTTTTAAATGGGAAGAAGGATCTTTAGCTGGGCTGGGGGAATGAATCTGGTTAAAAGGTGCTGAAAACTCCAGGTCTGGGCTGTTTTCACCTGCCAACCCAAATATTCTATGAAACAAACCTGATAAACTTGTTAAATCAGGTAAATAAAGAGCAAAAAAAACCAGATTGCAAGGGTTAAATGAGAAGAACTTTAGGTGAACTTCCCTATAATCTGTTGATCTAGGCCGGTGCTGAGGAACAGGATCTTTTATTTTCCCTTTTTTAAGAGGAATTGTGGGTTCTCTGCACTGAGCTTGCGCCCATTTAGGTAATTTCCTGTCCCATTCTTACAGAGCCTGCATTGAATAGGAGCTGCCGTGGTCAATTGCAGGAAAAAACATTGTTTTGGGGGCTGAGGAGGTTTGTTTATCTCATTTCAGTCAATATTCCCCCTGCAGTGAGCTGTGCTTTTCGGGTGATTTATTGATTCCAACCCAGTTCAGACTTAATTAAAGGAACAGAGATGGATACCAATAGAAATAATTTAATTCCTAGGAAATTTTAAATGAACCACCGTGCCTGATGTTGCCACGTGCAGCCCTTTGATGTGCTTTAACAGTTATCTAAAAAATAAATAATAAAAATAGAAACCCACTGCTGCAGAAAAGGATTGACTGTAACATACAAACCTGGATAAATCAAACCTCAAATGCCTCCTGTCCCCTTGTTGAGCTCTGATAACTCCTTCTTACAGAAATGCTTGTGTTGTTTTTTAAATTCATCTTTTATGCCATTTGACCCTTTAATTAACTTTGGATTCAGGAATTTGATAACGTGGAAGTTTATCTAATCCCCTCACTTCTCCATTCCATTCTCTTCCCAAAAGCTAAGCATTTTTTATTTTTCTGGAATCCAAAGACAAGTAATTTAAATTCCTGGAGCTGCTGGTGCCCCAGCACTGATTCCTTGACCCGTGGTGCTCGAGTGTTTTCCTCTCTGGCACCCAGCACAGGTCAGGTCCCAGTTTCCTGTGCTGGGAGCAGGATGCAGCCAAGGGAAGGGGCAGGGAAGGAAGCTTTGCAGAGCTGAACTCTAAAGGGCTTTTAATTTGTGCGCTGCTCTTTATTAATGTGAACCAAAATAAAAATTATTAAGGCTGGGAAAGACCTCCAAGGTCATCAATCCAGCTTTCAAATGGACCTGATGATTTTGGAGGTGGTTTGAACCTCCCACCCACGCTGGGTTTGCCCTGAACACTTTGTTTTGCCTGAGGTGCCGTTGTTTTCTTTCTCCTGCTAAAATCTACTCCATTCCCACATTGTTTTCCATAATCCCAGGAGTCTCGAGCCACACACTCCAGCCTTTCCCCTTCAGTTTCTATTGAAGGAAGAGAGAAGGAAACCCTGATTTTTTTCCTCTGCTGTTTTGATTTCCCAAGCAGGAAGCGATGGAAGCAGAGGCTGTGGATTGTGCCACCCCAGTGCCACTGTCCCCAGAGCCACCTTCCCCCTGCCAGCCCCTCAAGGTGAGGGTTTAATTCCCAAAGGAAATTCCCAAACAGCTCCTGTGAGCCTGTGGAGCTCCTGTGGGGTCAGGAGGGCTGAGTGTCCGTGGGGCTGCTGTCAACGACTTGGTGCTGGAATATTTGGGCTTTTTCCTGGAAACCCAACACCCTCAGGAAGAGTTTCCAAGCTGGCTGTTGTCTCTTTAGCAAAGACCATTCCTTTATCCAGTGGGGAACATCCCAATCTGGGAGCAAACCGCTGAAACTCCAACCTTTTTATTCCATCCTTTATCTCAAACTTCCCTCTGTGCCGTTAATATTAACCCCAATCCACCTCATCCTCCCATTAAACCTCTGCAATCTCATTCTTTTATGAGACAGATCCAAATGGTGCTGAGCAAAGCAGGGCACAGCTCCAGAGCTCTGGTTTGTTTTTCCCCAAGGGATGTCATTCCCCAGCCTTGCCCGCTACCGCCAATTCTTGCGGCGTGTCCCAGGGATACTCGATTTATTTGGATTAACTTGGGGGCAGGAAAAAGAGGATTAGGAAGCAGAGCCGCTCTTGAATGCTTGCAGGGGAGACTGGTTACATCAGTTCTGTCTGTTTACAGACTTGCCCTGCTGAAAAACAATTTTCTAAAGCTGTTAATTATTCTGAATTATTTGCCAAATTGCTACAAATCGTTCCTGGCTTGGGACCCACCAGGAAGACAAAGGGGGAACTGTTTAGGTGGTGCTACCTTCAGTCACTCACATGAGCTTTCTCCTCCCTGCTTGGCCAAATTCTGCCTTCCCAAAGCAAAAACTCATGTTTACAGATTTCAAATATTCTCTGGAAATTACAGATTTCAAATATTTCTTCTCTGGAAATTTGCAGCTCTTGCATGTGCTTAAAGCTGCTTGGGATCTTAGAGACAGGAATTTATCCAGGAGAGCTTTCTATTCCTCTCCTTCACCCTGTCTGGGCTGGAAGTTCCATTACTGAGGCATCAAAATGATAGATTTTATTTTTTTTTCCTTCACATTTTTCTTTTCAGGATGAAAATTTTCTACTTTGGATTCTGTCAGCCAAATTCTGGGCCTTTCCTGCAGTGCCAAGAGCTGCCCCCTCCAGCCTCCACTTCCTGCCATACAAAAAAAAAAGTGCTTTGAAACCTTGGCCTGCAGAGATCCAAAGCTTTTCCACAAAATTCCACCCAGCCAGGTGATCCCACGGCTTATTCTGGGATGTCAATACCTGCATTGTTGGGAATGGGGAGAAATCCCACCGTGCCAAAGGAGCTGGATTAGTGCTGAGCTGCCTGGGAATTCCAGCCTGAGCACAGACCTTGTGCAAGGACCTGCAAATCCCAGGGACCACATCTCAAATGGCAACAAAAAATAATCTCTTGGCGTGTTGCTTTTATATTTTTGCAGAGGTGTGGAAGGGATTTTTCCATTTTATCCATGATCTCCTTCTTCCAAAGTTGTTCATTTTTGGATGGAGGCAACGTTGAATGGTTGTTATATGGATTATCTCACTCTCTTAGGGAAAAGCAGCCTTCACCTGCTTTGTTCCAGGAAGAATTTAAGGGAGGTTTTTCATCAAAACACCCAAAAAAAAAAAAAATTCCTGGGTTTTACAATATTTAGGCAAATATTTTACTTCCCACACTGACCACTGGTGTAAACTGGTGGCACATGGAAATCCAGAAATGACAGCCTGGGAGTCTGGTTGTCTTTGGAGACACAAATGTCACTTTTTTTAAACTAAAATCTTTATTTTTAAATAACTAAAACATTTTTTAACGTGCAGCTGATCTGTATTGTGCCTTTCCCACTGCCACCCTCAGTTATTGCCATCCTTCTCCCCAGAACAGGTGATTTTGCCAAAAAAATCCCTTCAGCTGAAAGAAAAAAAATCCCAAAACTTCCCCTTTGGAGGAGAAAATGAAAAATAAAAAGCCCGTGGGGCTCATGGGAACTGGTTTGGGTTATTTTTGGAGGAAATAAAGCTGAGGATGTTGTCACCTTTTGGAGGAGGAATCCCCCGATTTAATTTCTGGAAATATCCGTGCATCAGAGCCGACCAAAACCGAGGAGGATTTGATCTTTGCCCGGAATTCAAACCCGGCTGCATCCCCAGCTCTTGCACAGAAAAACACCAGGAGCTTTTGAAACGCAAAGCAGCATTTTTTTGGTCAGTAAATTCCCTCCCCCGGGAAGCCGGGGCTGTGTCAGGGCTTTTCCTGCCCGCTCCTCCTCCGCCGTTCCCGAGCCTGGGATCGCATCCTTGCCTGCGTGGGCTGGAGAAGCCTGCCTGTCTGCGCTCTCATTAGCATGGTTTGGGGTTAATTAACGCGCTCTGGGGTTAATTAGACACGTGTTTCCCTGTTGTTGGTAGTAACCAGCTCTGAGCGGTTTTGGTTATTCCAAATAAATCCCAAAAGCCCGGCTCCGTCCTCTGCAGACATCCAGGGAGGGGATCACAGACCTGGGTGCCCTCCCTTCCACCCCCTTCTCGGGGAAAATCTAATTATTTCATTAATCTGGACTTTTATCACATTGGTTTGGTCACTGAAGAAATGGGGGACAGATTCCCCGAGTTCTGGGACAAGAACTCCCTTTTCTACCAAGGGAAAACGCTTTGGAATACAGAAATTTCAACATTTACCCTCTTTTTTCGTTCTGTATTTTTTAATTAAAACCCTCTGCCACCAGTCCTACACAGTAGGATGGGCTGGGCCATGTGTCCCCCTTCCTGGTGTCCCCAAAGGGAGGGTGACAGCGACTCTCAACCCCCCCTGAACAGAAAATAAATTAGAATTAAAAACAAAACCAAACAAAACCAGGGTGGGGTGGGAGACCTGGAGACTTTGTCACCGCAGTGTGGGGACACGGGGATCCCTGTCACCCTCTGGGGTGTCCGCTGGGAGACACAGGGACCCTGCTGGTGACATGGGGACCCTCAGGGCTCGGCAGAGAGAACGGGGACCCTTCCCCCCGGGGGAGGTGACAACTCGGGGTTTGGGGGGGTCCCGGGAGGGTCTCAGGGCCTCCCCGGAGCCGCGGGCAGCAGCAGCGGCTTGGGAAGCACGGGGGGCTTCATGGACAGGGATCGCTCCAGGGCTCCGGGCCGGGGTCCCCAGGGTGTCCCCCCCGGTGTCCCCAACGAGTGCATGCGGGTGAGACCCCGCGGCGGCCCGGGGGGGCTCACGGGGATCCCCCCCAGCGAGTGGCTCTGTGCCAGCGGCCGCCGCGG
>WEIU01001153.1:84477-131759 GCA_013389925.1 Aegithalos caudatus | reverse complement strand
TCAGTGTACAGGTGTAGGCTTTCTTTTAATACTGGTGGGGGTAATTTTATTTATTTTTAATTTTTACAATTATTACTTTTGGGGCTGGATGTTGGCTAATGATTTGTTACAGTTTTAATGAGAAATCTTTCTGAAAGAAATCTGGGTTGCTTGCAATGTGCACAGGATTGTCTAATACCATCCTAAAATGGCCAAGTAAGTTAATTACAAAATTTTGGTGTCCTCAATAACCTCTTAGGTCTCAAACTCTATGGTTCAACACCGTGCAAAATTCTGGTATAGCCAGGATTCCCTTGAGAAAGTAGAACGTCCGGTTTTTCAAATTTGTCCAAAGATTTACCTCTGCCACTCCCACCATCTTCAAAAGTGTTTTCCTTAAATTGAGTTAGCCAATCTCTCTGACTGATAAAGGAACTTCTGTCTTTTTCAGCTATCTCTTTGTTTATTTGTCTCTGAAGGACTTTGAGTACAGGACAAATTATACTCCTCAGCCCTTCTTTGGGGAACTCATCTATAAATGAAACTGCAGAAATGGGGAGGGAGGAAAGGATAACAGGATGTGACTCAAGTACCTGCATAGTGACCAGAGATGTCCACTGCCAGACAGACACTGGTGTCAGGCAGGTCATGCCCTCCCACTAGTGCACAGAATTAGAATAATTTCTGACACTGCACTGAATTGGATTTGCTTAACAGATGTCATTAGTAAATGTAGTCAAAGAAAGAGTTTTGAACACTCTTCTGAGCTGATCCCACCTATCATGTATCTTCCCCACATTCTTCTAGGGAAGCTGTTTTTTGATGTTGTCCATCCTTCTTTTTACATGGGAGCAAAAACTCTTTGCAAGGTATCACTCTTTCAGTTTTGTTTCCTCTCATCTTCCAAGATTTAATAAAGTGAACATTCAGCAGAATAGTTTTGTATTTTTTGAACACAATTCTTCTTTTATCCAATTGAGGCCCTTCTGTGACCATGAAAAACCAAAAACTGTTGTGAGCTACAGTTTACACTGTTAAGAGGTTGATATGGGTCAGTTCTCCAAGGTTATTCTTAGTTCAGCTGCTATGTAAACTGTTGATGTCAGTGGCTGGAGGCTGCTCTCCAGGACATTATATATGATAATTATATGACAGAAAATGCAACATATAGTTGGAACTGACCTTCAAGTTCACTAGCTTAAAAAAGGAAAAAAAAGTCTGTAAGAAATTTGCTGGTTTTCCCATTACTACATGCCTTCAAATTTATATTTAGTTTACTGCATATACAAGAGATTTTCCTCGGATGGACGACAGTGCCCATCCATCTTCAAGCTAGGGTATATTTTAAGTCTCAATGATCACTGCCTCCAGAAAGCATTTTTGAGACAAAACAGGCAAAGTCTTTTGCATAACTATACAATCATCCAGTACTAGGATCTTCACTCTCACATAAACACTACATGTTTTTCTGCAAAGGAATCTGAGATATTTTTCTGAGAAATAAAAAACCATCAAAAATTAATTAAATAACAAACAAGGAAAAAACACCACTTCCTAGCTTAGGACATTTTCCTTGATTTTCATAAGCATTCAGATTTACAGCTGCTGATACTACCACAAGAGCAGGGTTTTTTTTCTGTTTTTACTTCTTGCAGCACAGCAAGGAAAGCTCCAAAATGCAAACTTATTTCCAGGCTCTCTTATACATCACCAGTTCACCATTCATCACTACATTCCAACCAGTAATAGTTGTGCAAGCCCCCATCAGGGTACTGGGATTCCTGCAGTGTCACAGACGGTTTAGGTGAGGCTCAAAGGGCTGTAAAATTTTAACTATGTTTTATATGTATCCTTAAATGATGCATTACATGGAAATAAGCCAGCTGTATGAAACTTAACAAACTAACTGCTCTAATGCAACAGTTAAGCATCTCATCAGTTATAAAATGAAACAGGTTTAAAGCAAAATCGGTATAGACAACAGAATGCCTGACATTGTAAAACAGCATGTTCAAAGGACCATTTTTGAACATTAAGCAAGTGTACTCATCCAGTCAAATTTTCAAAAGAATTCCCGGCACCAAAATGTTCTCTGTTTGCTTTTTCACTGTTTTTTTAAAGAATGGATCACTCTTAAGAGGAAGAAAATCCTGTGTGCAAAACACTACATGAAACTAAACAATCCTTAAACATGGATAATTTCCATGTGGAGTTGATGATTTAGCACTGTCATCCTTCAGCAGAGGAGAAAGAACTCCCTGTCTTTTGTTTACTTGTGTAAGATGAAAAACTGAACAGTGAATTTGATCTTGCTTCAATTTACTTCAGTGGCCAAACTCTTGCCATGACTTCAGTGGGAGACTGCATCTTAGTTCATTCAATGTGGAGAAAAACAAATCAGCTGAGAATAATGCTCTTATTTATTAGCTTTAAATTACTGCCATAGTTGTTTTTAACAGTGCTAAGTAAATTCTGTTTTAAAAGCCAAAGGCTGTCTTCAGTTATGCTTTTTCCTATGTACTGTGTCACAATGCAGGACTCCTGGTCCTCTGACCAAGTCACCACTGTTCACTGCAAGCTGGACTTGCTCTGAGGCATGGCCACATTCCCACATGGGAATGATACATGTTTGTGGATCTCACTGGTGACAAGGTCCACATCTGAGCTGGGGCATCCCCCTAATAAACCAAGGTGCACACTTCTGTAAAAGAAATGTATCCACTGAGAACAAAAACTACACTTACTAAGATGTCCATGAAAAGCAGCAAAGTCAATCAAATCAATAGGCTTAAATCTGCAATTAGGAATCTGCATTTCTGCAGATGTTTAGGATAGCCACAAATTGAAAGAAGTTCAAATTTTTTTTCTTTTGCTTAGAGGGCAATCAACCTTCTGGTTTGGCTATTCTCTACTTTTCCCTATAAAGTAGAACCTAGAGAAACACTCAGAAAATATGTATGGATGTACCTCTCAATTAATTAAAAAAGATTACTCAGAAGTTAGACAGAAACAAGATTGTCTAAAGTGTATGAATAAATATGTATGAATTAGGAGATAGACCTTTCCATTCTTTAGCAACAAAGCTGATGCTGTCCTGACAGACATGAATGACAGTATGAATAAATGACAGTAATGAATGAGGCTGGTATATGAAAAATTTCTGCATCTGCTCTAGAGGCTGGAAAGAGGATGTTAAATGAGGCAGAAGACCAAGAAGATGTGCTGCTTAGGGAGCCTAAATGTCACTTCTGTGCTTGAGGAGTTCTGCAGTTTGGATGAAGGTCACAGGTTATCTCCAGCTACATGCAAATGAGTGATGAATACAGTTTCTCTTAGACTGAAAGCAGTGCTATACAAAGAGTATTAAAATATGGAATATTACTCAAAAATCATCCCCTGGTTTTCTAAAGATGGTAATCTTCTATTAGGAGAGAGTTTGTTACCTCCTCCATATATTAAAGCTATAACATATAATAAAAGCACCTCAAACTTGTAGAAGTATCTAAGATACAGATTAAGTAAGGTCTATGCAGTGAGAGCATCCTAAAAACATCACAAGAGCAGTGAAAGTCTCTGGGACAGTAATGACATCAAACAACATCTATAAGTTAAGTCTAAGTGAAGAAGAGAAGTTTTCAACTAATGGGTCAGAGAAAATGTGGGAATACAGGATGAGATATGTGATTAAAGATTATAGTGTATTATATTTACACAGGTGGAGAATATATGACTTTGATTCTTGTATTATAACAATTGAATTGTGTGTAGTTTTAGTTTTATACATGCACAATGTTTTAGAATACATTTTTAGACTGGGGCAAACAATAAAGGAAATTCATCATATGACATTGCATTGATCCCCACATCACTCATTGGAATATCTTAACATTTCCAGAATGGATTCCCACTCTTTAAGATGAAAACCCAGAGAACACGAAAACATGTAACTGCCATTAAGAGAAGGTCTAAAATTTTAATTGCTGTCTGAACACAAAGGAGCTGTGACATGCTGTGGTTTATTGAAGCACTCCTGCAGTTATAGACACATCTTTACCTACCCCACCCTCTCCCTCTTCCCCATCCACCACTGACTGATGCAGCTGGGAGATTGAGTAACTGCAGAACAACATCCTGCTTACTTTCAGCTCTCCTGCCCCAGCAAATGCTCAGCTCTTCTGGGAAGATGGACCTATGCCATAAGCACATTTCACCTTGAAGGGAATGAAATCCTCCCTTCAAAGACACGTGCATGACCAGGTTTTTAGAACTGCCTGATGTGGCCAGTTTTCATCTGTTTTCCATAAAGAAGGGAAAGAACCCTTTATTCTCCTCCTCATGATATTTCAAGTCTTAATTCCAAAGAACAGAGATGCCAGGACTTGTCAGTGACATGATTAACAATTTTATGAGAATTGGCAAGACAGTTCATTTCTCTTACATCTTACTTGCAGAAACCTTGGAATTATTTTGTCTGAAACACTTGGGGGAAGGAAGGTAGACTTAATTGTGACAACTTTATTGAATATTCAGTACATCTGACATCCTGTTATCAACAAAAAATATGGTTTAATTATGATAAGCCATACTGGAATCATTTACAATATGTAAGTGTGAAAAAACAGCAGTACATTTTTTCTTTTTCCATGTGGAAAAATACACACCTTCCACCCTCCCAAAATAGTAAGACAAGGCACACTACTCATAATTCTCTTTCTTCTGACTTTTCAGTTCCATCACAGCTCTCTAAATTAAGATTTATGTGCTATTTTGCATCTGTATCTCTTGTTGATTTCCCCCCCTACAGGGATATAGGTGGACAAGTTTGGACAGGAAATGGTATCCCTCAAGCCAAACTGAAAGGTTTATAAAGTTGCTAATAAAAGTTTGGGTCAGGGCCTAAATATCAATCATCTGCTCATTGTCTTTTTAAGCGAGCTCAGGCATTTCCCCAGCCGCTCCCAGCAGGTCTCTGCCACTATTTTAAACTAAGATTTCAGCCATTTCTTTTTTCCCTGTGTTGACCTCAATAATTTTTCTTTCTCCCCCTCTTTACCTGCCAAATGCATCCATCAGTATTTTGCCAAAGGCTATCTGCTTTTGAAGTTGAGAGGAATTCACTAATCGTGAGTGTCAAATCCACAATAAATGCCATTGCCATATGGTATATGCTGCTTTTGGGAATTATCTCAAAAGGCCTAGCTGTGAGAAGGCTGGCTGTATGTTAGGAGGGTTTTACTGCTAACTTTCATAACTCATGTCAGGTCTCTCAGTTTCTGTATTCATTGGCTTCAGTGAGTGCAACTGTTTCCTGAATTTATAAAAATGTTGTCAAGATCCCTTGATCTTGCTTCCTCCATCTCTCTCGCACAAACACATCCAAACACATCTATACACAGTGGAATAGCATGCACAGTGGCATGCAAGTCTAGCAAAAGAGAAGCTTGTAAATAAATAGCATGTCATTCTGCTTACTCAATAAATTCCTCTGGGTGTTAAACTCATGATAAACATATCATAAGCCCCGATGAAGGCTTTACAGCCTGTCCCATCACACCATCCTGAGTGCAATTCTGCAACTCATAGGAAGACATAAGTTGGAAAAACAGAGCAGAAATAGCTCCCATAAGGGCAGGGTGCTGACATAGTTGAAACATAACTAACTGGAAAGCATTTGTTTTAGCTAAAGAAGACATCATCAGTGACACATCTCTGTGCCTGTGGAGGTGTACTGTACATTCAAAGCAACAAGAAATCTGCTTTCTTTAAAAAATTGTCCATTAATATATAAATATGTCTGTGTTGAAACCCATCAGACAGTACCACTCTCAACAAGAACTATGCACAAGACTAAGAAATTCCACAGAGAAACACACTTTTTTTTATGCAAAGAGGAAAGGAGAAAGAAAAACACATATGAGGAGTTTAACATACCAACTTAGTGATAGAAAAATAATTACAAAAATAAATGTCAGTCCCTTTCAAACACTTGAGGCAGCTCTCTCAACTTTTTCTGATGCTCTAGGAAGGTGTTAATGTCCTCCACATCTCACATCGTCCCCAGCAGCCACATGGAAATATCTCCAATGCACCTCAGAGTGTTTTAAGTACCACTCCCCTCTAATTTATGTACTCTGTTAACATCCTCTTGGAGCAAACAGAAATAATAGCTTAAAAAACCAGTTATATTTCATAAACATGAAATCCCCAGAATTTTATACTGTCCCTAGGCAGAATTCATCCATCCTTAAGGCTTCTATTATGTATTTCTGGGACAGTGTTTTGCTTTTCTGGTAAGTAATACAAATGAACTGCTGGCAACACCACATCAAAACAAAAGTGGCAGAATCAGAAAAAAATACTGAAAAGTTTACCTTTATAGGAAAGCTTCAGTCTTGGGATATTTTGTTTTGACATTCCAGTGACTGGAAGGAACAGCATCACTAAAGACAGCAGGCTGCAGGCATGTGGCACTTGCAAAGCTCTCATTCTGCTCTCTTTTTCTTTTGTATCTTCTTATGCACTATGGTGAAATATCTCCTCACTTTTCAAACAACCCAAGTTTTATCTGGAAGAAAAAAAGGAAAACATCTGTAGATCTGCATTACTGCATAAATAATAATTCTGTAAGCAAGCCAGACCTATCTTTAAAGAGCAGCTCATTTAATTTCTTTGCTAAAAAATATGTTTTCCTCTAGTACAAGTAAAAACGTTTTGTTTCTTTAATACTAAATTTGCACATTTTGACATTGGAAAAATATGTAAACTTTTCAGACACCAGTGTTGAGCACAGCTAAAGTTTAAGCACAGATTAAATTAATGCAGTACGCACAGAAAGAACATTTGCCGCTCAAAAGTGACCACGCAACTTGTTAGTTCATACCAGTCCACTGGATATCTTAATGTTTTATAACTCTTTTTATCTCTGTACAACAGCTATTGTATGTTTATGCTATGACTAGAATGAACAGTAATGTCTCAGATGCCATGGGGGTACAAGTGGAGTTTATGATGAGTACATACTCATCAAAACTTTCATAAATAAACGAAGAAAATTGGATAGAACAAGCAGTTGTGTTTAGTTTGAACAGAAAAAGAAGTCAATGCAGATGATGGATTTAAAAGTGCTTTCAGTATGATATTTCCAGCAGAATAACTGCCTCAATTCATCCACCAAAATGTCCTATAAACTTTAATGAGTGTTTCAGGCTGGGGTCAATAGGCTGATATGAGATTTTGTTAGCACAGTGTTCAACTAAGCCAGCTTTGCAGCACTTTTCACTTAATAAGTGTCATTCATATTCCATAAATCTTGAAGTGTTTTACAAATGAAAACAATTATCACTGTCCTTATTTTCCCTATGCAAAAACAGAACCATAAAGCTGCAGTGAACATATTTCCTGTAGGTCACACAGCTATCTCATAGTTGAAAAGAAAACAGCAACAACAATCCTGGTGTCCTTTGTATCCAGCTATTAAGGATCCCTTTTGCCCAATAACTCCACTTTTGCACATTAAATTATTTGAAATGGCATCTTGAGTTCTGAAGGCAAAACTTGATGGTTAATAAATCACAGAGATCAGAGTATGAAAATATTTGTAAGACCAGATCCTTTCTCCTGCAAGTGCATGATGCTAGAGGTCAAGGGAGATGGCTGGTGAAATGACAAATATCAGTGTTTGAGTAATGCTGAAAAACCAAAGAGTAAGGAAATGTTATGGTTAGTTGAGAGATTAATGGCTCATGACTTTCCATGAAAATTCTTTTCTGAGAGGTACCGAAACTGCTTGATTAAAAGAGCAATCCTAGTGCCCACATCAGCCAGCACTTGCAGACATCAAAGAATAGGTTCCTTACAAGCCCATGAGAGATGCAGAACAGTCTCTGGTCTGGCATTCAAGCTCCTGCAGCACCAGGTCAGGTACCTCTGTGAGCTACAGAGGCACCCAGGACGAATTCTGCATCTCCTGATGCAAGCAATTCATCCTTCCTGGCATTAAAGGATGCAAATACTTCTCTCTGACAGAGGAAATCTCTCTCATGTGAAACTTGGGCTTTCTGAGCCTCCAGACCTCTTGTCAATAGTAAAAGACAAGGAAGTGTGCAAGAAGAGCATGATGGTAAGAGAGGGAAACAATTTGTAAAATGCCCAAAGCGTAGCTCCTATTGCAGAACACTGAAGTTCTCAGTCCCCTCTTCAACACTCACATTCAGTGTCTGAATGCACTACTCCTGGCCAAGTGTGAGTACATGTTCATGAGATGACATGGAGAGAAAACACACAAACATAAAATGCCTGGTTCATCTTTCCCTTCCCTTTATTACAGTATGAGATCCTAAGAGAAAACCCTTACTTCTTCTGTGCCAAGAACACACATCTATTTGAGGGTGGACCACAAAGGACTGATGTGGCTTAGACTGTCCCAAAGTTAAACTGCTTTTAAGTGATTTACTTAGGGGGAAGAAGGGGAAAAGAAGGGGAGGGGAGGAGGGGGAAGAGTATATGAAGATGAGACACCAGCCCTGTTCATCTTCAGCAGGATGATAGTGACAAGCCATACTTCAAAAAGAAGCAATTAAGAGGGAGTCAGTCTCACTGCAAGTATGTTGAGAAGTCATGGCCTGAAGGTCTGGGTCTCAGCCAACAGGGAATTCACCACAGGATTTTCTTGAGGCAAATTACTGTGAAGAATCGAGACTAAATTTGACTAAAAAAACAGTTGTGTCAATGCACTGTCATTTGCTAAAGTGATTGAGAATCAGCACCAAACTTGGGGCTTCGGCCATAGCTCACAACCTCACTTTTTCATTTAGGCTTTTTTTGCTAATGGGAACTCTATTTTCTTTTTCTTTTTTTTTTTTTTTTTTCCTTCCCTTTTCCCTTTTATTTGAATAATGTCTGTGAAAAACCATTTGCTTTCACAAGGCGGTTAGTTTACACTGGAGGCAGCTGCTCTGTGAGCTCAAGCCAACCCTGTCCTGTCTTTAGATTCATTGCAATCTGGCCAGATTGTCACATATATTTTTAGTTTATGATGATCCTCTAATACAATTCCAGCTTCCACCCAGAGTCCTTCCAACAGTCTAGCTCAGGTTAATGAACTTCAGGCCAACTAACTGGCCATTAATCTTCAGGGAATATCCTTCCTCTCTGTAACACATGCAATGTCAATCAGTGTCCTGTGCTGAACACAGTCACACCAATCAGAAACAAACAGCTCCAATGAGCAGAAATAAAACATAAAACCCAAAAGCAAATTTGACTCCCCCATTCTTTCTTTCCTCCCGTCAAAACTAAAAAAAAATTTGGTCAGAGAAGGAAAAATTTCTGGTTTGTTTAGTTCTTTGATACTTCAGCTAAGGACCAACACATTCTAAAACTTCCTCACCATGAACTGATCCAAAATAAATGAGGAAAAAGAGTCTGAAAAAAAAAAATGCTGGAGCTAAAGCTGCTTTCCCACCTTAGCTTCAGCTAGGAAATAGCACTGCACTGTGTTAATTATCACCTGCAAGACCGACCAGGGACGGAAGCCATGCATACACCTCGCTGAAACAGGGGCATTTCCAGTGGAATAAAGGAGCTTTTATTTGCCCCACATAGGGGCGGGAGGCACAAGGCCAAGGAGGGGCTGAGCAGCCTGGCTCCATCCTGCTAGGACCTCCCAGAGGGGCCCATAAATTCGGAACAGGCTGTGGGTTAAATGCCAGAAGACAGAAAGTGGAAGTGCTGGTGCCCTGCCATGCTGCCAGAGAGGGGCTGGACTGCCTGGCACATGTGTGATGTCACGTCCCTGAAACGAGGTGTCACCTCCCTGCAATGGGTCACATTTAGTGGAGCCCATAAAACAGATTGCTCCGGAGCTACTGTCTGAAACAAGAAAACCTGGAGCCAATTTACTGAACGTAATTTATTCCAGGCCCTTTGTGGCAATAAACAGAGCTCTTCGGCCTTCTCAAACACACAGACAGTGAGGAGCTCTGTGCTTATGGGAGCTTTTTGAGATCATTCAGCTCAAACCTATCTAAATGCAAAATCTTGCATTCACAAATACTGTGTAGATTCTGACTTCTCCCGGCGTCACAAAGTCCAGAGCTGAAACGACTGTGACTCATCTGCAAACACACACTTTTTAAATGGTATTCATGAAACTCTTGGTTAATTCTGTTAAAAAAGCCCTTATGTAACTGGAGGCTGGTTTAAAACCTGTTTCCAGAACTAGTTTTCCAAGGTCATTTTAAAATTCAGAATTTTATATTCCAATAAAGAGTTATGGCTTGGTTTTAGTGAATCTAATAGCAATGTTGCAAATTGTGACAACTGAAAATCTAGGGCAACCTAGTCACTATAAGCTTATAAATCCATTATAAACCTAATGAGTAAGTTGCCTAGGCCATGCAGTTTCAATATGTAGTTTTCTATCATTGGTGCAAGAGTTTTACTTTCTTCTCCTCATCTATCCTTGTTTGAGATCTTGGGGTTTTATTTTATTTTGGTCTATGGAGTCAGAAGAGAGCAAAAGATGTCCCTTCCAGACATCAACAAAGAAGCATGAGTGGTGTGTCACACAAACATATTGCTTTAAAAGATTTAAAACTAATCAGCTACAAGAAGAAACAAAAATTACCCCACCTATGATTCAAATTTATTGAAAGGTACATAATCTCTTCCTCATCTTTTTATTAAAGTATATGTACTTTATCTATATGTACACAAATTTAAACCATGGTACTTTAACTACAAGTATACAGACATATGTGTCCAACACATTATGTAGATGTCTCACCTTGAAATAATCACAGAAAAAATTACTGTGGTTGTCTACTGTGTGGTTCAAAACTGTACTATAATCATGAACTGGATATTGACTTGTCTTTGCTAATAAGAGGGAACACTGTAAGTATACATGACTCAGATTAGTAACTTAGAAAATCAAATAGACTAAAAATAAAATTACATTTTAGACTTACTTAGCATTCTTAACTTAGTTCTGAAATAACAAAGATGACATTTATCACAATGAAATGATGTTCTTGTACCCCTTAGATAGATGGTCTGTTTATTATTTGGCAGAAGTTGCATTTCCCTTCATTGTAAAATCTCAGTTAAAGCAGACTCCATCCAAGAACTGGTAAACAGTATTATTCATCACTGTTCTCCTACTTTTTAAGTAGGTTTTGTGCTGTTTATAGTCCAGAAAATGTTCTCTTTCAGAATTCAGAAAAATACTGGTTTTTACACAAACCCCAGATCAGCATTACCTCACTTCCCAACACCAGGACATATAAATGAAAAAAAAAAAATAAAATAGTACAATAAAAAAACATTATGTGAGCCTACAGTGACTTTTTTTTCATTTTTGTTTTGCTTAAATCACTGGGTTTAGTGTACCTGGTTTAGATGAGGTTTTGCCATAGAGCAGTCTTTGCCATTGTTAAATACCCAAAAGATTAGCAAAGACTCATAAGAAGCATAGCCCAGCTTACAATGAGTTTTACAAAACTTTAAAGGCTTTAACTTTTACTGAGCTCCTCACAGGATTTACACACTATCCATTCAACACCAATAACTTGGCAAGAAAAATCACTGCTCTGATTCCCACTTGAGAAGAACCAAATAGAGCAAAGAAAAATTAAGGGTTTGAGAGACAATGAGGATGAAATTGAGGGAACAAAGAGTCAGCAAAAAAACTGGTTTTATTGCAGAGAACCATCTGATAATAAATAAAGCTCTCCAATAGAGGGAGAAAATACGTTTGAGGATTATGCTGGATTTCTTGTTGAGTTGAACTCAAGCTCAAGTAAAAATGGTGACTAAGGAAGTGAAACATGAGAGGAGAAGGAAAGAACTTCCTTATTTTCCTTACTTTTTCATACTTTTCAGCATCTTTCTGAAGGGAATCTACTGGTGGAAGCATTTCTAACAGGCATGTAGCCTGTTTGGAGATAAACACTGGTAGAAATGGTAGAAACTCTACACAATGGTCTGTGTCACCTTGCTCTGAAGAGCTTATTGGGCCATGAAATTTACTGTTGGGCACCTAAAATTATACATATAGGAAACGAGCACTTCATCCTCAAAAGATATCAGGGTATTTCTCAGGTCAATGTCACTGAGATTAGGATTACACCCAAAGATTTCACACAGACACAGAAGTAATCTTTTGAGAAAGTGACAGATAGCCATGCACACAGACATGTTATGTATCATTACAAGTGGTGTTTCTGAGAAATTTTATCTGTGGCATTATATCTTTTGGACATGCAACACATAAATCCAAGACTTAATATAAAATAAATTCTATTCTCTAACCACAAATATTTGTATATTGTGTCTCCTCAAAAAAAACCAACAAAAAAACCCAAAAAAAACCCACCAAAAAAAACCCACACAAAAAACCCAAACAAACAAACAAAAAAAAAACCCCAAACAAACAAAAACCAAAACAAACCAAAAAAACCCAGACTCATTGCTTCTTATATTCTATAGACTGTTTCTCAAACACAGTACCTATTGTTCAAGAAAAAGAATGGCATGGAAAGTAACTTGCCATCTGATAATTATATTGCCAAGAGGAGGTAGGCACATAAATAAAATGTCCCACTAGTCAGATGTGCAGCTGGGCTCTTTGCACAGAAATATCAACATGCCTTTCACTCTAAAGTTAGATACATATATATCTCTTATAGATTCTTTTTCCTCTTGTTTCTTCTTGTTTTCTTTAGGAGAAGGAACTATGACTTCAGGTATTACGTCCATAATAACAGCTTTCCATTGCCTCTTTATTTAGAAGGTCATGAGAATGCTCTACAAGTCTGATCATCATCAAAAAAAAACAAAACAAAACCCAAACACAAGCCAAAGAAGAAAGCAGTGTAAGGCACGATTTAGCAACACATAAGAATCAAAAGGAGCCCTAAGCCAAACCTCAGTGTTACATTATTTTAAGTACAGCATGTTTCCCTAGCAGACCAAAAAAACCACTAACGCTATGAAAAGTGATTCTAAGATCTGAGTTTTGTAACTTTGGTATCCAAGAAAAGAAATAGGCAGTAGCACGAAAATTCCTAGAGACATTAATGAAAAGGTAGGCTAGATGGAAACCACTTTCTGCCAAGTACTGTGACGTCTGAAGGGTTTCAAAGAGAGACAGAAATGTCTGTCACCACCTGCAGCACTGGGGGTGGTTTGGCTGAGCTCTGAGTGAAGGAGACAGGGAGACAACACTTGCAGGAAGCTTTGCCTGTGGAACAGCCTTGGCCTGCTCTTGAGAAAACACTGAAAAGCCAGAAAAATGTCATGATGGCCATCAGAGAAAATAAATGCTCATTTTAGGGAGACCTGCCTGAGCATTTAAGCTCCAGAAGATTGCATCTGTCCTGCTGCAGCCTGAATTAACCCCAGGCAGCACTGTCAAGCCACCTAAACCACTGGCCCTGCAACCACCATTCTTCTGCTGGAAGAAACATAAACCTACACTGGCCAACACAAAGGAAGGATTACAGTCTCTTTTTCACCTCCAGGAATTCTTGCCAGTGTTTTGCTATGGAAAAAAATGTTCTCTTATTTCCTTTCATAGGAGACCTTCCAACATTTGCAGAAGTGAAGCATCAGCCCTCTAGCAGGGACCAGAAGTCTGAACTGGCTGATATTTTTGGGCGTTACTAGAAATAAATGGCAATGGTGCATTCTACAGATTAGTTACTTGAACTTGTCCTGCCATGACTTTTGTACATTTGTGAAAAACCCATCTTGATGGGAATGTAGTGATGCACTCTGGTGAAATGTGTGATATATCAAATCCAGACTTACCCTGCACGATACAGCAGCAAGGTGGGTAACAGTGCATACTCTGAAAAGGTACAGCCAGCAAGTGTCTGCATAGATACATCTACAGAAGTGAGTAGGTGGGGCCCTTGTGTCCATGATCCAAGCAATCCAGACCTCAGCCAGCTCCCAGTGCTGTATGGCTCCATTAATTGCACACTATACAGCAATATATCACATTTTTCAGCCATACACACATCTGAGGCACCACCAGCCAGCCAATTCTGTGTGCAGGCACAACCTGCAGATCATGCACACAATCACAACCCAGCAAACCCTACTAAATCAAAAACTCAACCAAAACTACCCCAAAACAAACCCTCCTCGAAGAAGAAAGAAATAAAGGGACAAAGATTTACATTTACGTAAATATTTTAAATATTAATTTCATTTCACAGCCAATGCTTAATTGTGCTAAAATCTCTAGCTAGATTATCGATATAAGTATTAACGTATTGCCAAATAATTTTTAATTTTGTTTAAGTGCTTGCAGGCACTCACAGATTCCACAGCTGTATCTAAAGTCTATGAAATTCTCAGATAAAACCAGAATGTAACAAATGTTAAGTAGAGGCAACTGCATATTGTAGTTGGCATCTTAATATATTTAAACTTTTTTATTATTATTTGTATTTTACCAATCCTGATAGGATGTTTCCTTAACTGCCAGTACTATTTAGTTTACTGTCATCTGTGTTCAAAAGAATTCAGGCTAATACAGTTTAGCAATGGTTAAAAAATGTGTACTTCATATGGCAGCTGGGCTTTGATCAAATGTGTTTGCTATATATCCAATGGCATATTTTCCTAAAATTCCTTTCATCAATGTATGAAAATTCCTTTCATCAATCTCATTATTTGATGCACTGTCAGTGAACTCTGTACAGCACAGTCTGCAGGATTTAATGTATAAACTACACTATAGGGAAAGACATGCCGGAAGGATTTTAATTTACACTTCCAACAAATTGATTTAATAATTCATGACAATATGCTTGAAGTTTATTGGAGAATGTTTTTTTTAATCCATTGTCCAACTAATTTTGGATCAACATTTTGTGCAGCCAAAATGTAAAGTGATACACATATGAACGTGTATGCTGCAGTGCAGTGATCTCTGTTGGCCCATTAACCCAGTTATTTTATTGTTAGGCTGAACACATTTGCTTTCTTCCTGGTTTTTTAAACATTTGATTTCATTTAAATTTGGAGTATGTGTGACAGGAAATCAGCAGAGCCTCTATAACAAATCCCACTTGTGAGCTTACACAAGTCACTGACTCAATGCAGACCTATTCCTCTTGATGGGTTTCCCTCAGGTACCCATCATCACAGCATCCAAGTAGCTTAAAAGCTTCAATGCCTCTATTCTCTACCCTCTATTCTCGTCATTATGAGTTAACTGGATTTCTTTTAATGCCACCATAGGGCATGACATCCCTTGGATAAAGTCACACTAGCAGTCGGGGCCAGCACCCACATCCCCCTAGTCACACAGCCAACCTTCTCCACAGGGACAACAGACTTGCAACTCCTGCAGTGAGATCCATGACTCACATATCACTTCTTCCAGTGTTTTATTCGTGATTTAAGTGCTTCTGCAAATTGCAGAAACTTACAAGCAATCACAGTTTCATTTTCTATAAAGAACTTCACAGAGCTGAGTAAGGAATAACACGCTGCCAGTGTGAGTTCAGACAGCAGGTGATCAAAGCTTTAACAGTCCTTTGTCCTCTGACCATCAATTTTACCATTTTCAAGGGTTACAACATGTTACTATCAGACTCTCAAAGAACTTTCTGTTTGTATAAACAAATTTATATTTGTTGCAATAGTTGTTTTGCTGGTCTATTTTTAAGCTGCTTTGTGAAGGGTGCTATCATGACAGTTCCTGGAATCTGAAACAGCCATACTGAAAAAGAAACAAGAATTCAGGCATCACCTCCTCTATTCAACACAGAAATATTTCCACTTTATTTCAAAACCACAGTAACTTTCCTTTGTCTCGTGAGGACAAAGTAAGGACACAGTGTGCAAGGATGAACCAGTATTTCACTAAAAAAAGGGAAGATTTTTAGATGGTTAACCAGTTAGTTTCCATAACCGGAAGACCAATATTAAAAAGGTAGGATGTAAAACACCACTTCTAATTTCCTTTTCCACAGTAGTCATTTGTCCCCTAAAATGATAAACCAATCTCAATCTTGAGGGAGTGCTGAGGTTCAATTCCCTACATGGATTGTCAACACTGGAACAGCTCAGAAAAGTCATGGATTTTCCATCTTTACATACATTTGAAGTTTGACTGGACACAGCCCTAGGCAATCTGATCCAAAGCTGAAGTTACCCATCCTTTGAAATACAAACTAAACCATATGACTTCCTCATGTCTCCTTCAACCCTAATTTTTCTACTGCTTCCTTTAGCGTTAACAGACAAATGAATAACTGCACACTGAAGGTTCTTGCTCAACATCCAACACCCTTCCACTTAAACTTAGATGTCTGACAGCCATCAAATGACTTTTTCTACTCTCCAGTGATCTTACCTTCCTAAAAACTCTTCTGATAAGGATAATGTCTACCCAACCTGCTTACGAATTAACTACTATTAAAATTTCACTGAAAACAGGATCACTTTGCTTTTATGAAACTGTCCAAAAGCTGCAGCAAGATAATAAACCCCTGTATCAAGAATATCAATGTGTGATAGGACAAGTGGAGTACACACAGCATAGGTGCAGGCACTGCATAAGCTATGTAACTTAATTCGGTGTCTCACAGCTTCCAGGTACAGTTCACCCACATGGTCCTGGTTTGCCCATCCCATTAAAACCAAGATCTGAACTGAGTGTCAAATTTATTAACAAGGTATGCAAAATAAGGCTTTTGCCTGCACTGATGAATCAAGAAGAGGGTTTATTCCAGGATTCCCCCACTGGAGTTTGAAGAGGCTGGGTGAGAAATGCCACTGGATGAACTGCTGACACTCAAACCACACCAATGACTTCTGCTCTTCAGCACACGAGACCATCTGCATGTCCCAGGCTGCCCTCTCTCTTCTATCCAGATCAGCAACTCCTTCCTGCCACTCTATTATCTCCCAGTGGCACCAAGAAGTAGAAGCCATTTTAGTTACCACATTAAATATTTCTCAATGCTGTGGGGAAGAAAAAAATGACTAGAAAGGATTTGGGCTCCACGCTGGCTTAGCTAGAAAAAGAGACATGGTGGAGAAGATTAAGTTGTGTTTCCACAGACACAAGCAGGTGGTAAAGACCCACCACAGGTGCTTGTTCCATAGAGGATTCCACTCCCTGGTAAAACAGCTACTCCTCAAAGAAATCAGGGCTTGAAGATATCCAGGACTCTTTCTGTCAGATGAGCCTTGTGTAAGTTTATGAAGCCTTGGGATCACCATGATTAACTACCTTCCTTAAGCCATTCCCCACCAGGCTTTAGTGCTTTTAAACCACTGACCCCTTGAATTAAAGAGGGAGATTTCTCTTTTCACAGCTGTGACTCAACACAGGAAGGAATTCAGAGACATCTGAAAACAAAGCCAGGCAGAATTTAAAACAAAATCCTTCAATGACAGATTTAGCAAGTGATGGGCACAGCTGGAGCTTACAAATATAACTAAGCAAATGAGCATGCATTATACAACAACCTTACATAGACAGATCCTATGAAGGGCAATTTCCTCACAAGGAGTTGCAAAAACCAAACTGCTATGAATAAATCATCAGAAATACTAGATACTGGCTGTTCAAAAGGAATCTGAATCCTTGGGTCCTTCAGCAAACTAAATGGCCACCACCCCTAAAATGAGAGCTGTGACAACCAACTTAAGCAATTTAAGCCTTGATTTTCAGTTATTTTCTATTTAAATCACAATGCAAAATCAAAATTCCTGTCCCTAGAAGAATAAAACACTACTAAGACAGTTTTCAAAACTTACGTAATACCTTTCCTACACTCAAAATACACAGTAACTAGTACATACATCATTGAGTCATTGCAAAGGAAATGTATCCCTACTATTTCAGCTGGGGAAGCTGATGCTAAATGTACTCAGGAGATATTCTAAGAGGAAATGAAAAAAAGAGTGGAATTAGATACTAACAGCTAATTATAAGTATCACTATCTTAAACATGACATGCTTCTTTCTACCCAGTCAAATGGGTTACATGACACTGCATATCAGTTTTAAGAAGCAAGCACAAGTTTGCAGATGAACTTTATAAAATGCAACAAATATCTTGAAGATAATCAAGCATGAGGAAGAATCCTATTGACCACCTCCACACAGTACTGCAAAGCAGAACAACAATGACTACTGAAAATTCTGTTTCCCTTGTCTGCTCAGCTGGGGTATGTGACTTGCATTAATGGCACGGGGAATAATGTACTTGTACTCAGACCCTGGACTGACTGATGTCAAATGAAGTTCAACCATTCATATTAATGGGGATCAGCATTTGTCTGAGGGAATGGAAGCCTCTCAGACCTCAGGGTCATGAATTGACAAGCTATCGAACATTTTCTCTGTAGTGCTGACCATCCTCCATCCCCACTGAGCTCAGCTGTCTAGACCCTTAGTCCCACTCCAGCTGCTTTGTGCTCCTCCTGAGGCACAGAAAGAGCTCATTACAGATTCTTTCTGTGTAATGTGCAATGTGGGCTGAGGTCTCACAACCCCCTTTCTAGGAAACAGAACAGTCACATTTCTCTGGACCCCAAGAAAAACATGAAACCTGTGAGTTTTGCTATTCTGGAGATCTGTAATTGACTAAGCCATTCGGTGACAGCAGTGCCTTTAATGCCAAAAGAAAAACAAACCCCAAACCAAACCCACTGAAAATATCACCTCAAAAGAACAAAGATGACTAATAACTTGTATCAAGAAAAAGATTGTTCAATTGACATTGTCTCATGCCACTAACAAATTGGGAGGATGCAAAAAGCAGTTTTTCTTACAGATGGACTTTCTGGAAAAATATCTTGAGAACTTATTCTTGAATGGTTTCAGGATATCTGTAAGCTCATGGGTTGTAGTCAAGCTAATGATCAGCAAGCAGTAACTCCTGCAGACAGACAGCTGATGAAAGTCTGTATCTGATATTATCTGTCAAAACATTAAAATATGCGAAGAAAAACACTGCAGCAGAGTTTTGGTCTTCATAACATCAAGTAGAGCAATTATGGGAGTAAGGACAGTTATAATTTTCACCACCATCATTAATCCTAATAATATTAAGAACAGCAATAACAATGATAACTGTAACTTTTTTCCTAAACTTTTTTGGCAACAAAAATCCTGTCAGATGCAAGCTTAAATTTTATGGATGATAAGAAAGTCAGCTGTTTCTAGTGACTTTTACAAGTTATAACCTGGCTCTGGTAGTCAGGACATGCAGAGTGAGTGAATTCAAAAAGCCCACTCAAGCCCTGGCATCTCTGTTTCTTTAGAGGTACCTCAGCCACACTGTTGTTTTTCAAAAGTGCTTGTGTAAACATTAAAAAACACAAGACAATAAGAAGATAAGAATCCAGCATGCAAGGCCAACCCCAACAAAGGATGAGACAAATGAAAAAACAAGATTAAAATGAATGCCTTAGGTGCATAATAAATTTCAGTATCACGAGTCACTAAACTGACTCATGAACTATAACTTGACCATGCCTCTTTTAATTGTTCTACATAAGGATCCTCTTTCCGAGAAATGAGATTATCTTTAACAGACATAGTGTTTCAGCTGTTTTTTTAATTTATCAATAGTATATGTGTACTGCAGTGCAAGTTACGGAACTTAAGTTCTGCTACAGGTTTAGAAAAAAGCACGTAGGAAGTAGGAGATATGCAGTTAGACCAGAAAATGTTTTCTATATGTACTTGGAGAACTACCTGTAGACATCACTACAAAAACAATGAAGATCTATTCCTCACAGTAATGTCAGGTCAAATTTAAAAGCTAAAAAGGAAAGACTGTAAACCTATGCAGTCAGTAACTGAGAAAGGAATCACATTTGATCTTCTTTCAGCATTAAAGTTGTATCTCGATTTATTTTTCCTTAGCAATATGGATCACGAAACATATCACTAATTTTCTACATTTAAGCAGTTCTGGGTTTTCTCCACCTTCAACATTCATTTCCTGTTCCAGAAAAATCCTCTCACACAACAGCTCGTTACTTAAATAAGAATACAAAAATGTTTGTAATGGCAAGACTGAAGGCTCATCCAATCTATTAGTCTCTTTTCAACAGTATGAAGAATAATTATAGAACATTTATATATGATATTTCCCTACCCTTAGTGCTCCCCCTCCTCTCCATCTATTTTCAGCTCAGGAGATTTCCTGAGCCTATTGTGGCCTGTCTATTTTGCAACCCCTGAGAGAGATCACTTTCAAGGACTTGTCCAGCATCCCTCTGAGCCCTTGTAGAATTCTTGCATCTGCAACACCATCTGGCAAACAAGTTTATATGTCTGCTACCCAATGTGTGAAGAACCACTTCCAACACTAACAATGCAATGTGATAATGTATTAATTTTCCCTCATGCACCACCACCTTCATAATATGAGCCATAAAGTAGATCCCACCGGGCAATAAAAAAAAAAGAAAATTATGATTTAGTTGTGATGATCATCCAACTGTTTCAACATTCACTGCATTACACATGCTATCTCATTATTTTATTTTGTATAATTGTGTCACGGAGTGAGTAGGGAATTAAGTGAAAATTAGTCAAGAGAAAGTTAAGAAGGTGATAGTAGTCATCAGTTCTAATGAGTGTTTGCTGCCAAAGAAAAATATCTTGCTATGGTCACTGCACAAGATGAGATATAGTATTTCACAACTAAATCTTTGGTGAGAATCCAGGACCAGCTTTGAACACAGTAAGTTCAATTCAACAAAGTAGGTATTTGCCAAGGTTAGCAAATACATGGGTGGGGAAAATCAGAGCTGAGATGAGTGAAAGACAAACCCTTCAGGTTTCACAGCCATCAGTGGCTCAACACTGGTAGCAGAAGGGATCCCACACATGAACTGGTGAATACCTGCAGGCAGGTAGGATGGAAAAGGCATCCCAGCACCCAGCAGCTGGGGAGATCTGTCATGTCTCTCCTTGACAAGGCCCTTTGCCTCTCTCACACTGCAGTAAAATTCACTTTTAGTTTACTGAAATGGCCAGGTTTTCTCATATCTACAACTTTTACTCTCATAAAGGCAGCATGGGGCTAAAGGGTTTTACTTTTGCACCAGCTGATAGTTTATCTTTAAAATCTCCTGCTTCCAAAATTACTGAATAATTTAAGTAATGTGTTTTAAGATTTATGCTACAAATTGACTATGAGGAAATAGAGTTATAAGCGCTATTAATCTTCATGCTTTAAGGTGTGAGTGATGTAAGAAACACCATCTCGCAATACAGAACAGTAAAATTGTGAAGATTTATGCCTTCCGTTGAAACATCTGGTCTTACCCACTCTTGGTGCCAGAATGGCAGACTGGATGAGCTGCTTGTTTATTCCAGCCAGGTGTTTCCCTGACTCCTGGACTTTATGTTAAGACATGATGAACATCTTACTCCCACTGGAGAATTTTTGCTCTCATGAAGTCAATAGGTCAGAACTTGAGATTTACAGCTCATGAAAGGGATTCCTCCTTTGAGTTTGTGATTCTAGTGCATCAGTAGACAAATATAAATACTTAAAACAATTGTACTTTATGTACTCCATACTTGTGCTTCATATGGGCATAGACATTATTTTAAAGGCCTGTCAGAACAATTCTTTAGCAACAGAGTGAATCATGAGGGGTAGGAAACATCCAAAATCATTACATCTCACATAACTACAACAGTAAGCCCTATCAAAAAAGTTCCTTTCATTTTACAACAAGAACTTTTCAATTCAGCATTATAAACTGTAATTCTGGAGGATCAAATTAGTTATATTTACTTACTTAGAGTTCAGAATAATTCCATTCTTTTTACTATATCTATCAAAAGTCAGATTTCAAGTTAAGTTATTATCTGCAGTGGATCACGATAATGTAAAGGCATTTCTGTTACTGCCTAATGAGTTTTAGAATTGTTTCAAAAAATAAATACATTCAAAAGTTTCATGACTTTATCAAAAACATTGAAACAATGATGAAAAGCATTACACTTTCTGAAAAAAAAAGTTTTCATTAGGTTTTAAAACAGAAAAGTTACACTGCCTTTTTCAATTACACCTACTTCTAAGATTTTCCAGAGGTAGCTACAGTTTGGCTTTGACCCTACTATTGCAAAGTGCCAGAAATACCAAATTATAGCAGGGGAAATGTTGTGTGTGCACACATGTATGTGTTTGTCTACAGTCTGCATGAGCAATTGAAAAACATCCAACATACACACAGAGCAAATCACATAATTAAAACTACTCTTATGCAGAAGAAATTTGTCATTTAAGTATAAAATAATAGAAGGACAGCAGAGATTTCTCAGCACTAAAACATAATGCTTCATTTAATGAGTAATCCCTGGAGCATATGGATGTTTACCTCACTCTGGGCAAGCTCAAGTGCATAGACAGACAATTACAGTGCTTCAGCTGATGTATGATAACTTGTTGAGCTGCTGTAATGCAGTGACATTCTTTCATGGCCTAACAGAGTGCATTTCTGTATTTTCTTCCACACCAATATAACTTTTGTCTTTGCAATATTAAACAGCTATAAGATATCTGCATGTTCAAAGTTAGAATGCCTGACTGAATACACAAAACCCTGGAAACTTAAAAACTGGAATCTCTGTCTGCAGTCTCTCTGACTTTGGCAGGTACATTGTCTGCATCCACTCTGCTTTCAGGAAAAAAAACCTAAAAAAAAAAAGAAGAGGAGACTTTGCAATAGGAAATTCACCACACAACTTGGTTGCATTGCATCTTACATGAATAATGGCTGGGCAGAAGACTTATTTAAATGACCCACTGAATACAATTAAAAAAATATAATATGTAGACGTAGGCTGGAGATTAATAATGCTGGCAAATGGCTTCAGAGAAACTCCAAGTTTTGCCTTGGGAGAATGGCAAAAGGAAAAAATATATTGCTAAAGCCTTTCTTTCCACCACTTTTATACTGCTGTCTCTTGGCAGAGTGTAGGGTGCAAAGTTCTGAGACTGGTATTTAGCAAAAGCACAGCTTAAATTATATTTTTTTAAAAAAGGAGGAAAAAGAAAATCTAATGGAACTGCTTTGGTCAATCACACACAGCTACTGAGCTGCGTATTGAACCTTTAGTGTCATGAGTCTTCACTTCTCCATGAAATTTGTGAAAGCTGAAGCCTAATTTTCTAGGCTTTTAGTCACTATATAAAAATCTTATTTTTCTATTCCATATTACCAGACAAGGAAAGTTAAAACAGAGAGATTATAAACTCTACTTCTTGGTAATATGGGAACTCTAGAATCTCAGAAATGCCTATATTTCTATATTTTTCCATGTATTTAATCCAAAATTCTGGCTGTCAGTGTAAAAGGAATTTTAAATGGTTTTAATGTTTCTCTATTCATAACAACCTAAAGATATAAAAGATGCATGATTCCCAGAAAAGTAACCCAAGCACACTCAGCTACAGACATACACAGTATAGATAGTTGCGCTTTGTTCCACAAGAAATTCTTGTGATTTACAGCACCTGAGTATGAGTTTCCAGGTTACTATGAACTTATTTCTTAAATATTAAAAACATAATGCATTTAAGAAGTTTTTGGTTTTTTGGGTTTGTTTTGTTTGCTTGCTTGTTGGTTTTTTTTTCAATGAAGTCAAAAGTAGCAATCAATGGTCATCTATGTTCTAGTTGGCGTATTCACACAAGAGACCCTTGATAATAAACCATGGCTGAAATTAAAAAAATTCCTTCAAATACTAATCTCTGTTAATGATAACTACAGATGGACTCAGAATCTGCTGCCCTTGATATCACTTACATTCCCACAGGAATATAAATCTCCAGGTTTCAAAAATGTATTCGTCTCAGGGCTCTGGAGAAACACACAGCTTTTTTGTTTGATGCTGCCTAATAGTATTATTGGGTTAACATGATGAAATAGACTTTCTTTTTTTTTTTTTTCCCCTGAAGCTTATCTGGTCTCACATTATTAATCTGAAAACAGGCCAAAAGAAAAAAACAGGAAGAGAGATACAAGAAAATCAGAGCTCAAATATGGTAATTTGGGCCATTGCAGATCTTCAATAGAAGCAATTTAGTCCAAGACATGGGAATATTGAAAAAGAAACATTATGAAG
Organism: Aegithalos caudatus; assembly: GCA_013389925.1. Taxonomy (NCBI): domain Eukaryota; kingdom Metazoa; phylum Chordata; class Aves; order Passeriformes; family Aegithalidae; genus Aegithalos; species Aegithalos caudatus. Next base: position 107,647 of record WEIU01001153.1, on the reverse strand, counting down.
AGAGACTACTGAAGGCTGTTTCCTATCTGTTAGAGATCAAAGAGGATCAGAGCAAATATGAAAGTCTTGTAGCTGTGGTAATAATGTACCTAATGATCTTGAAATGTAATGTTTCAAAATCTTAATTTCTACCTTTCATTTTAAAAGGTGTGCATTTTAATCCCATGAGTAATCCAACAATGAAAAACGCAAAACTGTTAACATATAATTAAATTTAAAAACAAGATCTATTACATCCTTGAATCAAAATTATTCCTTTCATCACAGTAAAGCCGAATTGTTTTTAAAACCTAGTGTCTATATTTATTTAATTTAATTCATAAACCCCTGATTATCACTGTAATTTCACTCATACGGGGGTTATCTAACATGCACTGCTATAGCTGTTTGAAGTGTATTTCCAAAACCAGAAAAGAACTAAGACCCAGAGACACATCACCACCTCTTGCAGAAATGCCACTCATGCTATGAATAAAGCATAAGCTTAGGAAAACATCATCACCCAGCAAACAAATGGCATTTGCTGAACCAAACACATGTGTCTGGAGCTGTGCTCCTGAGCTAATTGGAGGCAGATTCTTGTGCCCTGCCAAAGGGCACCACAGTGAGAAACCCCTCAAGCTGGTCATGGAGAGTTCAGCATGCTGTGCAAGGGCAATTGCCAAACTCTGGGGCAGGAGGCTTGGCCAGGAATCCCAGAAAGCAGGCTAGGAAACAATGCTGTCATCTGTCACGAGCACCCCCGACAGGGCGAGGAAGGCAGCAAGGACAGGGACAGGGTGATGCTGCTCTGGAAGCTGCCATGAGCCACTGCAAGGCTGAGCCCTGGTCTGGGGGGTGGCTGGGAACAGCAAAATGAAGGGGAGGTGACAGCAGGGAAGGATGATGGCTCCTGAGAAAATGAGTCCAGCCCCTGTTCCTGCAAGAGATGCCCCAAACCATCACTGCATCTGTGTTCAGCTGTGTCCAGCTGGGCTGGTGCAAGACTAAGGTGGGGATACCACGGAGAGATTGGGATGGGTCTTCCATAAAACTGGAGGAACACTTAGATTATACTGAAATTATTCAGTATCTAAACAGCCAAAGTTGAACAGGAACAGGCATACCTGCATCTGGCAGACTGCCTTATCCAAGGACACTATCAAACTCAGTCACGGGAGACCCAAAAGCTCTGTGCATGAGCACCTAATTCTAAAGGGATGTAGAATTCAGAAAGCCAGGTAGCTAGGTATGACTCCCTGGTATACACAAAGAGACAGAGGAAAAAGAAAACAAACAAAAAAAGCAAAAGAACAACCAAAAAATTAACTGAACTCTCGAAGAGGCTCTTCTAGAAGCAAGTAATGAACTGATGGGTACAATCACTGGGATCTGGCCCAGCCTCATCTCCAAGCTGGAGGACAGAAAATTTCGAAACTCTGCAACAACCCTTCTCTTCTTTCCTGTGTGTCAGACTAACCCCGACCCAGAGTGTATCTTCTGGCTCAGCGTTGTCCGACATATGGTTCCAGGCAGGATGTTGCTTGTAAAATGCTTTTGCACTAATTCCACTAATTAGAGCATTCAAAATAAAAGCAGAGCTTTCTGAGGGGGACCAAAAGTCAGTGCTGCCTTTCTGACAGAGCCGTGCCATCAGCCACAGCCAAGGCTGGGAACTCATGCGTGACTGAGGTACTGAGCCAACGTCTCCAAAAACAACAAGTGACCCCTCAGCCAAGCTATGGATCTTCATTTACCCACCTGCACAGCCCTGTTCAGCCCTGCTGGGCTGGACTTTGCTGAGCATCCCTGGGAGAAGCACCTGCAAAAGGAGGGGAAGGGAGAAACATTTTGGGCTTGGTAAAATGGGTATAACACAGTTGGAAATTGCTGAGGTGATTACCCTGTGCTAAGTGACTAAGGACCCAAACAAAAGACAGTGACACAAATGTCACAACAAAGTCAGCTCTGAAAGACATCTGACAAGGCAACATCTATTTTAAAAATCCTCAGGATATTAACTGTGTGTTTATGTTTTGTATTAAGAAGACTAAACATTGTGAAAACAGCTGAATTTAGCATAAACAACGGGCCAATAAATACAATAGTAGTGCTTTAAAATAATTAAATAACTATTTGTTCTTGCATTTATGTTGCTTCCAAATACTGGCAGAATTCCTTCAAATAAACAAACTGCTGGGTTTTTTTGTTTTGTTTTGAGGTTTTTTTTTTTAATTTTTGAAGATTACATGTGGGCAGTAATTTAAGCAAATCTGGACATTTGTTCCATTCATCTGATGTGAAAAAAAAAGTGACACATCTACCACGTTGCATTTTCACTCTTTGTAAGCCAAAACCAGGGCCCTCCAGGGAACCAGAAGTTTAATTACAAACTATCACTGTACAAGATAGATTCTCAGACATATCTCTGGGAACACATTCAATACACTAAGCCAATATAATCTGATATGTATTTTTTTTCTTTTATTTTTTTAATGCAAGATCGTGGTTTTTTGGTGTAAAAGGAAAAAGTTAGCAAAATAGTGATCAGAGACCTAAAAAGTATGTTGCAAAATAATGTTCATAATTCAATTAGTGATTTTTCAGACTCACAAGAATAGAAAAACAAAAGCAGTATCCCTGACTAGCAATCTGTTGTTTAAATGGCGCCTAAATTTGTGCTGTGTAATACTGAGAAAATATGAAGTACCAAGAGTAAAAATGCAAAACCACATTGTAGTTTCCAGTTTCTATAGTGCTTTTTATAATTTTTGTATCAATTGTGAAAGCAGAAGTGTCTGAATGAAAAACAGAATTACCCCCACATTACTTTTTCCTTTTTCACACTACTTATCAAGCAAAAGTAGAGAATTTATTCCATAATCTGTTAGAAATATTTCTTAATTGTACATCAGGACAGTCTGCACAAAAATATAGCCTAATAGGAATTTTGTTAATAAATGACATTAAAATTTTTAAAAAGTTGGGAAGCATTAGTAACTGTTATACAAGTCACTAATGACTATTTAGCCTCATTAGAGACTATTTAATAAGGCTGTATTTTAGATTTCCGTTGTGCAACAGAGGAGAAAATGAGTTATGTCAATAACACTGTCACCAAGGTCAAGCCCCACAGGAATCCCTATGAATTCCTTCTAAAATCCCGTGTTGATCTGTAAACTATGATCTTACCCACCACATTGGTGAAGTGTGGAGCTCATTTTAAACAACTGCACACTGACAGCCTCACTCTGTTTTCTCAAAGATGAACTGGATCTCTGCAAAGGCACAGAGCTGTGGCATCACACAAGAGGTGTCCATCAGGTAAATTGATTCTCCTGAGCAAATGAGTTGCAGGAGTAAACATGAAAGCTTTGTACTGAACCTAATTTAGATAAATAAATTCTGAAGACCCACACATGACATTAAAAATGAAGACTAATTTATCTTCTCTGAGAGAGATGTCTACTTAGATCATATATATAAACTGGTATGAATATTATTACTCATGATAATAATATTGCCCATATTCAGTAACTTTGAAGCTTTTCAAGCCCCTTGAGATCATGCAATTTCTACACATGATAAAATGAAAATGCAATTATTTTGCCTCAATAACCGTGTTCAATACTTAAGAAAAGCTTACAGGTGTGAACAGCAATTATCTAATGACTCATTCTCATTTTTCTTCTTCTTTTCCCAGCAATTAACTTTGTGAATATCTTCACATTTTTAATGAAAGTAGAAGTGATTTACAATAAATATTCATAACTCCACTATGGAGTTGTATCAGAGTAATGCAGAGAGTAATCAATAAGGCATGTGCTGGTGCTTGTCCACTGAAGTTGCACTAAATTAGGTAGAAAAGGATCATGACCATCATGACCCTTTAATACTGGTGACATTTATGGTCACCAGTACACAAATACTCAATATCTTGTCTTAGTTTCAGTTGTAAATGCTTTTGACAGAACAATCATTCAGATAATGTGAACCAAAGTAGAGTCTGTCTTTAGTTACTTTAGTGTAAAAATATTTGATAATATCATGAAGGCTCAGACTCACCTCCATTCAATTCAGGTACCTTAGAAATAGAAGGTGGCAGCCTGGTGACTTGAAGCTACACACATAACCAAAAGAGAGGAACAGTAACCACTGGAAAGTGAAATTACCAACCTGAGCTGTGCAGTGCCTTCTCATTACTCTATTTAAGGTTCAGATTCTATACAGCACAAAAAAATGTTGGTCTATGCTGACATTTTTTATATATTTCACTATACCCAGACCCAAATAAATGCTTCCAAAGTCAACAAATGCATTACTAGAACAATGTCATTTGTTTCTCCACATCCAAATATACATGTAGTTACTCCATTACTACATAATGCCCATGCCCTTTGCTGAATAATCACAAACACACCTGATATATGTGAGCATGGCAGTCTCCTGTAGGAGGTGAAGAATCCCTCCAATATTTGTGTAATAGATTCTTACCCGCCTGCCACTAAGTCAGAGAAGTCTGTCAGTGATGTTGGGTGTACATGTCCTTCCTGTAGTGGTATTTTCACTTGAGGGGAAATTAACAAATATGTCAGTTTGCACAACAGGGACTTAATCACAAATTAATTGAGAACATTACAAGCACTGAAAAGCTGCAAAAATTACAGTTGGAATGAATGTGGTGGAACAAAATGTGATCCTGTATCTTACAGTAAAAACTGTAAAATTTAAAAATAAAGGCAGAGTTTAACTCAGCTCATTTAAAAATAAGAAGACAATGCTTCCTTGGTGTCTTTGGCAATCAGTGTCCACGCTCTGCAGGATTAACTCAGGAGTCCTGAGGAACACATGCTCTCTGATTTGCATGACTGCATGATCCAGAAGTGCAGCCTAGTGCATACATTAGAGAGCGTGAAGGATGGAAGTGCACACAGTGATCTTTTGGGATGCTGACAGTGAAAGCACTTGTAAGTTATATCTCATTGTTTCCAATGGAGGGAATGGCTACAAACGATTGAACCCTGATAGATCTACATGTCTGCTGATTTACTATTAGTATTGAAAATAATAACCCTTTTATTCAATTATGTATACAGATATACCCTCTGTGTTCAATTAGTTAAAAGAGTTTTGAATAGTCCTGTATACTACTGAGGGTTCAACCCCTTCCTACACTTGTCTTCCAAAACATCAAAGTGTGCTGAGCAGTGGTTATCAAAGAATCAGACTAGACAACAGAATTGCCATATCAGGTACCAGAAGTCTTCTGAAAAAGTGGCAGAATGTTGCTGTCCTGGATATACAGGAAATGGGATGGGGAAAATGCCCCAGTCCAAAATTAAAAACTGAAGGTAAAAAAAAAAGGAAAAATCTCACTTTTTCTTTCTTTCTCCCAACCTTTTTAATTTACAAAATTTGTAATTCTGTTCTTTTTATATACATACATTTGCAAATGTAACTGAAATAAACTGATTCAAGGAACTGAAAACATATCACTATTGTTTTTTTAAAGCTCATATTAGTCAAACCATCCAACTAGCTTATGATACCACTTCTGTCACTGAGGTTTGGGTAAAGAGCAGAGCAGATTTCTCCTGGAAGGTCCCAGGACATTTCACTTAATCTTCTGCCTCCCACCCTGGGTCTCACTCACATATTTCAGTTTGTCTCCCTGTGTGGCCATACTGGGAGCATTCTCAAGCTAAACCCACAGGAAAGGAACAGAGAGGAACAGGAACCCTGCAAGAGCCTGCCTGGACAGATTGAATAATGCTCCCAATTTGTTAAGATGACTGAACTTCCCCAGTGTTATTGTTTTATCATTCCTTTGAAATCATAACTTAATACTTTTATTCTCTGTGAACTAGTACACTAAACACAGTTACTTAATGGTGAAGTATTAGAGAAACATCATTGTAAACATATAATAATAATGTAAATGCACTGACATATGCTTATGATTATTGTTATAAATACATTTTGGGAAAGCCATATCGAATTTATAAGATTTGGTTTTAACCATGGCCCAATATTCAGGTTCTGTTAAACACATTCAGCCTGAATCTTTCTGAGTCTCCATGTGAAGCAAGTATAAGCTTTCAAAACAGACTGAGCCTGGCCATAACACAACATGATCAGAGACATACTTGTCCTGCAAGGAAAAGCACTTCAAACACCAGGGTGCCAGTCTGTCAGCACTTATCACTCAGTGGGTTATTCTATCTTTCCAGCAGATTCCCCTTCCAAACTTATACTTCATCACACTCCTGACCTTGCTGCATGTGGCCCCTTCAGCAGAGTTCAAGTCTGCCCCATGTAAGACAGGGAAAGTTTATTCACCTCTTCTCATTATCATCTCAGAGACTTGTTCATTGTAAGCCAAAATTATTTACTCTGCTGTCTTGGGGGTGTTCATGGAGAAGGAAGAGATGAAGAAAAGTCTAACCAAGAAAATCTTAGGCTGCAAAGAAAATGAGCAAAAATCTTCCCTTTCAGAAGTAAATGATTGCTTCTGCTCGTTTGGTGAGCAACTTTCCATCCAAAAATGGGATGGAAACTGAGGTGGCCAGACCATTTTGTGCTCCAGCTAATACAGTGTTTCAGATCAAGAAAAACAGGCAAGGCTGCATCACTCTGGACTGCCTCGTATGGACTTTTTGATTTTTTTTTCCTTTGAAACATTCCATTTGCTGTTCAAGCCAAGACAAGAAAAGAAACATTTTTAACCTTAAGGGTCTGACATAAGCCTACAAAATTAAATAGCCAGGACTAAAGTGAGGCAGGTTTTACAGTTCTTAAGAGGCTATCCTTTGTTCCTTCTTTAACAGTACGTTATAGCCAGGGAAAACTTTCCAAGCTGAAAGCAAACAGGCAAGAGCAGATTCAACTGGCTTTATTTGAACTGAAATCTATGCAGGTCAAGACCACATGGTACTAAATACTCTACAAATAAAGAGCAAGTATCAATACCTTCCCTGATGAGCTTACATCTAGGAAGATAAAACAAACAGAAGATGTGTGGAAGAAAAAAGTCTGTGCAATTACAGGAATATGGTACAGTCACCCCTAGAGCTGCTCAGACTTGAGCTTCCAGACCCCAAGTCTAAGTTTGGAGCAATAAATAAAATGTGCCAGACACTATTTGCAGACTCTGAGACAAAGCAGCCTGGCACAGCTCCTGCCTATACAGCTAAGCATTCATTCCCTTCAAAGCCAAGTGGTCTCATCTGTATTGTCTCCTGGGAGCTCTTGCATCCCCCAGCTTACAATCATCAGTTTGGAAATGTGCTCACTGACAAGAGCAAAAACCAGTCCAGTGAACACTCTAACAAACATCACAGGCCAGTGCAGGCCAGCACAGTCTTTTGACCTTGTTTAACTTGAAAATACAGATGAGACTCATCTGTCTCCCCTGTGATTGGCTTCAGAGGGAAATGTGCCACCAAAGCCATCAGCCAGTGACAGAGCCAGAAAAACATCCCATCATGTTTTGGCACTTAAAAAATACTGCCTTTCATTGTGTAATTCCTGTGGAAAATACAAGACGTGGCAAAACCTTGCAAAGTATTCCAACAGCATGAATACGCATCAGAATCTGGCTAACACAGCCATCAGGTAGAAATCAAAAAAAGGAAGGGGGTTCTAGGTTTTATTAGCATGTGGACAGATAAATGACAGGTGAACTCTTCAGAAATTTAACCCTGTTTTTTTGTTTTTTGTTTTTTGTTTTTTTTTAATGGCAGTGTTAGGCTAAAATATCAGCTGGTTTTTTATGATCACTGAAGCCATTTTCAGAAAATTTTTGACAAAACTGGAAAGAAACAGCAGAAAGCTAATATCCACTACAGTGCACACAAGTGTCCTCCTACAAGGAGGTTTTAGAGCAGAAGTTCACTGACTTCTTCACAGATGTGTTCAGTTCACCTCCCATGAGACACCAACCTCAAAAGAGAGGAGATAAAAGCCATGCAGACAGGACTGTGACAGGGGGACACTACTGATCTCCAGTGCTTGTCACAGCCCTCATGCCACATGTCACCACCTCTTCCTTTTGCCAGAGGACCCATTCATGGAGTCCATCTCAGCTGCAGTCAGCACTGGCTGATTTATTATAAACACCTGACATTCAGTGCTGCTGTGCTTGCTGGAAATGGATCTGCAGGACTGAGGACAGAAGGTTTATGATGAAAGGAGAGTGGAAATGGGAAATACTCTTTTAAGATGGCAGGGTTACAGACAAAGAAAGGTACATCATGAGTGTCTTGCTCTCTTCCATCACAATCTCAGAAGAAGGGATTAATAACTGACCAGTTAAGAAAATAGCAAAATTATTGTCAGAATCTCTTGTCATATTGAGATGCCTAATGTAATTAAATCATGTGAAAGAAAACTAAAAAAATAATCAGCATGGATCTTGGAAGAAAGAATTTCAGGAAGTATTTTATGTCAAAGAACAGCCCTTCTGCCAACCAGCTGTTGGGGTTTTTTTAACAATTTTTGGGAGTTGAGCTTCTGCAGCTTCTTTTTACTATTCCAGAAGGTTTGGGGATGTTTCTCCTCTAATTTTGAGCCCACTCATGAGCTGGGAATTATTCTCCCAATGTGTGAGTGTGAATGATATGACTGGAGACTGCACAACTGCTTACCTCTTCTCTTGCTGCTTGCTATTTGCCTCTTTCTGAAAGCAACGGTAGAAATATTTTCATGGCTTTATTTGGATCGGTGGAAACCAAAGACTCATCCTCCCTACATGTATTTATAAAGACTTCTGCAGAACAGAAGGACTTTGTTTAGTATGAAGAAACTGAAACTGGGAGCCACCAGTTTGTCTGATACACAAAGAATTAGGAGTCTCATTTGCACAGTTCTTGGCACTTGCACCTCCAGGGAATGCTTTAAATAGAAAAAGACTTATACAAAATGATCTTTCAAATTTAAGTGGATCAACAGTCTGAAAATGCTCTCAATTTCTCTTGAAAAGCACCTGGTAATTGGTGCTACAGGTCCAAGGCTTTGTTCTCACAAGAATTGTATCCTCAGTGGCCATGGACTTGTTCATTTCCATCTTCCAATCCCCCCATGCAATGTCATCAAAATGATTGCAAGGAACTGTTAATTACCTCTAATTGTGCAAGAGCAAACCACTGCACTTCCATGACTCCAAGCTGAATGAAAGAAGTCCTACCTCATTTCTGAGGTATACCTCTGGTCCCTAACATACTTGCTAATTTCTTTCATCAGTTTCAACTCTTTGTACACAGCAAATAGTCTAGTGAGGCTCTGAGTGCAGATGAACTTTAGCAGTGCAGGTGATAATAATACCTACTTTTGTTGCATTGCACTTGCACATCTCAAAGGCTGTCTGCATCACTTAGTTTAGTTGTTTTGTTTAATGTAATCCTACCTGGTGCAACATGAGCAGTTGGTGCTATGTCACAAGAGAAGAAACTTCTGCAAATGCCCAGGCTATTGCAATTATTGCTGCAGCTGAAATTCAGTCTGATTGTTTCAATTCCAAATGTTTTGACTGCTTTTTTGCTATTAAATCTTGGGAAGCCTCCAAAATAAAAATGATAAAATCCTGAACATCACAAAAGATGCGTTCTTGCACACACTTGTAGATCATCTTTGGCCCACTTCCTGATTTTAGCAATTACAGCCTTCCCCCAAGCTGCCTGCACGCTGCCCATGGATACAAGGCTTTGTATGATGTGTCATTTAATTCAGAAAATCACAGCAAGTTAGTGCAGGAACCCTATGGTAGACAGTAGAGCAATTCAATACTAAAACACTGCTGGGTCTCTGTATGGTTTTCTTGATCGATGTTACACAGCTGATCTATTTTTATGTATTATTTACACTGGGACAGTGCCTGGAGGTCAGGGCAGGACCCCACAGTGCTGCACATACTATCAAGTGGGATGCAAGGGCCTCTCCTCCTTGCAGCTTGTAGTCTAAATACATACTGAATGAGACCAGATGGAGAGAAGTCACAGGAAAAAATGAAACAGTTGCTAATAAGAGTGACAGGCAGAGCACTACAGCTCTGCAATATACAGGCAATGCACAGTTCCTATCCCTGTTGTCTCTTTTCCCTCTGTCCTTGGTATCGTGTTTTTTTGCATGCAGTGACCTATGGACAAACACTCATACACAGAGTTGTCCTCTGCATGTCTGAAGCTCTGGGCACTTGAAAACATCTCTCACTGCCCACTGAATTAGGGCACAAAGTGGCTGATCACAGGTTTGGAGTGACCCACAGGAGGATTATGACATAATTCCATAATCTGTCTTTATTCCTTTACACACTGCCTGCAGCAGTGCCTGCAGCAGGAACAGCCAAGAGTCCTTATGGTGTCCAGGAACACAAGTCTTAATTCAAGCCCAGGCTGTCCAGGGAACCAGCAGCGTGTGCACCTCCCACCTAACTCACTAAATCTTACTTTGGTTAAAGATGGGCTTTTAAACTCATAGCCTTGCGACCCAAATACATTTCTTAAATTAGTTATTTCACCTCCTGATCAGTCAGGACTGCATTACACACAGATAAAATCCCCACTGTGTTTAGGTCCCCTGTGCAAACCCTAAATGTTCCTGAAGTTCTTGGGATGTTCAGCTCTGATTTCCAAAGCAATAGTGTTGGGTCTGCAAGGTCAAGTAAAAACAATAAACATAAATTCCTGCAAACACTTCCGAATTGAACACACTGTAGACACTCCCAAGCATACATTTACTCCAGTATCATACTGGAAATCCACAGGCTCTCTGACACCAGGCCCCTGTCCTGAAGTGACTGATGGATCACACATCCCTGTCTCTTCATCACTAGATGAGCCAGAGGACAAGGGCTGAACAGCCAAGGGACTCTCCCATTCCCTCCAGAGCCAAGGAAGCAGGGAAGCAACAAGCAGTTGTGAGGGAATTCAGATTCCAGCTGTGTGAAGGTGAGCTCTGGAGAGGCTGGAGGTGGGAGCTATCAAAACAAGAAGGACAAAGCCTGAAAGAAGCCATCTCCTTCCAAGAGTGCAAACCAAAAAGAGTGAACCACTCACAAAGTTACTGCAGAGTAATGAATGTGGCAGTACAAGGGGGGAAGGACTCTGACATGGAGCCACACCAACAACAGGATAAACTAACAAGCTCCTCTTTCTTTGAAGAACTAATGCCACTGCATGGCTCAGCAGAGACCTCAGACAGGTCATCCTGGTCTTCCTCACGAATCTGTATTGCCTACCTTTCCCTCAGATCCCTAGCATCCTACAGCTGCTTTACACATGGACCTACAGCAGTACCCACAGCAGATCTCAAAATTTTTGTAACTCCTCTCTTAATAACTCTAATTTTCCCCACATTTTTTTTCTTTAAATTCACAATGTCCATTTCCTCTGAGGATCAGTCCTTTTCAAGGAGACAGACCACCTAAACCTAACACAGTATTTCCTACTATTTAGGCTGTTGTATGAAAGCAAGAGCCATCAGAAGTAGGCTGCCAAAAGAGTTTAGTTCCCATTTAGTTACTGAGGTCTGGATTTTCAAGTGTAGTGTTAGGTAACATGGGACATATAGACTGTACATGATACAATATTTTTAGTAATATATAGCACCGTAGCGCTTCTTGGGACGTTGCTAGTCTGTGTAAGGACTGCTTCAAGGAAACAGGAAAAATGGGAGCTCTATCATGTAGTTAGATATTAATAAAAGACTTCCTGAATGTTTTACAAAAATTAAAAAGACAGGAATACAAGTTCTTTGAGGTGGCTTCTGTAATTGTTTTAAAAGAACATTTCACCAAACGCATTCAATAAAGACATTTTTCCCCCTTAAAATCAAGCTGAGTTGATTCTATTTGATCCTTATATTCTTAAGATAACATTCATCTTGCCTAATTTCAACCATCTAAAATTCAGGCGTTGTCTTGGCTCCCTCCAGAGAGGGTGGAGACAGGCACTGCCGAGTTAATTCATCCCCTGGCTCAGATATTGCCCCTGGGAGCACCTCACCCTGCACAGAAAAGAGGAAGATTAGGGGAGCATCTCACACTTCAGGCAAGTGAAATAAATCCCATCTTAATTAGCTTTTCCACTCACTGTACTTGCATTATTGCCATGTCTGAACATCCATACTTTCCAAATGTGTAATCCTCACACTCTTTATATGATAAATGGTCATTTTTGTTCATTTACAGACACAAATAGCTGAGGCAGGTAGAGGCCCAGTTCTAGACCTGCAGAGGTATTTGGCAAGTTAATTGTCTAAATTAGGTGTTTTTCAGTCAGCTGAAAAGTACTCAGTGATACAGACAAAGCAGTGGCAGTTGGGTGCCCTAAGGAATTTGCTAGGATCTAAGCAGAACTGACTTGCCTTAAGGACATATGTCATGGAATTAACCCCAGGTCTCCTGAGCTGCTGTCCTAACCTTTGGAATGTCCTTAACATCAAGCAAATCCTCTGCTGTTTTTTTGAATAAAACTTTTGAAGTATTTACAGTCATGTCTTCTTCTTTGTCAAACTCTAACAAGCTGTGCACACTCAAAGCCTTTCATTCTTCCTCATAAATCAAACCTGACTCCAAGCCTCCCTTCTCACTTTTGTCTTCTCCAAGCTATCCTTAGATCTTAGCAGTAAGAGCACAGTGAGGCCAAAATTCCAGGATTTTTCAGATTTTACTGTGATACAACTGAACACAGGAACAGCAGCACAGAGCTGGAAAAGTGAACCCAAGACCAGTGAAAATGCTACATTCACTTCAGAGTTCTGCTCTGGTATGCAGCTTCTGAGCAGTCTGCATCACAGCACAGTGCAGTGACACCATGTCTCTTGCACTTAGAGAAGTAATTGACCAAGACCTGAAAATTTAAATACTCAGGGTATGTCAACACGAGACTCCAGACACAGCAAGATGTGAATTAGCAGCACACTGACTGCTCCGCAATCACATCACAGAGCCTGTAGTAGAAGGAAACAACTTACTTAATTTGGAAGGAACTTAATTTGAACAACAGCCTTAGGGCAGACAGCCTGTGACAGGCCATGCAGAGTCAGTGTGAGGAAGATACCACTCTGCACACTGTTATTCCAGTTCAACAGTAGCTGACTCCCACATGTAGACAAACTTTATCAGTCCAGAGCAGGCTTCAGCACTGGGTGATAGGTGCTGGTCAGAATAATCTTGGGGAGAGCTGCTGAATGCTGAGCATGTCCTCTGACTTGCCTGGAACTTGCACCTGGCTTGGAATATGGGTTAATTTATAAAACATACCCTGTTCCTTTCACCTCAAAAGATTTTTTTTTGGCAATTACCTCATTAAAGTGAAACAGAAAAGACAGTTTTTGGAGAGAGAGAGAGAGAGAGAGAGAGAGAGAGAGAAGCAAATGACAAGAAAAAAACACTGTTTCTGATACTAAACAAGTGCAGTTCTCTCCTTCTAGGATAGCTGCCTTGATCCCTAAGTAATCAAAACAATCCTGTATCCACCTTGAATTATCAAAGTCTAACCATGTTCTGTTTTCAGAAACCATCAACACAGAGTATGGACAGCTGGTAGGAAACACACAGGTAAAGTACCATGCACCTTTCAAGAAAGATATTGAAATAATTATGAAACATTTTTCTGAGTTCTGATTTTTAGAGGGATATTTGTTCATCTCCTGTATTAACTAGACCCCCAAAACCTTATACAATTATCCTTATATTGAATTCAGTAGCTTGTTTGAGGACTAGGTCTTATTGTCCAAATAAGATTGAGTTTCTGGGTATATCAAGAAAACAAGATTCTGCAACATCTTTTGCATGGAACTGTCTCGTCCATCTGAAACAGAACAAGTTAAATCTCCTACAGCAATGTAAGACAGTTCTGCCCAATCACCCAGCTTCAGAACAAGGAATCATGTTTGTTCTATGTCAAGTTTTCCAACCTGTCTTGCAAACCATCAGAGGAACAAATTACTTCAGAGTTTTACACACAGCAGAGAATCCCACACAGCACCATAGGGGAATGAAGAGTAAGTGCTTAGGCAGTAAACATTGCCAAAAACTCAAATGCCTATTTTGGGACTTTCTCCAGCCTAACAGAAAAGCAGGAGGTGGAAAGACTGCTACACAAGAAAAGACACCCATGGGACTGAGGTCACATCTTCAACTTGACATGTCCAGAAAGAGCTCTGAACAATTGCTGCAGCCTCCACAGCATAGCTGGGTTTTCCTTCTGAGAGGTGGCACACACAGGCAAAGCCTGGGAATATTTCCATAGTATAATATAAGGGCAGCTCAGACCAGATCCCATCAGTGAGATCTAGTAAAACAAGTTGGAAAAAAGCTACAGATCTTTTAGGAGAGAATACTGGAGACTGAGGATCCTGAATCCTGAGCACAAGGCTCACAGAGTCTTGGTGGCTCTTTAGAACAAAATGTTTGTTCAATGTCAATCACTAATTTCTCCATCCTCCATCAGCACCTTTTCGACTTTTCTAACTGCTTGTGCTCACATCTCTTCTCCCATGTGGCTCAAACCAGAATGAAGAGAGTCAGCACAATTTAAACAGGGTCATGCCTTTCAAGCATCAAACCAGTATTTTCCTGAGGAAAGAATGAAAACAAATTGTACACTGCCTACTGCAAGGCCTTGTGAGATTTCCCCAGGGCCACAACAGACCACTGTAATCTCTGCTGATGCTTGTACTGAAGATAACAATGCTGCTTGTTATCAAAGCCACTGTGTCCCAGTTATTCTGGCCTTACACACTATTTCTCTTATAAAGATGAGTGCAGCACTTTATAGATTGTCTAATACTTTATCGTGGAGATATCAAATCCTACTTTCCATCGTGTCATGTTAAATTCCTGGATGGAAAATAAAACACAACAAATCTACACACATTCCAAAATGCTTTTCTCACATCACTTCTGTGGCGTTTACCTTGTTCGTAGGGAAAGGAAGGAAGGAAAGCAGAGAAAGGATGGAAAGTATTTTTTAACACCATTTACTCGAACAGATTTTATTACCCATACATAATGGTGGTAACCTAGGATAAAAATAGAAATAAAGCCTGTCTTCACTAAGAAAATGACTATCCATATTTCATCACTGACCAACTGCAGAACAGCTGTGCCTGTGATATCAACGTTATCACAAAGGAATTTCTACCATTGTCGTGAAAACCTGGCACAAGACCCAAAACCTGTCTGAATTCTCTCCCTTTAACAGTTTAACACCCCACATGTCAGATTACAAGAGCAGAGTACCCCTGGGGAGTGAGAGATTTTCATCATGTCAGGACCATTTCTGGGAATTGACAGGATACAGGAAAACTATGCCTGAAGCTTTTACAAAACACAAGAGAGAGTTTAACTGTAGGAAGGAGATGAAATTTCAGAGGGGAGTTTGGAAGCAGGAGCAGATTGTCCTGTGCTTTGAAACCACCTGGAGAACTGCTACTGCTAAAAGGTAAGGATGGTCAATTCCTGTTAGGAAAGACCAAGCCCTTATGCCACAGGACATGCAGGCAACTAGCACACACCCAGCACAATGGAAAAAAATTAAAAAAAAAAAGATAAACCACACAGAATCTCACCTTGGCTTTTAAATGGAAGACAACAATTGCATTCTGTTTTTTTTCTTTTTCTATCTTCCTTTGCAAGCAGATGTTTGGGATTGAGACAAACTCCCTGCACTGTTTGCTGTACACACCTTCTGCTTTTCTGTCAGGCTGTGAAAAGCTAGAGAAATTGGCACTGGAGCTTTCAATAATGTATTGTGCCTCAGTATTCATTCTTCATCCTTACACATCAACATACTAGAGCAACAGAGAAGAAAACTACTCCTTCCATCATTCCATCAGTTAAGGAGCCAAAGCACAGTAACTCATCTTTCACCAAGCAGGAAGGATTTGATTTTAAGTACCATTGAGGAGATAACTGTGTGTGTTACGAGTTTCATAATGGTGCTCGTGTTGCCATTTAGGAAAGTAATGAGCTGTAGCAAAGTCACAGGAAGCAAAGGACACAGGAGCTTCAGTCTCCTGAGGACAGCATAGCAATTTATCTATACTTGGAATTGTAAAACTCTTTAGGGAAATAATAAAAAAAACCCCCAACCTAAAAACCAGATCACAGTCACATGTATTTGTAGACAGATACCTTAAGAAAATCAGCCCATTTCCCCCTTCACATAAATTTTATTTTCTGAGTTTAATCAATCTTTAGCCTAAGCAGTTTATAATTATTTTATCTAAGAACAGAAAATCTTTCCATGTGAAAACTCCCTTAACTTTACTGAAAGTTGCACAGGTTGTTGGGATATTATACTGGAGAAGGTATTTTTTGCCATAAATCCATTATCTACTTTTTTTTTCAAGCTGAGGCAGCTTTATGAGACAAAATATATCTGCTTCTTGTAGACGTCACTAGAGGACTCTAAACACCAAATCATAACTCCAAAACAAACCTGTAGACTGCAAACTGTATTACTCAGAACATTCATCTTAAAAAGACAGACAGCACACAGGAGCACAGCTAAATGCACCTTTTTTTTCCTAGAAAGAGCACCTAAAAGACCCCTGGGCCTGAACAATGTCAGTAACTTCCTTAAATGCACCAATTCTCTTAATTTTTCCTCAGTTAGGTGGGGTAACATTCCAAAAATTACATCAAGTCAGCTTTTCCTTAAAGCTTTGAGTTCAATTTGCAGAATAATAAATTGAGTCTTAAAATAAACACCTTGGATTTCATGAGGTCTGAGAAAACCTCACTTCTGACAAGATTACAGATTGTATAAGGCATCAAATCAACTGACCACAATGATTCAGACTGTAGTTATGTAAAGCATCCTTGCCTATTAAAATAGTTTTAGGAAAAAATCAGATTAATAACAGAGATTTATGATATTAACTGGCTCTTCAGTCAGCCAAGTTCAGCCCTAAAGACCAGGATGAAACTGTATTTTGCTGTTTCCAGGCTTTACATGTAGCCCCCCCCTGCCCAAAGCACCTGGGCCACAGGGTGCAGACACAGCAGAGCTGTGACTGCTCAGTGCCTGTGGTGCCCAGGAACAGGCACTGCTCTGCCCACCTCACCTGCAGGGCTGGGGTGGGCTCCAAGGGTGCCCAGTTCTCCCACAGACTGGGAGGATCCAACCCTCCCAGCACCTTTCACCCAGCAGCTCCAGGGTTAGCACGCTCCTTCAGGAACAGCCAGCATTGGTCTCCTTATGAGTAATTCAATGGTGCAGCTCAGTACCAAGCAGGAAATATCAGCACTGATACCAAAAGGTTAATTGGGGAAGATTCAGTAAAAGAAGCCTTATCCCTGAAGATGGTGCAGTAACCATGCAAAGCCAGTCTCTTTCTGTTGGGCCTGACAATGGAGCACTCGCAGAAATGGGAATTGAGGTGGCTGAGAAAGCCACACTCCTGAACACCAGCAACACTGCTCTGCCCACACTTGGGAAGCTCCCCTTCCAGACCACCTCAGCACCTATGTGTGCTAAAGACTTCTTTTACAATTTAGTTTTTATTTTAAGTATTGGCAGTAGTAAAGGACTGACCCTACTCCTATCTGTCTGCTGTGAGAGCTCATCTCTGAGGATGCCAAATGACTCCCATTGCAGAGGCTCGGAAGTTGATGATCTTCAAGGTCCCTTCCAACCCAAACCACTTTATGATTCTATGATGTCTGATGGGCCCCTCCCCATGCTACTGAGACATAGCTAATAAATTAATAAAAGCTTCTCTGAATGACAAGTTACACCACTTGTAACTAATGGCTATATATAAACACAAGTGACAAATTTGTTCCTGTGTCTTCTCTGATTTCTACTGAATAAAAAATGGAACTTCAGAGAGATATACAATCGCTCTATTAGTAGGACATAGTATAGTAGCAGCTTTGAAGATTTATTTATGTTCTTAATAAAGGTTTTCAAGCACTCGCTTAAAAAAAGGAAGTACCACATGAAATTAAGTAAAGGATTTATTTAAAGGTAATTTATATGCAGGTGGGACCCTTCTTTCACAAGGTAAAAGAATGGATATGAGAATGCTACATTCTGAAAAGCCATTATGATAGTACAGAGAACTTTACAGTTAGAGCTGGTTCTTACTGTAAATCTTGGAGAAAAGGAACTGCACTTTGTCATTGCCCTTTATTTTATTTCCCTCTCTCAGAATGGAGCTCTCTGGATACCCAAGGATGTTATGAGCACTTTTCCTTTATTACACTATTCTAAAGCCTTTTAGTATAAGCCTTCATAAAACCTCACACATATCCATTATAAAATTACAGGGAATAAGTTCCATATGAAAAATTCATCGTATTTCTTCTTACTATGTTTTAGCAGAGATTCTGACATTAAGCATGAGAGCAACAGACATTGTTTTAATTCTTCATTGTGGAAGGGGAAAAAAAAAATCAACTTTTTGCTTTTGGTTAAGAAAGAATTTTTTACATACTCCCTCTTTGCAGTCTCCCCTTTGCAAAACCAAAAAAGGATTTTAGACAGACAAAAAGTAACCACAATTATATGGAGTGTGTCATTGATAAATTCCAGGGGAATACAATAAGCTAGGTAGGCACATACCATTAGATCTAGCTGTTCAAAATCTTAAAATTCTAGCCAAGATTAAGTTGGACTATTTGACCACACCAGACCTCAAGACTGCATTTAACTTTTAAAAGGCTCAATCTCACTCTAGGCTTAGACTTCAGGAAAGTAACTCTTTCAAGAGAGCATTTTACACAGCAGCCTATCTTTAAACATGTGCTTAAATCTCTTGAAGTCACTAAGTACAGATAGACTGAGAAGAGGCCCAAGTCTTTCATTTTATGACAGCCTTAGTTTTGTATAATTTTAGTTAATCCTAGGCTTTCTGTTCCCAGTGCATTTAGTCGTGAGTTATGCTGACACAAGATGAGATCAGACTTGGTACTGCAGTGTCTTCAGGAATTTTGGAAGAGGATGTTCCAGGAAAATTGGTAACTTCTCTTCTGCCCACCCCCTTGGAGAAGAAAAATAAGAAAGAAACAACAACCCAGCACGTCACTGGAGTATGTTTAGATGTTACAGAGGTTTTAGCCTCTCTTCTGCTGCATGACATCTGCTTCCTGCAAGTGTCCCGATTCTCTGACCAACTAAATTGGAAACAGTTTAATTATGGTTATTTATTTTGCTTTTAAACTGACCACATTATAAGAAAAACCTCACACAACTCTTCTGTTTATAGCGGCACAGGAAGAAAAATATGCAAAGAACTACAGAAAAGGATAAGTGTTACTGAAAGCTGAGTAATACACACAGTGTGAAATTCATGCAGTGCAGAAAGTCCTCAGGAGTTACATGTCTCCATGCACATATAAGCTCTAAAACAGGAATTTATCTTTAGCCATGCATGTTCTGAGCCGTTTAGGATTTGTCCTGAAAACTAGGTTTGAAAATAAATGTCTTTAATGACCTGTGGTGAGTTTGACCAGGAAAACTATTAGGGAAACTCTCAGGTACCAACAGAGCTCTCAACATTAATCACATTTTCCATTGTGGGGAAGTGCCATGACTTAGCTAAGGCCAGTATAATGTCCCAGGCTTAAACTACCACACCCATCACACTGATAGTCAATTGAGTCAATGATTCAACCCAGATGGGAATCCAGGTTCTTCTTGGCTTACTGTTATCTATTCTGCCCATTAGGTTATGTGACTTCCATAAATTATTTTGCAGTTCCCGTTAAAAGAAAATAAATCCACATGATGCTAAATGCTGCCTCCCAGCTGTAATGCAAAGTGGAATTTTGGACCACAGCACTGCTTCCTGACTCATCCTGGATCCCCTCCATGTGACGTTGGATCCATCTAAGCTGGGGAGAGCAGAATACAAGGGCTGTGCTTTTTATTCTTTTTGCTTTTTTGCTTTTTTTCTGTCACTCGCTGTCAGAGGACACGTGCATATTCTTGCAGCATGTGGAAAAAAACGTGGAACGTGGAAAAAAAACAACAATACCAGAAAGGGGCCTTCCTGAATACACAAGGACAGAAAGAAGAAGATAAAAGGGCTAAAGATTTATACAGGGATTATTTAAATAATGACTCACTGCCATTTCTAAGTTTATAAAATATATAAAACCCAGACAGAAATGCTGGGGCAGGGGGAAACTGTGTTGAGAAGTGCGACAGAGGTGCAGCATTATAAAAAAGTTAAAAATAGCACACCCATGGAGCAAAATTCCCTTCACACATGAATACAGCCACTACACTTCACCTCTCATGCACATGGCTTTACTGTGAGCTTCTCTGTTGCTTGTTTGCAGCTGGAGAAAATCCAGAAAGCGAGGAAAACAAACACATGGCACGTTCCCGGCGTCTGTCTGATTTAATGACATTTAGCACACACCTTTGCCTCTTCCCAGGGGTTAAAAAGACAAAGGGCCAAACACAGGCCCGGAATCCCGCAGGCTGCCTTGCCAAGAGAGCGCGGTGGGAAAGCCTGCTGAACCAGCCCCAGAGGATTCCCTCATGGAGGAAACCTCAAAGAGCACAGAGGTGGCTCCGTGGCCAATTCCAGCACCAGGGGTTTTAGCCAAAGAAATCCTGGCATGTGCTGGGAATTCAGCAGATGAATCAGCCTCTCTGCATCCACAGGTGACTACAGGCTTGTCTACCTAGCAGTGACACACAGTGAAGTGACATCTGAGATTACAGCTGCTGGACTTTTAACAGCAAAAAGAATGAGAGGAAAAGCAAAACAGGGATTAAAAAAGAATCCAGAAAGACATCATTATTTTGGCCACCCTGAGCTAACAGCAGGCTCACAGGGTGACTCCAATGATTATGGCTTTCTGCCCGTTACACTGTAAAGATCCTGACTGTGTGGGACATTCACTCCTCTGCTTGTTTTGTGACATATAAGAGAGGCTGAGTATATATATATCCCTTCTGCTGGGATCAAAATAAGGACAGGTGCTGTTGGGAGCGTTTCATCCTTTGCCTTTGCTTTTCAATACCTTCCTGTTTACATGGTTAGCTGCTTAATTATCATTACTTAATCTCTGAGTAATAAAGATGCAGTATCCTCAAACATTTTAAAGGGCTCTTTCCCAATGAATAACATCTATTTCCATTTAACATTCTAGCTTAATTAAAACTTTGCCCCCCCCCAGGGCCTTTTTTCATTTAATTCAATTGCCAAATCCCAGTAGAATGTCCAGGCTGCAGCACAATTTGCATAATGAACACAGTGGTATCTACACTGAAAACATCACCTCTCAGAAACAACAAAAAAAAAAAAATGGGAAGCAGAGTTAAGATCAGAGCAATTACAATGTTTTGGAAGGTTGGTTGATGGCACAACCTGCAGCTGGGAAAGAAGCAGGCAGAGCCAGTACTTGGGAGCAAGATCAAAAAGCGGTATCAGTCTTCTGGGGATGTGACCATAGACATTCACCAAAGACAAAGCTGAGGGCAGGAACACCACTTGAAATTTTATCTTTCTCGTATTAGTCACCTTACTCAGTAGTACTGAAAGACACTTCTCCCTTCCTGGGGTTATTGTCCTGAAAGCACCTACCAGCTTTGGTAATAAAAGTCATTCTTGTATTTTCAGACACAGCAGAGACTGGTGAAGCTGCTATTTCCATTTCTGGTTAAAGCACTCAATGGGCAGAGCCCACACACTGACTGTAGGAGACTTGGATTCACAACACTTCTGCTTGCCTAGAGCACAACTCTCAGTGCTTCAGCACTTCACCTAATGGGAGCCTGTTCTGCTGCCCACACCCTGAGAATCCCTGCTGGATCGATCCAGTCATAAGAAGAGGGAAAGCAAATTTAGTTCCTGGATCTCAGGCTAGTCTGCATGTCTAAGCCAAAATAAAGTTCAACTAAAAGTGAAGCCAAACTGCTCAGCCTGATCAAGGCGAAAATGCTTCAATTTATGAGATATCTCAGAGCAGGACTTGTCCTGGAAATTTTAAGAAAAAGAGGTGTGGCACCTGCAGGATTTGGATATCTCTGTTTGACAGTAGGTTTACAATTATGGATTAAAATACCCCAATTCCTCTTTAGAAAACTACTTAGACACCCAGCTTTCACAGAAGACTTTGGCCCTTACACTTCGAGGAGATGATGTGCTTTTCTGGATCAAGCCCATAATAACCTAAATAAACTAATTAAAAGGCAAAGATGAAAAATCAAATCAATTATACTAATGAGGACTTGAAAAACAGTATAGAAGTGTTGTGCTATTAGCATTAAACACCTCCAAATGGTAAACAGTGAAATCAAGTCTCTTCTTGTCCCCCAGATTTGCAAGTAAAAGAGAGAAAGTGACATGCTACAATTCTTCAAGTTCTTGCCTGCATCTTCCCGGCTTCTGTCAGAGATACAGACACACTGTGAACTGCTGTTTTCTCAGCTTCTGGTCCCATTTATCTCTATTATTCTTGGACAAGTTGCCCCAATACAAATCAAAGTGAAGCTCATTCTGAGGAAACATAGGTGGCTGCTTTGTGCTCCTGCAGCACAGTCACCGATTACCTAACGCGCTCAGGAATGTTTCCCCGCTACAAGCAACAACTTTCATTTTGCAATATTCGCTGCAAAACAAGGAGCTTTCCCACCCTGGGAGTTCCCTCACAAAGTGAAGTGGAGGTGGTCCCCGTGAGCAGGCGATGATCTTTCAGCGAGCACCCCGGCCAGCCAGGTGCTCTGCGCTCCCAGGGACGGACGCGCTCATCACTCGCGCTCACGGCGATGCTGGGGGACTGCGTAGAAAGGAAGGAATTCTGCCACCGCTCCAACAAGCAACAGTTCCGCTGAGGAGCACGGGCTGATCATGCCCTGCTGCCTGCCCAGAGCCCGGAGCCACCTCTGCGGAGCAGGAGCAAGCGCAGGGGTGCCGGGCTGAGCGCACGAACTCCTCTCCCATCTCACAGCCTCTACGCCCCGCTCCATAAAACTAACTCCTTATTTCCCTTCAGTCCCAAGCCCAGCCCTGGCAGAGCCGAGCCCTTTCCTAAGCCAGCCCCATCTCCCCGCTGACAGCGAGGCAGGTGGCCCGGGGTCCGCCAGGTGCCGGCACCGCTCCGCTCCTGCCGGGGCACCCCCGGGGCAGAGGCGAGCGGAGAGTCCGGGACAGGCAGAGGGGACGCCCCGCACCTTCCCACACCGCCCTCCACCCCTCCTCCGCGGCGGCGGAAAGCGCCCCAGCG